>JANBPO010007839.1:596905-765011 GCA_024336825.1 Amorphophallus titanum | reverse complement strand
CCGACAGTGACTGCACATGGGCCGCGCTGTAGTCCGATAGTGACTGCACGTGGGCCGCGCTGTAGAATCTGAGGCCGCCTTTGGGCTGGGCCTTCTCTTAGTGGGCTGAACGCCCTAACCCATCCCGTAGGAGGGCCTGTCGCGCCTTTCCCGGCCTGCCCATATTGGGCTACTTTTGGGCCAAATCGATTTTACCCTCTTCACTTCCCCCCTACTCTCAGTCGCCGAGCACTTAGCTGGGGATTGCGAGTTGGTCAATAGAGGGTATTCCTCAGCTTCTCGTGTCCCAATGTTAGGCTCCTCACGTTGCGAGTGTCAAGGGTGTTGGGATCGGCTTGGCGCACAAGGCGCTTTTGGCGGTGGCAGAAGCCATGTTGGTAATGATGATCCACGCCTTGTCGTATTCTGGGGGTACCAGTCCCGAACGGTTACCTGGCACTCGTGTCAGGCACCTTTTCACCTGCTCCAGGAGTGGTGGCGTGACCGGTCGTGGACTGTTATAAGGGAGACTTGTGCGATTTATCTGCAGTCTCTTCCTCTTTTCCAGCCGTTCTTGTCGCCCTCTTCTTTGCCACATGACAACCTCATCTTTCTCTGATTGCAGGTGAGTGGTAAGAGACCTTCCCCAGTTGAGGTGCGTCCTCTTTACGTCGGGAAGGGCGGCAGACGAGGTAGCAGACCCTATTTTCCATTCTTCCGCTCAATGGGCAAGGCGCCTGGAATTGACCAGTGCGCCGGGTCTGCTTTCATAATGAGTGGGTCTCATTGCATCCTCGTCCTTCGCAGGTCGGGAATGGCTGAGGCAACTGGCCTTCTCCCCTGATACGTGAGACGGTGGCGTCGATCTGGTGACGCCGTCCCTCTTCTCTGGCATAGGAGGGGTCCCCCCATTAGTTCGCTTCTGCGGAACACCTGGGATCTGAAGGGTTCACTGCTGTGGGGGTCGGAGGCTTCCTGCAAATGACCCGGCGATGACGATGTCCAAGGGCTAGGCGTCGGTGCGACCGGGTGACTTTTGTCTTTCACATACTTGTGTAACGACCCCAAAGGGTCTTCGGCAGCTTCACACTGACTCCCAACTGGTCGCCAGCCAAGTCAGCGGTGACTACGAGGCTCGAGAAGAATCGATGGTCAAATACGTCCGGTTAGTCAAGACCATAGCGCAACAGTTCGAGGGATTCGAGGTAGTCTGAATAGCTTGGGAGGAAAATTCTCGAGCGGATGCCCTCTCTTGACTAGCTTCCTCTCTTGACCCCGAGGGTACTTGCGCGGCCCTTCTCGAAGAGCTCGAGCGACCAAGCATCGATTCAGAGCTCATGGCTATTGACTCGGCCTCCCCGAGTGACTGGCGTACCCCCTATCTGTCATGGCTCTGCGATTCTCAAGAGCCCCTCGACCCTCGGGAGGCCCTAAGATTGAAATATCAAGCTCGACGATTCATCATATTGGATGGCACCCTATACCACAAATCCTTCTCCGGTCCTCTTCTAAAATGCATCAGTACCGACGAAGCCAGGCAAGCGATTCAAGAGGTCCACGAAGGCTTATGCGGGGCGCACCAAGGAGGAAGGTCGCTTGCCAGGATCTTGCTCTGACAGGGTTACTAGTGGCCCACTCTATAGAGCGACTGCTCGGCCTACATACAATAGTGTGACCGATGCCAGCGATTTGATCACTTGGTCCATCAGTCGGCAACAGAGCTCATCACCCCTGCCGAGCCTTATCCTTTCGCTCGGTGGGGAATCGACATCCTTGGGCCGTTCCCTACAGCTCAGGTCCAGAAAAAGTTTGTCATCGTCACTATCGACTACTTCACCAAGTGGATCGAAGCCGAAGCCACAGCGAGGATCACCGAGACAGTCGTGTGGTGTTTCGTCTGGAAATCGATCATTTGTTGTTACGGCATCCCCCGGGTGATAGTGAGTGATAATGGTCGACAATTTGATTCTCATTATTTTTGAGACAAATGTGCTGACCTAAGCATCCGCAATCACTTCACTTCAGTCGCCCACCCTCAGGCTAACGGGCTAGTCGAAAATGCCAATAAGACTATCTTAAAAGGCATCAAGACTAGGCTCGGCAAAGCCAAGGGCAGCTGGCTCGAGGAATTGCCAAACGTACTTTACCCATTCACGTCTCTCTCTCTCTCTCTCTCCCCTCACTCTTTCCCTCTCCTCCCTCACCCTCTCTCACGCATGCGACGGTCGAACCCTCCCTCCTCTCGGTGTTCATCCGTCCGGGCCGTAGACTGATGTGTGGAGCATGTCTAGGGGTTGCTCGCGTCGCGAGGATTGCGTGGAGATGGGTGTGGGCATGAGATCGGCGTGGCTCCATTCAGCGGTTCGGCACCGGAACGCCAGCCTCATCGCGCAATAGGTAGGGGGATGGAATCCTTGCCTCGCTAGGAGTGCATTGGCACCCCATGCGTCGCTGTTCGATGCCATTTTCTGCGTTTTCTATGCATAAACCCATGTTAGTATATTTTAGTCTAATTTCTTGAAATTGACTACATGGGCATCGTCTTTCAGTTTTGATGGCATGCATAGCTATAGAATTATTGTGTGGGCTTGGCAGGTTTGTTTAAAATTTGTTTCCCGTCGATCTGAGTCGACCGGGAGGGGTTTCCAGTCTGGACAACCTGTTCCCGTCACTGCGGTAATGGTGCGGCCACCCCGTGACCGTTCCGTAGTGCGCGGTCCACTCCAGACCGCTTAAAACCCTTGGAAGGTCCAACCTGGACCGTCCTAGACCCTACACGGTACACTATTTACCATGTAGCTCCCTTGAACAGTAAGGTGGTGTACACTAGAGCGGCCTAAGAGGGTCCGTTCAACTCGCTTGAGCGGCCCATCGTTCGACCACGTAGAGGACCCTTCGTCCTTCTGAGCGGCTAACCCCTAACCACTTAGTCCCTTAAACAGACCGTTCTTAGCCATGCAGTCCCTTAGAATTGGTTATGGCGTGAAGTTGAGCGGCTATGGGAGAACCACGTAGGCACATGGCACGGTCAGTCGATTGACCGTTCAATCTCTAAGCGGCAGTGTTCCAACTGTGTAATTCCTGTAGAGTTTAATTGTAGCATATTCATTCAATTGTGCATTTAATTGCCGCATTATCGCCATGTTTAAGGTATTTTATAAAACTGTGGCATATTTTACATCCCGATGGAATTACTTTCTCTTTCCTCAAAATTCCCTATTCATTTCCTATCTCAACCCCTTGTTCGATTCCCCCTCCACCATGTCTTCTTATGATTTTCCCACTCTCGCGAGGACTCCCTTCATCAGGGACTTTTGGAGGACCCGCCTAGGGTTACGACTGTGTAGGGGAGAGAGGGGTCCGCCCATCCTCTTCGGACCATTGCTATTTAGGGTAGTCAACCCTCCCCCTCTGATTCTTCTACTCGCAACTCGGCAAACCATATTCTACATATGATGGCCTAGCTGGATCCAACCCAGCTCCACATTCTTCGCTAGGCATTGCAGGGGCCGGATGCCCCATCATCAGTTTCTCCCCAGGGTGTGTCTGCTGTCACCACTTCTTTATCTCTGGTTAGTGGGTTAGGGGCCTCGTCTGCTGCTCCCATCGATCTTACCCCTGTGCAACCCAAGGTCCTCCGTTTCCCCAATCTAGAGGCGGGCCAAACTTCTAGCTCGGCCCATCAGACGCTTGACAAAGGGAAGACCCCGATCCTTTCGTCTTCTTATCTGGATCCTTATGGGACCACCTCTCCAGTGCTGCAGGCTCTTGTAGGCCCGACCGACTTCCTATGCCCTCAAGCAGGGGCTACTCAATTAGCTTACGTGGATATGGGCCCATCCTTGGCCCCTTATCCCTCTTATGGGCTTCCCCCTCCGACTACCTATCCTTCAGCCCCGTATACTGGGTCCGCCCTTCCAGTTTTACCTCCTCCATCTCAGGAATGGGAACTTTTCGATAAGTGGGCCGCTATGCAGCAGCAGCTTGACCTCCTTCACAAACGGGTCAGCCCACAATCCCTAGCTGATGTCCCGGTTCCCAATTTCCATGACATTCATTTCTCTCCCTAGTCGGAGCTCCCCACATACCGAAAGTACAATGGGAATGGAAACCCCTTCATTCATATAAACGAGTTCTTATACGAGTCGACGCAGTTCCAAAATGACGATCGTCTCATGGCATATCTCTTCCGCTGCTCATTGGATGGGGTAGCTTTAGAGTGATTCTATGCCCTGCCACTGGAGGAGGCAGAGAGTTTCAAAGTTATTATGGACCCCATAATCCATGCGGCGGGATGGGCTGCCAATGCACCGATGCCCCACGTGGACCCCATAATCCACGTGGAATAGTAAATCCCTAAGGGAGATGCTGGAAAATCCAACAATCTCCCCCCCAGCGGCACCTATGGGATTTGAAACCACGACCTCGCTCTGATACCAGTTTATAGGATCATACCCCAACCGTTGTGCTAAAAGCTCGTGCTGGTAGCAAAGGCGGACCGTACTTCCTTATGGCATTACAGAACCCCACACTATCGTGCTGTGGGTAGACATGAGGGGCAATGCACATGGATCCCATAATCCATGCGGCGGGATGGGCTATCAACGCACCGATGCCCTACGTGGACCCCATAATCCCCGTGGAATAGCAAATCCCTAAGGGAGATGCTGGAAAATCCAACAGAACTCACCTGCTCCCTTCCGAGCCAATGCCCGCTGCTCAGCTATCTGAGTCAATACCTCATTCTCATAAACCCAGAGTGCATATCCTCTCTAGTGTCCACACTAGAACCAGTCTCTTTGCCCCCAGTTATCCCTACTGTGCTATCATTGCCCTATCACTATTGCATGAACAAAGCCCTCCAGATGACGCGGCTCCTAGGGTCCCTGACTCTCTTCTACGGCAGTAGAAACAAAGGTGTTCAAGCTCCACCTGATGTAAAATAAAAACCGATTGCTTGCGATTAGTGGGGAAGACGTCCAGTACACGAGACCCCACAATCGCCTACACTCGTACCAGTGGAACCTCCTTCTCTCCATGTGGCGCATGACATTCTATGCCCACGTGTTGTGCTCTTGCGGCACATCCCCAGTCAAACACTTGGTTTCGCTGGTGATTGTCGAGAAATTGACTGGCACGCTCGCATTCTATCCAATCATCCCTGTCCTAATTTTCCAAAATGATTAACGATACGCCATTCTGCCCTATGGGTTCCGATCATTCTTTTCACCTTCTTTTCAATAACCACAGAATCCCCGCATGCCAAGTCGACCTATCTCGGTCATTCGTAAAAGGCGAGTGTATGTCACCACCGTGAGGAAAATAGAAGTGCAAAATACTACCTCCACGCAGGGAGGGGCCTTCAGCCGGCCAAGCGGGGGAGGGGATGGAGCTAGGAACTTAAGGTGCCGGGCTCCTCGTCGGTGCTGCCAGGTTCTAGATTCACAGGATAGCCGGATGAAGAATACGCTGCCACGGATGCTCCCGGACTCCAAATGGACCGAGATCAGAACCAAAACACTCTTATCTGGCCCAGGAAGATGCTTAAATTTTCTAGAACAACCTTGATATGGTATTTGGCTAGTGCGGCTCTTGGAAAAGGGTCAGACAGCGCTAGTATTGACTATTCTCAGAGTGTTACTGCGGGAAGATGGAGGCGCCACAGGCTGTCCCGAACTCTGATGGAGGCGGGGCTGGTACCGAGATGACCGTGAATGAGTATTCTTTCAGATGAGACTGACGGTACTCTTAGAAGATGTCAAGGATGATCGTACTGGCCAGAAAGGTGGAGGTGGGTCCATTTAGGAATAGAGGAACCAACCTAGGGCAACTTCGAGAGAAAATTCGTAACTTCTGATGCCGGGGTCCGAATCTCATTCCGCTTCTTTGGAATGATGGAGGACTGGTAGAAGTTACTCTCAGCCAAGTTACACGTCCAGATCTACCAAGGAGTGGTCGTAGTGGATGATTTTCTAGGGCTCTAGTTCACTGCCTAAGAACTCTTGTGCAGTCGGGGAAGATTCACTCTCACGGGCCGCTCTGAGCTCAGATGAAGACGAAACCACTTGCTTGAAAAGCCCTCTGGATGACATTTCCAGTGGTATATGGTTTGCTACCATAAGAGTTGAGGAAGGGCCGAAGAGGCTACTGTCTCCAGGAGCCCTGTTGTCTACTTGTGACTTGCTACCCGAGCTGCAGTCCGAATGGTGTCCAATGAAGCAAGAAGGGAGCTGCAATGCAAGAGGGGTGGAGGCTGGAGGTTATGGGAGTGGGAGGATGTGGCTGGGGTCCCTTGTAGGGTTGAGGGGGCAGTGGCGGAGGGGGTGGGGTGAGCTGGAGTTGTTGGAGAGTATGGCTGGAATGAGAGTGCACTAGAGGGAGTGAGATGGGGAACTGGGAGTGGTGGAGAGCTTGACCTGAGTTAGACGATTTTTAGGCTGGTCTCCGTGGGCCCCTTGCCTTTGCCACCACAGTCCGGTGGGGGAAAAAACCAGTCAGAGTGTAATATCCCGGACCCTTTCAGATCCTTATTTTTGGGTCCTGGATCTATTTTCTCAGAGCATTTGACTCTGTCGTGTCTGAAATTACGTTTCAGACATCCTTCGTGTTCGGATCGACGCGATCCAGGGTCGTTTCGGGAGCCCGGAGGTGTTCCGCGGCTTTTCCCGCGTAATTTTTCGATTTTCGACCCGATTTCTAGCAAATCCTTCGGCACGCCGTTGCGGACAAACGCGATCGTTCACCCAGGCGTGAGTGGTACCGTTGCGATCGGTGCGTTCCGAGGATCGCAGAAACATGATTTTCTATTTTTTGGTATTTTTGTGAATTTCTAGATTTTCTATAAATAGGTCGTTTTCTTTTCATTTTTTATTCTTCTTCCTCTCACCTCTCCCGTGCGTTCCTCTCCCTCTCTCTCGCCCATTCAACGTGGTGGAGGGTCCGTATCGGCTGCAGACGGCGGCGAGGCAACGGCGTGGTGACGTGGGTGACGGCGAGGCGATCGTGTGGATGTGTGGCGAGCGTGGGAAGCGTGGGGAGGCAAAATCATCAGCGGCGTTCTTCGCGGGATCGAGCTCAGATCGGCATCTCATCGCGAACCGGAGGTAGGGTGACGATCCCTAGCTCATTGCCTTTTCATTTTCATGGTTTGTAGGCCGAGGCGAGACCGAGAGGGGGTTATTTCACGCCGGGAAGGGTGAGCATGCCTCGGGGAGAGGTCACCCGATCCACCGTTTTAAGCCGCGAATCCACATTTTGAGGATGTAGAATCATACTTGGGGGCTTGCGGGTTCGATCCTCTTCATTTTCCCCCTCCGTGGGGCTTGTTTGGGGCCGATTGGGCTATCTCGACGAGGTTCGCTGTTTTCGCACTAGCGAGCGTTGTGCGGTCGAACCAGAGACCGCACATCCCTTGTGCGGCCTTGGCCTGGCCGCACATCGGCTCGGCGCGCTTCGAGTCAGGCTTGGCGTGCAGTGGAGTTGGGCGGTCTATCGTGGGACCGCACGTCTCTTCGTACGGCCCTAAGCTGGCCGTCCATCTTCTGGTTTTGACCATTGTTTTGACCGTTATACAGTACATTGGGATGTACGGCCAGGGTCTGGCCGCATAACCCTTTGTGTGGCCGTGGGCTGGCCGCACGTCACCCGATGCCTTTTTAGCTCGGCGCGCAGTGGGCTTGTGCAGCCTGTCAGTAACCGCACAACCCTTGAGCGGCCCAGGATGGACCGCTCATCGTGTGAGTTTTTGACTATTACTTGTTACCGTTACACAGTGTTTTGGGGTGTGCGGCTAGGGCCTGGCCGCACATACCCTTGTGCGGCCTGTGTCTGGTCCCTTGGAGTCGTGGCAGGTCGTGCGGCCAGAGTTCGACCACACCTGCCTTGTGCGGCAAGATCCCAATCGCACAAGTTCTCTTACCGTTACGCAGTGTCGGGATTGAGCGGTTAAGGTCTGACCGCACATCCCTTGAGCGGCCACTGCTTGGTCGTTCATCTTGGCAAGGGCGGCCGTGATGGGACCGCCATGCCTTTGAGCGGCGGAGTCATAACCGCCCTTCTTCCGTGTGGCCAATGATGGACCGTTCATTGTCTGAGGCTTAGCCGATAATTTTTCGTGCTGATTCGAGTCCCGGGAGAGCGGACCTCAATCCACGTGCTGACCTGTGGTCTGACTGATGCCGGACATCATGTGGGGACCAGGTGTGGGGTGCCGTGAGGGGTCCCGGGATGTGACGTCATCGGCTTATGTCACTATGAGTCGGTGTTGTACGAGGAACGACCCTTGTACTCGTTTACTTTCGGAGTCGGTTCCCGTGACTTGAGGGTCTGTGCTTCCGGTGACCCACCCACTAGTCGTAGCTTCCACGGCACGCGTGTGTTGGCCCACTAGGAGCACTGGTGTGGCGCACCCGAGAGAGACGGTGAGTAAGCTGGTTACCGTAGGGCCCCCGCATATCGCCGAGTCTGAGCTGGTGGGGGAATTACCAGATAGAGGACAGACCTAGGGCGTATGGTCTGAGTATGCACACGAGGCTGAGGGGTCGGACCCGCGCTGACGAGCGCGATCTCAGCTAGTCCTTGTTTGTGGTACTTTGGTTACTGTGCGTATCTGAGTCTCGCACCCGGGGTGTTGTAGCTAGACACTTGTGACCTCTTCTTCTTCCCCTTCGCTCCACAGACCCCAGGAGTAGCTTCGGAGCTCTCCTTTGCTCTTGCCTTCTTCTTCCTCCTCTCTCCTTCTCATTTTATTCGCACAGGCCATGCGTCTCTATTGTGTTTACTTTCTTTTTGCCATATAGGTAGCACATCTCTTGGCGTGTTTTCTTTCTTTTCACAGCACAGGCAGCATGTCTCTATCTATTTTTTTTTTCACATAGGTAGCACATCTCTGTCTATCCGTTGTCCTTCTTCTAGCCCTAGAGGCCTATTTATAGGAGGAGCTACGAGGATGCCCCTACCGGATGGGCAGGCGTGCTGTCGGATGTGGAGTCACACCGGATGGGCTTTTGTTGCAGGTTGGAGCGGCTGTTGATGGCTGAAGGGAGGTGTTGCCAGTTCAAACCTCCTGTCGGATGGAGCCCTGGGTAGTCTGCTAAATGCCTTCTACCAGTCCTGCCGAATGGAGGGGAGCTGTCGGATGCATGCCTGTCGGATGAAGGGCTTCGGGGTCCAGCCAGATGAGCATGCTGCAGTCGGTGCTGTCGATTTGGTGCAGATGCCACTACTGTCGGATGGCGCACTAGTAGGTGATACCGCTACTGTCGGATGGTGCACCAACAAGTGCTGTTATGGCCACCAGATCGAGCCAGGATACTGCCTACTATCAGTGGCATAGGTTGAGCGTGCCTACTGTCGATTCAGGCCTTTGACGTGGCTGCCGGGTGAGGAATGCTACTAGATGAGGCCCTTAATGAGGTTGTTGTAGATATGCCCTTTCCCTCCCTGAATCAAAAATATGATGTGGTGCCAAAGGGGGAAAAGAGTGAATGTGTGTGTGAGTGAATAATATGAAAGGAACTAGCAACACAAGCAATCAATCACCCATATATGTTAACAAGTTGTGATCGCCACCAAAATACCTAGTGCAACGAGAGAGCACCACGTACCTTGGAAAGGGGAGACGAAAGACAAACAGTACAGTCGACAGAAAGGAAAGACGTACACTAAAGTCGGGGGAAGCCCAACGCAGGTACCGCTGGCAGCTACAGACAGGTCACACCAGGAACTGCGGAAGCAAAACAACGCCACCCACCTGAAAAGCAGGGGTGAGCCTCGTGTCACTGGCTCAGTAGGGGTCACGCGGATCCCCACTAGAAAGCAACGTAGTAACACGGAACAACAACTAAAACAACAATAGTAGCAAAGCCAGAAAACTACCACTAGAATACTGTAAAGAAGAGGAAACAGGAGTAGGGAACATGTAAGGGAAGAGGGAAGAAGTCATACCGACAAAACATGGCCACCGAGAGGATCTCGGCCCCTAAACTACTCCAAGCAATGGCAGAAGGGCAAACTCTGAACTTGAAAGGTCCGAAGTTACCGATCTATTGACAAGCATGAGGCCTAGGACAAAAGGCCTATGAGACCAGGCACCAAGCCTAGGAAAAGGTCTAGACAGACACAGACGCAGACACAATAGCACACACGACTAGATCGCCGTGTACGCTCCCCAAACACAATCGCACACATGACTGGAGCGTCGTGCACGCCACAACAAGCTAGTCTTGGCCAAAGCCAGACACAGACAGTCGGGGAAGCTGATCTTGGACGGAACCAAGAACAGGTAACACTGATCTCGGGAAAGTCATGAGGAGGCGACCTCGAAAAGGTCATGACGTATGAGAAACGTGAGAGTCACGAGAGTTACGTGTCAAGTGACAGAAGCACCACCTTATTAGAAAAACAGCCAGCTGCGTCCACTGACATCTTATGCTGCGCCTACCAGCGTCTCATCTATGCTACCTAGAGCTCGGAAAAGACTAAGACACTCACAGAACCAAAACATGAACCATAATAGCGAGTGACTGGACAGGGTCACACCCGTCGACGCAAGTCCTAACGCCCCTGACCACGTGTGCACACACTGGCTCGTCGCCTAGAGCCAAGCCTGGTGCGGACACCCGAGCACATGAGCGGCCCGGTTCAGGGAGCCGTCGGTACCACACACGGAGCACCACGCGAGCCCTGGAAACACAGGGGTAAGTCTCATTTCATAGGCTCAATAGGGATCCCGTGGACCCCCACCTCGCAACGAGAAAAACACGACAACGAGGAAAGTAGCACTACACAATAGGCGTATGGCAGTAACAACAATAAATAAACGAAAAATCTCACTACGACTAACCACACCGAGTCAAACGAACCGACGAAACCCAAGTCCCTACCTGACAGAGGACAGGAGCACCACCCACCAGAAGCAAGGCCGGTTGCATCCCCTGACGTCTTACACCGTGCCCCAGTGTCTCCCTACACATCCCAAGCAGAGACTGAGACACACAACAAGTACCACGAACAAGGACTAGCTGGGGTCACGCTCGCTGGCGCAGGTCCGACGCCCCCAACCACGTGTGCACACACAGACCATGCGCTCTAGGTCAGGCCCTCTAGCTGGTTTTCCCCCCAACCTGGACGCAGGCTGTAAAGACGAGGGGCCCTACGGTAACCAGCCTAAAAACTGTCTCTTTGGGTCACGCTCTCCACCACTCCCAAGTGGGTCCGCACACGCGTGCGCAGAAAAGTTACGACTAGTGGACGGGTCACTGGAGGTAAGACTCTAGCTCACAAAAATCACCGCACGTCACGCTGATGACGTGTGGGAACGACTCCCCACACCGCACCGACTCTCGGTGACATGGGCCAATGGAGCACAAAACTCGAAAGGAAGTCACTTCTCCAGGTCCCCTTGGTGCCTACGCGGCTCATACGGAGTGCCCGAGGCATCCCTCGAGTCAAATGCCACAAGGGACTGAAAACTGTTCATCCGGAGGCTCGCGTGACACCATAGAAAACCCGGTCGATGAAGAAACAGAATGGTGGTCCTCCCAGGGTTGTCACTCTGAATGGCGGTCAGCCTCGGGACGCCAATCAAGCCTGGCGGTTGTTGTACCCCTTGGGCTTTGATGCTGGTGCTCTGTGTGTGTGTGTGTGCTGTGTGCTGTTATGATGATAGCAGTTTTAACCTTTTAGTCACCAGCCACCAGCTACCTCTTGTTTTGATGATTGCAACATCTTGAGTCACCACATAAACAGGGTGTTGCCAGCCATTCCATAAATTGATGACAAAGAATGTGCCTTTCTGCTGGAGCCAGGAATGTCAAAGGGCCCTGGACCAGCTGAAAGAATACTTAAAGACTCTGCCCATGTTGGGGGCACCAGTGAAGGGAAGGCGGCTTATCTTGTACATAGCCGCCATCAAATGCTCACTAGGGGCAATGCTCACCCAAAATAATGACGAAGGGAAGGAGCAAGCCCTCTATTACCTTAGTCGGAGCCTAGTTGGGGCAGAGGGGAAATACACCCCAATTGAAAAAGTCTGCTTAGCCTTGGTCTTCGCGGCCAAGAAGTTGAGGCATTATATGTTGTCACATGAAGTACGGCTGATATCAAGAGCTGACCCCATCAAGTATATCCTTTCTCAGTCGACCTTGAAAGGGCGCCTCGGCAAGTGGGCAGTGTTGTTGATGGAGTTCGACATCACCTACATGCCTCAGAAGGCCGTTAAGGGTTAGGCCATAGCAGACTTTCTCATGGCGCACTCTGTGCCCAAGGACTCTCCACTGATCATGGAGCTGCCCGAAGATGAAGCATTGGAGGTGAACCACATCCAGCAGGCCACATGGCAATTGTACTTCGATGGAGCGTCAAGGTCGGAAACTAGCTCGACGGGATGCACCAAAATAAGAGCCAGGGCTGGCATCGTCCTTAAATCTCCGGAAGGGGAGGTGTTGCACACATCTTGCTTCATCAGCAAGTCCTGCAAAAACAATGAGGCGGAGTATGAAGCCCTAATTATCGGTCTCCAGGTTGTGCTGCACATGGAGATTCGGATGCTGTAAGTCTTTGGCGATTCACTACTGATCGTCAGACAAGTCCAAGGATAGTTTGACGTTCGAAAGCCTGAACTACTCCCATATCATGCCAAGGCTAAACAACTCATGGGGCACTTCTACCTTATCGAGATAGGCCATGTAGCTAGGGAAGAGAATGTGCAGGCTGATGCTCTGGCCAAACTGTGATGCGGGACGGACACGAGGAAACCGACTCTACATGAAATGGACCCGACTCGACCAGCAACGACTCGGCTACTAGAGTCCGTGTAAACCCCCTAGGGGGGTTTACATGAACTCACTTGGGGTCCAAGAGAGAGAGAGGGGGGAGTTCTATAAATTCCCCATTTTTTTCTATTTTGGGTCCCACTTTGACCCAATGTGAATGCAAGTGCAAAAGGATACAAGCTGGATACAAACTGACTGGATAGGTTGTTGCGGCCAGTGTAGGTCGGAGTTGAGGTTGAGAGTAACAACGAACCAAGGGCTGATCTCGAGGGGGTGAGTAGTGAGCGCCATCTACTCTACATCAAGGATGGTGAAACTATGAAACGGGGCCCCGAACAGGCCTGGAGATCTTCGACCAGAAGAAGGGGGATCGAAAAGGTGGTCAAGTAGGGAGTCGAGGCAAACTGCCCAGGGAAGGAGCGTTCAAGCTTGAACTGATGACGACCTTTGACATGGCAGTAGAGAGTGCAAGGGGGTGGGAGAATAGCGGGAGGATGTAGTTGAGGGAGCTGGCGATGCTATCTAGGATGACCACTGAAGGAAGGGGCTGACAGAATCTCCTAGAGGCGCCTGTGGTAGTCGTTGTTCTGTTGTCTGCCCAGGGAAGATGCATACAGACCTAAACTGATGACATCCTTCGACGCGGCAGTGGAGAGTGCAGAGGGGACAGCAAAATAGTAGGAGGATGTAGCCGAGGGAGCTAGCAACACTTCCCAGGAAGATTGCGAGAGGAAGGGGCTGACGGAATCTCTTGGAGGCACCAAAGGTAGTCACTGTCCTACTGTCACTTGCGGCTGGGAGACTGTGTGAGGTTGGGGGAGGGTGAGGGAGGAGAATGGTGAGGGGTGAGAGATGGGGCGAGACCTACTAGGAGTGAAGAAAGTAAGGAGAAGGGAAGGAGATGGGGAAGGTTCTGTGGATTGGAGAGTGGAGATGGGAGTGGTGCGACTAGATTAGGGAGGGCGAGATGGAGGGGGTGGTGTAGCTAGGGAGGCAAGAGTGAGAGGAATGGAGGGAGAGGGGAGGAAGTTCAGTTTCCCTAGATGGCCAAGGAGGGGGGGGACACCTAGGATAGAGGGAGGAGTGCATGGGGGGCTTGTAGGGTTCACTAGAAAACGGTAACTATTCTTAACTTAATTAGTGTCAAAACAACCACTGGGATGTCAGGATCCCATTCCCGTAAGTTTCGTGTCGATCGGTTGTCATTTGGGGCCGGTAGGAGTCCAAGAACGTCGGTGACTCATTTAGGGTCGATTCGTTGGAATCACCCGGATCTCACATTTTAATGCGTACATGCGCCATTTTTGACCCCAGGTGTGTTGTATGGTCGTGTGTGTCTGTTTCCCCTGCGCTTCAGCGCGAATGGGACGTGGAATGGGCCGATTCGGCCATTCCCCTGTTTTGCTCGCCGATTTTGTGTAACGGTCGTTCCAGTGACCGTCACACTGTGTGACAGACCCACGATAGACCGCCACAACCATTGGTCATTTTGCATTCTTCGAGGCCGGGTTCGTGTGACGCACCAGTACTGGACCGTCACATGACTGTAACGCCCCTGTGTTGGTGCGTTATGTTCTGGGCATGACGGACCATAGTGGGATCGTCACATGGCTGTAGCGTGCCTGGCTTGGTGCGTTACGTGCCATGGTTTTCGAGGACTGTGGCTATCAGTCCCTCGACGACCGTGTCTACCTCGAAGATCGAGTTAGTTGGTTAGCCCTAACAGACCACCCCTTATGCGTCACGTTGTGTAACGCCCCTAGTCTAGTGCGTTACATGGTCCGTGTTAGTGGTTTTGGGTCTGTTGGCCTTGGCGCACCTGTCCTGGTGCGTTAGGCTGGTGTAACGCACCTATGTAGGTCCGTTACATTCCCTTTCATCTGATTTGAGGTTTGGTTGCCCTGACGCCCCTACCTTGGTGCGTCAGAGCAGGTAACGCGTCTATGGAGGTGCGTAGTCCTCTTGTTGGTCGTGATAGCCTGCACTATTCGGTGTTCTGTTCTATGCCTATTCTGTGTGTTTGTCTGTCTTAGGTTTACGTTCTAGGGCAGTGTCTGTGTGTCAGTGGTTTCTGGATCGGTCGGTTCAGGTGACTGGGTGTGATCTTTTCCCTAACTGCGACAGTTCCCTAACAACTCAATCTAGAACTGCTAGTGTCAGTCAAAGAAAAGAAGAAAAGAAAGGCCTTAAGAGAATGGAAGAGGAGTGGGCCCCTCAGCCCTTGAACCTTCGCCGGCACGCTTAGTCCTTGAGCCTTCGCCAGTACACTCCCTTGGCCAGTACACCCATTAGATAGGTCTCTGCAGTACGTCCCTCCGCCCTTGAACCCCCACCGGTACGACCCCCTCTCCAGGCCTTCACCGGCACACTCCAAACACCTCTGTCTGGTGCACTGCCCCCCCTTTTTACTCTTCGCCGATACACCTCCCCGAACTTACCCGACACACCTTCCAGCATCCTTCGCTGGCACACGTACCCTGCCCTCTCCGGCACACCTCCTTGGCGTCCCTCGCCGGCACACTCGAGCCCTCCTTCACCGGTGCACCCCAGCTAGGCCTAGGCCGGTACAACCCTTAGCTCCATGGCCGGTACACTCTTTACCCCTCCTCCAGTGGCACACCCTTGACCCCTCCTTCAGCGGTGCACCTTTAGCCCCCCACAGCTCACCCTTCAGCGGCACACCCCCAGCTCAACCCTTCACCGGTATAGTTTCCCCCTGGCCAGTACACCCTTAGTCTCAACCTGACCTTCCTTCAACCTTGCCCTTTGCACTTTCCACATGTGCACTGACCTTGCTCGCATGTGCACTGACCTTGCTTGCATGTGCACTGACCTTGCTTGTACGTGCACTGACCTTGCCCTTTGCACTTTCCGCATATGCACTGACCTCGCTCGCATGTGCACTGATCTTGCTCGCATGTGCACTGACCTTGCATGTATGTGCACTGACCTTGCCCTTTACACTTTCCACATGTGCACTGACCTTGCTCACATGTACACCGACCTTACCCCAGGCATGCTTAGACCTTGGCCCAGCACCCGTTTAGACTTTGGCCAACCTGCTCAGACCCATGCCCAGCATGCACAGACCTCTCTTCAGCCCTCCAACGGCCCACTCCTCCATATGGAAAATATGTAAATAAAATAAATGTAATAACGATAATGATCAAGACAGAAGAAATAAGAATAAAAAATGTAATGATAATGAGATGATAATAATGAATTCTTGTGGGCGCTCCCGGACTCCTTTGGCAGCAGGACCAGTGCCAAAACTTCGTGGATTGGTCCAGGAGGATGATGGAATTTTGGCAGGAGCTGGGTAAGTCGTCGTCGGTCGCGGTGAAGCTGGAATCAGGGACTCTATTCTCTGGCTCGGACCTTCTTAGCACTGCAGCATCTGGAAGATGACACCACCACGAATAGTCCCGAACTCCGAATTATGCACGGTCAAGGGCGTTGGAACCGTGGATGAGCTGCCTTCGAGACGAGACCCACGGGGGTGCTAGCCGATGTCAGAGCAGACCGCAGCAATCCAAACACTGATAGGATGTCAGTTTTGTCCTAGGGTGGGTAGAACTGCGCACTCTGGGGAGAAAAAGGAGAAGAAATCGTTCCAGCGACCGAACGGAGCTCCACTTCTTGCAGGAGGAGGAAGATACGCAGAGGAAGGTCTCAGTCGATTGCCGCCTCCAGATCTTCAGATGGGCCGATGTGGCTACTGTTGCAATCCGTCTCTGGAAGCTGAACTGGACCCTTCTGCGCAGTCAGAGTAGATCATCTCTCCCGGATAGTCACGAGCTCAGAACGGGATGAGACAACTGCCGTTGAGAAGATGACTCGGAGACGCTTCCAGGGATAGCCTTGCACCTTCTGGAACGTCCGAATGGCATCGCAGCTTCCGCTATAGTCTTCAGGTTCTCTGGGTGACGAACTGAGCAACAGGGATAGCCTTCCAATCTCAAGTGTGGGAAAGGGGGAAGTGACTATTGGTGATGGGAGAGGGTGGGCTGTGGGGGGAGTTGTGGAGGAGCTGGGACAGCAGTAGAGGTGGGGAGAAGAGGGGTGGACGCAGGGGAGAGAGAGGAGAGAGCTAGTTTCCCTAGAGGGTGTGAGGTTGTGGAAGAAGGAAGGGGGGTTGGAGGAGAGATGATGGGGGCGGCCTCTCTAAAGGGGTTTCCCTCCCTTTGGGTATTTTTGGGGGGTGAAAAAGGGTGGAGAGAAATTCAAATAAGTCTTGGGAGGTGGGAGATTTTGTGGGGAAGGGAAAGATTGTATGGGAATGAGTGGGGAGGCGTGGGTACGCACCCGCACGCCGCGACGGTGTAGCTTCAACCTGAAAATTCAAGTACATGCACTACGTCCCATGCAAGGGGGTTGAACTAGGGGAGGGGAAATTAAGGATTACATCAAACACTACCTCTGCATAGGGAGGGGTGCTAAGCCAGCCAGGCGGGGTGGGGAGGTTAGCTAAACTAACACCGGGAGGGCAATTCACCAGTTCTGTCCAGACCCAGATCTGCTGGATAGTGAGTCGCTGAAGATGCCGCCACGCACTGCACCGAACTCGAAAGTCATCAAAACTGGTGCCGAATCGTCTCTGACAGACCCTGGTACGCTGGAGAATTTTTGTGGATGAGCTTGTTATCGTCACCGGCCAGGGCAGTTCCTGGAATAGGTCCTCTGTGCTCTGGTTCGCACTGGCGTCAGGGTACAACAGCAATTGGATGTAGGTGCCACGGTCGCTCCCGAAGTCCAATCAAGACGGGACCAAGTCTAGGATTATCGTGGATGAGTCTTCTTCGAGCAGTAATCAGGGGGAGCTCCAGATGATGTCATAGTATGGAGGAGGAACCTGTTGACTGAGGGGGGGTCAGATCTGGACCTGAGAGGCCTGTTCTACGCACTTGGGGGAAGAAAATTAGGTGATGCTCCTCCAGATGCAAAACGGGATGCCGCCTTTTACTGTCGGACACCGACTGGTTGTAGGAGTCCTCGGTCAAGTGGCGCGCTCAGAAGTTGTGGGATGCGACCGTGGGAGCTCCAGGAAGTCATCTTAGGTTGCTAGCTGGTCTTGATCTGCGCAGTCGGGGGAGATTGAGCCTCTCGGACAGCAAGGAGGTCAGATGCCAGCAAGACTACCATAGCTGCGAAGCCTTCTCGACGCGCTTTCTGTCGATATATAGTGCGCCTCTAGCTGATGTCGAACGACTCCAAAATGGTTTCTGCAAGTTGACCTCCTTCTGCTGCCTGCGAACTAAGTGGAGTGGTGGAAGCTCTTGATGGATGTGGGGTGGTATGAAGTGGAGGGAATGGCTAGGGGAGAAAGGGCTTGCTGGAAGTGGTTATTCATGCATCAAGCAAGGTAGGGTTACAGTAGTGAAAGAAAGAAAATGATGAAGACTGAGGGAAAAACAGAAGAGAGTTGGGGTTTGAACCAGGGCAACAGAACCCCGTTCTTACCCCATCCCATTGACTACACAGACCCTCTCCCTCTCTCTCTCTCTCTCTTACTCTTTGCTGGTAGTGGTGGAAGGGGAGAAGCCCAGGAGGGGAACTTCTTCTTCTTCCTCTTCTTCTCCAGAGCTCTGTAGCCTCCTCTTCTCTTCTCTCTCTTCTGTGGAGTTTTTTCTCTGCTTTCTGTTTTCTTCTTTTTCTCTTCCGTAGCCCTCTTCATCTGTCTTCGTGTCTTTTTCCTGTGGAGGAGAAAGGGTTTTTTATATCCCAACGGCACAGCATCCTTCAAACGCCCAAGGCGACGGGCGGGAAACGGCTGCATTAATGGGGATTTGACCTCCCATTATTTCATTGACAGGGGACCACTCACGTGCCCGGGTCACTGGTCGACACGTCAACCCATTTACTGTACGCTAAAGATCCCCGTAGGGTGGCGCCAGATCTCCCGTGTCGGACGGGCAAGGGGGCGTGCCGTTGAAGCTTTAGGGTGTGCCGTTGAAGGGGCACAGGTGGGCCGTTGAAGCTTTGCTGGGGTGTGCCGTTGAAGGGCCCAGGGGTGTGCCGTTGAAGCTTCGCTGGGAGTGTGCTGTTGAAGCCTTCGTGGGTGTGCCGTTGAAGCTTCGCTGGGCTTTCTTTGGATGGGTTTGTGGGTGTGGCATTGATGGCACATGGGGTGTGCCGTTGAAGGGCAACCAGGGGGCGTGCCGTTGAGGGCACTTGGGCTTCGTTTGGAGTGAATCCCATGGCTTATTCCAGACTCGATTAACGATCCGTTCGATTCTTTTCGGGGGCCCATGAGCAGTGAGCCTCCCCAGGGGTTGGCTTCTCTTCGCTGCTGTGATTCCGGAGACGGCTCCACAGTAGCCCGCTGTCTGTTCGGAGGGTCCGGAGGGGACGTGTCCTCCAGGAGTTGACTTCTCTTCGCCGTCGTGATTCCGGGGATGGCTTCACGAGAGTGGTATCTGTTTGCCAAATAACTTGAGATTACGAGAAATCATAGAAAAGTATTAATATTAAAGTTGCTGATCCATACCTATAATAAAACACGAGGGCTGATCTCTTCAAAAGTGAGAAAGAAAGTATGGTCGGGTCTCTACACTCCAATCACAATCAGTTTTTATCTCTGAGTAGGTTAAAATCCATCCGGCCCAATGCAGCCCGCCAACACCAGGCCCGCAACGGCTCAGGCTCTGCTGCGCGCGAGGTAAGTCATCTGACAGCTAGTGGCCAACACCCAGTAGGCAAATAAGGTTTGTCAGTCCACAAGGGGCATCAACACAGACATCTCGGGCGCTAGACGACTCTCCAGTGACCAAACGTTACTCCTGAAAGTTACTCCAGTCATCGTCGGCCTCTTCTCCAGTAGGGGCGAGCACATACCCAGAGCATCGGGATACTTGCCCCGAAGTCCCACTACCCGAGTAAACACAATGGGAAACTCCCTATGATGGTAGAGGCATTACTCCACGATGCACGTCTTTCCCTGTTAAAGGATGGATATCTACCGTCAAGACAACCCATATAAATAGATCTCCGATCAGAAGATGAGGACAAAAAAATATACTAGAGAATGAGAGAATACTCAACGCGAGACGGACATACGCGCTCACATAGAGAGAGAGACTCATACTCACAAGAAGGCAGGCACCTACAGTGAGGACGCCCAAGCCCAGCGAGCACTTCCCAGCACTCACCGAGCACAACGAGCACTCTCGAGCACTCCACTCTGGCTCCTAGGCTTCACCATCCTACACTCAAACTCTCCCCCTTTGTCACGTCCCGAGCTATATGTACAGCAGATGTAACCTCGGGGAGCGTGAACAGTCGACAATACGTATCAAGCTAGTAATATAATCATAGCGCAATAACATCTACATAAAAGAGAAATGCACAAGAATATAGACTCAAAAATCTAATCTTTATTGAAATAATAATCAAATGTTACATGACCACATGACTTTGACTCTTGTTGCTCGACTCAATAAAAGAAAATTACATAGTCTTGACTCCTGACGCAAGGGTCCAGCCCTCTCCTCCTCGACTCGGCATCGTCGAGTTACCCCCGGGTTTGGGTGAGTGTCGGGTGAGTCGGCCGCCAACATCGGCCCATTCGGTGTGTGACTTGTGCTTGCTTGTGTAGGTCCAAGGTTGTTTCACATCAATTCTCAAGTCCAATTGCTAGTCTCCCTCATCCTTGTTCCTCCGATGGGACTTGGGAGCTTGAGTGCCAAACCAGCACTGGTGCTTTTCGGTCGTTGCCGAAGAGTCTGCCCGCTTAAGTTCCACCTTATCTTCCCGCATTCTACATAGGAGGCTAAAGCGGTTGGTGATAGGGACCGTAGGGATGATCCGTTCCGTAGGAATAATGGGTTCGCCCCCATCTAGGCGAATTCATAAGTCTCTGACAAGAATGGTCTTGCTGGAGTTGCTGGTGGTAGCAACGGGTCGCTTGCCTTTACGGCTACAACGGTGCTTCTTCTGGGGAGCGGAAGATGACTCTGCCCCAAGGTGGTAGCCCGAGAAAACCCAGCCTGCGGGTGCTGGTGCCATAGGGCCATTCATCGAAAATATCAGGATAGGCCCCCAAGACGTGAAGTCTGTAGTGAAGGCCAGTGGCTGGGTGGCTCGAGTGTAGGCTTTCGCCCGAGCTGACAGTAGTGTTGCGGATGCTCGCCGCGACTTGTCTGCGCCCGAAGTTGTCACTACAGGGGGTACTAGGATGCCGGTGACCTGAGGCTTTGAGCCCGAACTGGGAGCCTACAGGACCAGAAGGTGCGACAGAGGGTGCTCAATCCGTACTGAGGTCACTGCGTCCCACAAAGGCAGACTCGTGCTGGGGATCGACGCTGTCAGATTGCGGGAGGAATGCCCCCGAGGTAGAGCCGAGAGATCCGAAGCCTGACGTAGACCATTCGTAACAGGCATCATCCGCGGGAAACCTCGGAGTTGTACATCTGGTCTGGATGCTAGGACGCCTCATGCCAGGGGTTGGGGACCCGGGCGAGGCGGTCACGCTTCTGCGGTTCGGGTCGGGAGACCCGAATAGGGTGCTGGGGAGCCCTGCCCCTAGGCTAGGAGGCCCGTGTGGGGAGCTGGCTCGGTGGGAGCTCAGGGTTGACGGCCCTAGCTGAGTGCTGAGGAGCCGAACACCGTAGGGTGGAGACCCACACTGGAAGTCGACTTGGCTGGGGCTCGGGGCTAAAGGCCTGAGCGGATTGTAAGACTGGGGACCGGAACCCGGGATGCGATGTTTGCATCGGAAGTCAGTCGAGACTGGCCCCAGGGACTAATGCTTGCCCGGGCTGGGTCTGGTCCGGGACCCCTACGGGCACCGATGGCGGGAGAGCTGAGCCTGATGCTCTACCTGGCTATCGGGACTGGCAGTTGGCGTGGTGCATTGGTGACGCCAGAGGAAATAGGAGCTGGAGGTGGTGGTAGAGCCGCCACAGGGACCATACCCAGGAAGTAGGGTGATCTGACGACTGGGGCGAAGCTGCCGAAAGTGGTCGGCACCGCCAAGTAGCCCACCCGTGCATGGGTGGCGACGGTAATGGGACTATAGGTGACAGCTGCAATAGTCACTGGAGTCCTGGACAAGCTGAGGCGACAGCCGGGAGCAGTCGTGGAGCAAGATCTGGCAACTGGGAGAAGAACTAGAAGTTGCTGCAAAGTACAAACAGGTGCTCTTCTGCTACCCCTCCTGCAAGGATAGGAAAAGGGCACCCGAACTTCAGGGCTGGCATGGACTTTTGCATCAGTAAAAAGAAGGAAGGTGGGAGATGTCCCACCAGGCGTGCCATCCTTTTTGTTTCGTCCTGGGAGGTCCACCGTGGCGGTGTGGGCGGTGACCAGAGTGAGGGGTAGGATACAGCCACAGGAGAGATGTTGGACGTTAATGGGCCTCGGGCACCCCCTCTCATGACCGTATCCCCATCAAGGTGACACCGTACACTCACCTTTTACGAAGAGTCGAGGGGAGACCGAGTGACATGGGAGGTTTTTCGAGTTAACGGGAAACGTGGCTGGGATGCGGGCGTGCCAGTCAATTTCTCGACAATCACCCGTGGAACCGAACGTTTAACTGGGGACGTGCCATCAGGGCGCGGCACGTGGACTCAGGGGGTGAGCGACACGTAGAGGGAAGGACAGTTCCGTGGGTGCAAGTGCGCAGGCGACTGTGGGGAGTCCTGTACTGGACGTCTTTCCCCACCGACCGCAAGCAGTCAGTGTTTATTTACATCGGATTGAATTCGAAGACCTTCGTTCCATGCCAAAGCAGAGTCCGTATTCCTGAAGCCCATGATGAAGACCCGAGAGTACTTTACAGGTGTAGGTTCATCTCAAACTGGGTCGTGTTGGCTGGGGGTGAAGGGTGCTGGGGGTTCACGCTAGGTGACACAGAGGGTAGCTGGAGGCCAGAACGTGGATGTGAGAGCATACGTCCAACTAGCGGTGTAACACTGAGATGTATATATTTTTACAGGCGGGCCGTGACGGCCCAGGTATAACAGGGGCATGCCTCCGGACAATTTCGACATGCTAGTCGGTCCCTGGGTCGATGCGTGACGTATGAGTACATGTGTATTTCACAAAGAGGTCCTCCAGTGACGTAGGCCGTGGCCGCGGTGTCGAACGGGGGCATGTGGCTGACAGGGCGACTGAGGGGACACATCAGTCCGGTATCTGGACGAGGGTCGATCATGGATCGAGTTGAGTGGTCGACGTGGCCTCGTTAATGAGAGGGAGCAAGACATCATGACGTGCGCATGGTCGTGGCTGACGGGCACGTGAGGGGCGACCCCGGCATGAGGGGGTGTCTACCCTTGTCGTAGCGTCTTACATGTGGCGGGCGTGGACTTGTGCCTTACGGCTAGTTAACACGCGAGGGAAGTGCAAGGGACATACCCTCGGCGTGCTAAGCCACTTGACAAGTCACACACACGCAATTCTCCTCGGCCCGTTGCGGGGAGCCCGCTCGAAGCCTTGAAGTTGTTGGATGCTTAGTTGAGTGCTGGATGCTTGATCCCTTCTCTTTTTTTTTGCCCCTTGAGCCCCTAAGGGGTTTTTATAGGGGAAGTTGAAGGGTCAAGGGGTTTACGTGGGTTGGCCAAGGGGTTGGAGCTGGTCTGCGTAAACCCCCAAGATAGGGTTTATACGGACTAGCCTAAGAGTCAAAGTTGGTCCGTGTAAACCCCCTCCCTTAGATGGGGTTTATGAGGACTAGCCCAAGGGTTAAAGTTGGAGCCACCTACATCCCACACCCCAGCCCTCTCTCCCTCTGCAACCCGGGGTCGCCCTCCCCTGCTCCGTGCATCCACGACATTCCTGGAGTCGCCCGTCGCTACCTCGACCTCCCGTGGATCAGGAAGACCTCTCTGCTGCTCTCTGCAACCAGCCTGCAACAAAGGTCATGCTTGCAGAGACTACCCCGGCATCCACTGCATGAACCAGCCAAAGTTGTCTTCTGCAGATTGGTATGTCGTCGAGCCAGCTTCGTTCCAGAAGTGGTCCTGCCAGACCTCAGCTCCGTTCGCGTTGCCCGTTCTCGTGCGACTGCACCATATTTGGGTCTGAACCTGAGTGCCATTTGGCAGCTGCTCCACCGCCCACCCCTGTGCGATTCAGTCAGAGTTCTCTTCACAAGAGTTCTTCTTCTCCGAAGTGCCGGCGAACCAGAGATGGTCGCACCTGGTTTCGACATCATCTCCGTCCAGGGCGTCCATTATCCCTCAGTCGCGCCAGGCCCTGGTTCCTCTATTCTCCCAGGACAAGCTACTGTCAAGTCGGCCCCAACACCCCCTCCTCCTCGCGTTTCAGGTCAGACGGTCTTCAGCAAAGTTTCAGCTTTCGACGGTACGGAACCAACGCAAGTGGTTTTGTCCCTATCCGACGTTGGCACTGGGAGTCCCACTATAGCTATTAGTGACTAGTCCAACTATTGGCCAGGAACCTGACGTCGGCTATTCCTGTGACCACATCCAGTGAGGTGATCAAACGGCCTCCATCTTCTGAGGGTTTGTATATCTCCCTGTCAAAAACATCCACGACTTGGTCCCGTCATGTTTGGAGTTCCACAGCACCTGTACTGGCCGACGCACCACGACCGCGCCAACCAGTCCTGCGTGGCAGAACTGCACAGGCCCACTGCTGCGGCCTCTGTCTCCATCCAGCAACATCAGATTGGCGCCAGACCTTCAGGCATCCTTCGGCATCCCTCGACCTTCGTCCAGGGGTTGGCTACACCTCGATCGGACCTCCGAGCTCAGCGTACGGTGGATAGTTTGTTTCCCCTCCCCACGATCCCTATCTCGGAGTATCCATTCACTCGATATTCATTTGCTTCCGTTTCCACTTTACGTAAGCGTGCCCGGGCTTTTTCGATATAATGGACCTTATGAGGGGCGTTATATGACTATAACGTGCCAGTCATGATGCGTTATGAACAAAAGGGTGATAAATGACACGGAAGTGCTTGCCTAGCAATAAAACAAGGATAAGACCCAACCAAGGAAGGCAATGACCCATGAAAGAGACTTCCAACATGTCCAGGAAGACTCGACAAGGGTGAACAACTCGGAGCATCATTAAAATGAGTAAGGGGACGACCCAACTAATTGGTTATAAAATGGGTGTCAACAGATGCCCCTCCTTAACATCCTCTTTGCAGGAGAATGAGTGGAGGTGTAGCGTAAGCGAAATGGACCATGGAGATGAAGCGGAGATGACGCAGAGTGGACCGAAAGCGGGCGTTAAGGCAACGACACCTGTTCTAAACCAACAAGTGATAGAAATCTTCTGAAAAATTTGGACTAATCACCAAGAAAATGGTCGACCAAATGATGCCTGTCTGGAGGAACAAACAACTAAGAAAAGGAAAACACGGCCAGTGACCGGAGCAGCAAAAAAGAAAGTTAAAATTAACTAAGCTCCAGACAGGAACCTTCAGCTAACTAGACCGAGTGAGTGGACCGACGAAAATCTTCTAACTCAGAGTGGAATGACTCTCCTTACTCGAGATCACGGACATAGCTATTCACCATTACTGAGATACCCTAGGCAGATGAAGCACAATAATGCTCAAAAATGCATATGATGTATGCTGGGCTAAAGAAAAAGAAATCTTTAAAACGAATGCAAAGAAAGGATAAAATAACAAGATACTGGAGAATAGTATTACTAGACTAGAGAAACTAGGGTCAGGACACCATCTGCAACCACAGCGTGCAAGATAGAACCATCATCCCCAAGCTTTTTCAACCCATTGGCCTATTCAACGATTAAACACGTGTGCCTAGATCATCATCATTTTTGTTTGAGGGGAACATCAGATCCTGGAGCATATGAATGACCAGCCGGTTCTCGAGATAACAAGGGGAAGGGAAGCCAAATTTACATCCAAACACTACCTCCCATAGGGAGGGGCTGTAAGCCGGCCAGGCGGGGAGGGGAAAACTAAATTAGAAACTAATTGCTAGGAGACTGTCAGTTCTGTCCACTCTCTGGAACAGCGGACAGACAGTCGGTGTTGATGCCACTGTGAACTCCCCCAAACTCCATTGGCGACGAAACCAGTGGCAAAACCTCCTGGGTTGGCCCAGGAGGGCGTTCGTTTTGGGGAATTTCTGGTTGACGGCGAAGGTCGGGACAGAGTCGTGATCAAGGTTGCTGTCTTCTGGTTCTGGTAGCTTATGAGTCACTGTAGCAGGATGACGAAGCCGCCACAGAAGCTCTCAAGCTCTGATTCAGGTGAGGCTGGATTCGTTGGAATTGTGGTCGAACCCTTGTTTCGGGGTCCAAACGGAGAGCCGCTTCATGGTACTAGAAGGAGACTCGTAGTAGAAGCTCTCAGCCAAGCCCCACTTCAAGAACTTCTAGGGGATTGCCATGGGAGCCTCTGCAAATCATGACTGGATGTCTATGAGGGAGGATATCTGTAGTCTGGCAATGAAGGCTCCTCTGGGCAGCCACAAAATCAGACGAAGGTGAGACCACCACCATTGCAGAGAGGGCTGGGAGATGCTTCCAATCGTACCTCTTGTACTCCTAGGGGCTCCAGGATGAATATGTGGCAGCCTCTACAACTAGTAGCAAGTCTACTGCCTGCGACCTGAACAGGGTATGGTGGTGGAAGGGGATGATAGTGGGGAGATGAGGAGGGGGGAATGGAGTGGGAAGGTGTTGGGGCATCCCCTGACCATTAGGGGGGTCAATGGGGGTCCTAACCAGGCTAGGAGAGGAGGAAAATGGGGCTGGGTGATGGGGTTTATAGTTGGTGGGAGTGGGGCTACGAACTTTGATGCGGAACAAGGTGGACGAATGACCCTAACCTAAGACGATGACCAAGTGCGGCTAGCACTCGCACGCTAAAGGAAAGCCGGGCGGCTGACCTCCGTAGCGTTCCTCCAGGGGGAGGCGTCTCTCAACAGAAGAGATCTTGTCGGTTGGCTTTGTTGTACTCCTCTGAAAGGGTAGAGTTGGCATGAAACTTGAATCAATTGTGGTGCCTGAGCATGGACCGACTTCATAGTGATAATGGTCCAGTGGTGTTATTGGCATTCTGCTTGCCAGATCCGATAGTCGTTATAGCGTAGAAGCCGATGGATTGTAGCAGTCAGTTGAGATGACTATGTTCCATGTAAGGAGCATGAGTTTAATCGGCTAGAGGAGAGCTGATGTTTGATTTGTCTGCTGAGCATGACTTTTTGTTGGTGGACATTTCGTGGCATGAGTCTGTTGTGCCCCCTGGTTTTAATGATAACAAACCATAAATCATTATTAGACCCCTTACAAATATCTAACAAGTTTGACTTAACCAATTACAGAACTCTCAAAGAGTGTCGACACCTCCCCACAATGTGTCGACACCCCAAGAAGAAATCCTAATCGAAGATGTCTTCGTCTGGGCTCTGGATCCACGAAGTGTCGACACCCTGTGTGAAAAATGTCGACACCTCGATTCCAAGAATCAAGCTCTACCTTCTTCTAGCGCATATGTCCTGACACGTCAAGCCCAAGACTCGACACTTCAGCGCAAGCTGCACGCGAGCAGCCAGCGTCTCCAAGGTCAGTGTATATTACTATTGCGGTGCAAGAAGGTCGATGCCAGCTTTGACCACTTGCAAGCAAGGTCGGTGCACATCTACAAGTAGGGTCGGTGCACATTCAAATCCAGTGCAAGAAAGGTCGGTGCACATCTGCAAGTAGGGTCGGTGCACATTCAAAGCCAGTGCAAGACTAGGTCGGTGCATGTCCTCCTTTCAACGCAAAACTAGGGTCGGTGCTAGTATGTGCATAAGGTCGATGCTAGCTTGATGAGGTCACTGCGAGTTCATGCGATGTGTCGACACGCTGTTAGTAAAGTGTCAACATATTCATGTTCGCCCAGAATGGTTCTGGAACCAGAAGCACCCACTCTCCAAGATCCGCAACCCAACTTGAAGGATCCGCTTTCACTTAAAAGGGCCGCCAGAAGGACTCTCTTGTCAGGGGACTAAATTAATTGAGAATTAAGCATAGGGAGATACTCCCTAAATAGAGCAAAGTGGCACAATGCCAAAGGTGCTCTACTAGTCGACTCGGCCTCAGAAATCAAGATGCGTCGCCAGGCCAAGCGGCACG
The DNA here is from genome assembly GCA_024336825.1 of Amorphophallus titanum. Taxonomy (NCBI): domain Eukaryota; kingdom Viridiplantae; phylum Streptophyta; class Magnoliopsida; order Alismatales; family Araceae; genus Amorphophallus; species Amorphophallus titanum. The sequence goes on along the minus strand of JANBPO010007839.1, from coordinate 737,187 downwards.
ACATAACAATCATGGATCGCCCCCGAGCACAGGGCACTGGACCAGTCAATTTTCCAGTAATCGAGCCGGATCCAAGGTTCGAGACAACCTATCGCATCGAGTGGCACTCTGAAGAGATTTGGGGATCACCCTCGAACACTCTGCATACGGTATCACATGATTGGCACCTCAACATCCAGGTTAACCTGGGTCTCAAAATGGCCTGCCACATCATAAGGTTCATCGCCAGGGAGCGAGGGCAACCCCGACCACCAGACAAATGGCATTATCATGTCGACGCCCCAATTATCCGGCCCAACCGAGGGTCCTATCCAGCTAGCCGTGACCCATGGCAACATCAACAATCGATCGGGCCTGCTCCCGATCACTCAGTTTGCGCATTTACCCACGTTCAACACAGCTACCCAAGCCGACCCGGGGGCACCCTGACTACAAGCGGTGTCATGTGGCACCCAGCAACGAGGCCAGGGTCTACCCCCGAGTCACCCCCCTCCATCCCTCTGAAGTCAAGGGGAGACCCATCTGGGCCAACTACAAGCCTCCGGGGCCCACAGCACCCTTATACGGCCCCACACACGCGTGTCGGGAGTTTCCCCAAGCACTTGGTGGGCGCATATGCTCCAACCACTCTATAGTAAGCCAGAGTCTGACTCAGGACTCCCAGCAGCCCATCGCGTCATGTGCCACTATCGTGCGCCCTCGCATGCGGATCGACCTACGCGGTCAGGTCACGCGGATCTGGTCTTTTGGTAGCCTAAACCCATAGCCAAATCTCCAGTCAAATCCCTAGTCAAACTCACAGTCAAATCCCCAGTCAAACCACCAGTCAAACCTGGCTAAAATCCCCCGGTCAAACCCAGGTAAACCTCCCAGTCAAACTTGCCTAACCACCCCCGGGGGAGGGTTTAGGCGGACCAGCCTGGACCCCCAAGCTAAGACGCCTTAAAACAAGGCGTGATTTATTAAAAAGACGACCTTAAAAGAGGCGTTTCCTAAAATAAAACGCCTTCATCTTAACGGACCATAACCAGTCCGTTATACTACATAACACGCAGGGACTGATCTGTTATACTCTCTGTACATGCTTTAAGTATTCTGTGAACCATAACGGACCTAGACTAGTCCGTCATGCACTATGACGCCTCTGTACTAGTCCATTATGTACACTGTGTTCTGTCAACCTAAGACAGGATTAAAAATGATCTATTTAACTTATCAATATGCCTAGTTAATTAGAATTACCATATTTCTCATGATTTTATGTTTCAGTATTGAATCATGATTAGAATTACATATTTTCATGGTACTTAGAGTTATTTTTGAAACATATGTTATTTTCATCCCAAAAACTCTATAATTTGTATACATGATTTGGAAACTATTATAATGATGGAGTTTTATGTGGGTTTTCACTGATACATATTCTTTCTCATCTATAGAGTCACTTTCCTTAAGTACATGGCACATATCCTGATATGTGACCATTAGTTCACACTTTTGCACTATAAGAACACTTTTCTTGGACTTGAGGATCTCTTCATTGGATATTCTTTCTAATGGACTAAGAAATCTTGTTTCAAGGCCTCCGTAAGTCACCGCGAGCTTAGGATTCCCACTAGGACGTCGTGCAGGTTGTACCATTAAAACTCAATTACTAGAGTTGTCTAGAATTTTCTAGAAAAGCACTTACCGTAGTTTTAAAATTCTATCCATTTAACGCACTTGTGCTAGACCGTTAAGCTATATAACGGTGTGGTCTAGACGCGTTAAATAGCACTGAGTCCAATCCTTGTTCTTTCTGAATTCAGCCCACTTTAACGGTCTAATAGTAGTCTGTTATGCTCTTTAACGGTCCATGGCTAGTCCGTTATACTTCTTGTGTAGATTAACCCAAGGTTTGACCCAAGGGTTGATATTCTAAAGTTCCTAGATGGATCCTTATGGTCTAGGACTTGTCATATTGTCCAAAGATACTTAATTAATTGATGGAAGATAACATGAGGTCAGTGCATATGCTTAAGAAAGTCCGAGCACATTGATGCGCAGGGTCGGTGCACATCTAACATCGGTGCACATTTCCATTTTACCTCTCAGGGTTAGTGGACAATCTCGTTAGACGACATATAAGGTCTGTGCACAAATAAGGTCGATGCACATTTCTATAGAATGCATACCAAAGTCAGTGCATTGTCTGTTTATGCACGACTAAGGTCGGTACACACTTGCATCCTTGCATGTCTTCTATGGCATTGCAGTTTCTAAGGTCAGTGCATGTTTTCATCTTTCTCACATATAGGTCCGTGCATGTTCATAGATTGAACACTAGAGGTCAGTGCATTCTCTATATATCATGCACATAAAGGCCCGTGCATGTTTCGGCATATAGCACATATAGGTCTGTGCATGATTTGCTTTCAGCACATGAGGTCTGCCACATATTGGATGAAATTCCTTATTCTTTGCTGACAGGGACTGAACGGTATCTCATCCCATGCTCGTGACAGTTAAGTGAGGCATGGGGCCCAACATTTCTCTGATGGGCTCGAGATCCCAAGAACCAATGATTGGGCACTTGGACAACAATCTCTCACATCTTGACATGTGGACCCCAAAGGAGCACTACTTTTCCAGATTCCTTGGGCGGGAAACGTGGTTTCCACGTGCCCATTTCTATGAGGCCTCTATATATAGATGCTGGTCATACAAGAGAACATGATGCGAAGACAGACAGAGATAAAAGATTGAAGAGAGAGCGGAGAAGGTATTCGGAGAGGCTTAAAGAGGCTGTGTTGTGAGAGAAGAGCAGAGAGAGTAGAGAGAGTTAAATGAGAGGAGAGCATTTGTGGAGCTGAGAGAGATCTGAGAGAGCTACTGGAGTGGATTGAGAGGAGAATCAGAGTATTGTTTGTGAGAGGTTGGTCTTCGACTGCTGGATCAAATCCACAGTCGAATTGCTCATTGAGAGCTACAGATTTCATTTCTATTTTGCTTCCTTGCTTCGTTATTTTTGTTCTTTCCATTATATTTTTGTAAGCTGTGAATCAGCGGACGAGGGTGTTTTGCTAGGGCACATGGCCTTCTGCCGATGTAGAGGGGTTTATTCATTGGCAGGGAGGTAATGCCAGCGCGAAGAGAGATTCTCTTTCTACTCAGACGTAAGATCTGTAGTGGCGACATTGTGCAGAAGTCGGCTAGGATGCGAAGTCTTACACCGAGAGATTGGTTCATTCGTTAGCAAGAAAGTAATGCTAGCGCAAAGAAAAAAGTTTTCTGTCGATTGGGGCGTAAGGCCCGCAATGGCGATATTGTCTGTTTTGTAGGGCTTGGTCAGGATGGAGTGTCGCTGGACCAAGGTAAAGGTAGCTCGATCAGAATGGAGTGCCACTAGACCAAGATAAAGGGTAGCTCGATCAGGACGGAGTGTCACTAGACCAAGGAAAAGGGTCGCTCGGCCAGGGCAGAGTGCCACTAGACCAAGGAAAGGGGTAGCTCGGCCAGGGCTGAGTGCCACTAGACCAAGGAAAAGAGTAGCTCGGCCAGGGTGGAGTGCCACTAGACCAAGGAAAAGGGTAGTTCGGTTAGGGTGGAGTGCCACTAGACCAAGGAAAAGGACAGCTTGATCAGGGCGGAGTGCCACTAGACCAAGGTATAGGTAGCTCGATCAGGGCAGAGTGTCACTAGACTAAGGAGAAGGTAGCTTAGCCAGGACGGAGCGCCACTAGACCAAGACAAAGGGTAGCTCGGCCAAGGCGGAGTGCCACCAGGCCATGGTAAAGGGTAGCTCGGCCAGGGCGGAGTGCCACTAGACCAAGGAAAGGGTAGCTCGGTGAGGGCTAAGTGCCACTAGACCAAGGAAAAGAGTAACTTGGCTAGGGCAGAGTGCCACTAGACAAAGGAAAAAAGTAGCTCGGCCAGGGCGGAGTGCCACTAGACCAAGGAAAAGAGTAGCTCAGCCAAGGTGGAGTGCCACTAGACTAAGGTATATTACGGTCATTCTGGGAATGCCGGTTGAGCCGTGTGGTACAGCTTTATATGTTTTCCGTTGAGGGGAGAGAACTGGATGACCCCTTTGTGATCTACGAGGACGTAGGCACCCCCTTCATATACTCGGCGGATGACAGGATAGAATCAGGTCCACATGGTAGATCCTTTCTGACCACCATCCACCTTGGATCACGTGCCCATTATTTGCTCCCTAGATCAGGTCCCAGCCACCAGCCATTCTTGGGATCACTTGCGTTCCTACAACTGAGATTGTTCCCTGTTAGAAATAGACAAAAGGATCGAACACTTTGAGGTCGGCCATATTTCAATTGTGCAAAGATTAAGTGAACAGATTATAATGTGTGCACGGACTTAGTGGGCTAGTCAATGCAAATGTTCGGATAAAAACATGCTCAGACCTTATAGCATAGGGTAGAGCGTGCACCATCCTTCATATGCTATCAAGCAAGCATGCACTAAATATGTTTTACACAGACTTTACGTGCATGTGAACAAAAAAAAATGCACAGACCTTATGACAGGAAACTACCGACTCCGTACGACATTGCACTGACTTGCTATAGAGAGGTGCACGGACATTATCGTGCACAACGCAAGACTTGTACCGACCTTGCACGGACCTGATAGGACATATGCACTGACTTTGCATCGCACAAGAATAAAGTATGCACGGACCTTGTTTTGCACAAGAGAGATGTGCACAGACCTTGTGTCGCATGAATGGGATATTATGCATGGACCTTAAAAGCATATGCACGGACTCTAAATGTCAGCAGGGCAATTATGCACAGACTCTAAATGGTGAAATGCATGGACCTTATATGCATTCTTTCTGGATATACGCTGACCATGCTTTAGCCCGAGACAAATATGCACGGATCTCTACAAAGATTGCACAGACTTTATGTGTGCATAAACAAGACTTTGCACAAACTTGAGATGAGCTCGGACCTGCTATATGGTAAGGCTTGAAAACGTGCACAGAATTTAAGTGAGCAATGCAAATGAACTCTGCACGGACCTTACATGCACCTAAGTAAAATGTGCACGGACCATGGAAGACACGTGCACAGACTTTGTATATGGAAGTAAACTCTGCGCGGACCTACTATGCAGTTAACTGAAATGTGCACAGACTTGAATATTGCACGGACCTTGTGCAACATGCACGGACCTAGGTAATTCGATACTTAGTAACGAATTATTGGCATTATGGACTCTAGGACGTTACAACAGGGAAGAAAGAGAAGGGGGCGCACAGGAGAGAGAAATAGGAGGAGAGAGAGAGGGGGTCAGCCCCTAGAGAGAGAGAGAGATAGAGAGAGAGAGAAGAGATAATGAGAGAGAGAGAGAGAGAGAATTCTTTTGTGAAAATTCCAAATAACTTTCATTCAACTTTTTCATTACCCAAAATGGAGAGAGTGGGGTCCTATTTATAGCGATCCTACAATTTACAATAAGTCCCTGGAATAAGTGCTAATGGCAGAAAGCGAAAAAGGTGGGGAAGGGGGAGGGCGCCTCTGGGCCAGGCCCACTTAAATGGGCCCAACTGACTTCATTAACCACTCTAATACCAATTAACCTAGGGACTTGACTCAAATAAAAGAAAAATTACATAATAAGAAAATGAACAATACATCATATGACTCAGAATAAAGTGGCGATCAAGATATAGCACAACCGACGGGCAACGGGACCCTCGAAAAATGAGGAGTGGTAGGAGATGTCCCTATCATACCCTCGGGGTGCGGAGAACTCGACTCCGTCGAGTATGGCTCTACCGAGGAAGTGGTCCTCCGATGCGGCTCCAAGCGAGCCACGACCTCCGAGCTCAACATCTTATCCACTGTCAGGGAACGGCTCTTCAGCCTCTCATGGTGGCTCAGGTACACCCTCATACTGGTGATGGTACCCCGCTTTGCCTAGTATTACCTCTGTGTGCACACGTCGGTCTCTCAAGCTGAGATGTGGAGGCTCTCCGAGGGTCTCACTCACAAGGGTGGGGATAGGCTCAAGGTGCTCACTAGGTTCCACCACGGTGCCCTTAGAGGGTGCTAGATCCACCACGTGGAGAGTGGGGTGCATCCCAAAGCCCATCGGGAAGTCCAACCCATAAGCCGGATAGCCAAAGCCACTCGGAACTCGATAAGGTCCAAGTCCTTGTGCCCTCGATTTGGAGATGACCCTAGGATAGAGCCATTCCAAACTCACCATCGCTAAGCTGCCTACTTGGAATCCCTCCTCAAGATTAATGATTCTTATGAGATGAGAAATGGGACCTTGTTCTGAATAATGGCAGATGCCCAGAAAAAAGATTCTACTCCGTTGCTTGTCCATAGTGGAAGCATGGCAAGTGATGAAAGAGGTCCATGCCGGGTTAGTCGGGGTGCACCAGGCTGGTTCGAAGATGAAGATTGAGATAAGAAATTGGGCTACTACTAGCCTACTATATTTGATGAAACTGTAAATTTGCCAAGTCTTGTCTGAAATGCCAGGAGCATGCCACCGTGCCCAGGAGGCCACCAGTGCCGCTACACCCCACTATCCTAAGTTGGTCATTTGCCCAATGGAGCACGGACATGGTGGGACGTTTACCGGCATCCTCATCAGGGTGCAAATATATTCTGGCAGCCACAGACTATTTTTCCAGATGGGCGGAGGCCGTGGCGCTAAGTGAAGTGACAGGAGAGTTGGTAGCCAGATTCTTCTATCAAAATATACTATTCCAGTTCGGGGTCCCCAGCTGAATTATTTCTGACGATGACAGCCAGTTTAGGAACCATAAGGTGTATAGGCTAGCCGACAATTTAAAATTGATTGGAGGGCATCATCCCCCTACAACCCACATGCCAACGGACTTGTAGAGGCATTCAACAAGACTCTCTGCACCCTGCTAGTGAAGACCGTCAACTCTAGCAAGAAGGACTAGGAAGAGAAGTTGTACGAAGCATTATGGGCTTATCGTATAGTCTATAAAACTCCAACCAGCTGTTCACCATTCTCACTAGTATACGGGTCAGAGGCAGTGGTGTTAATAGAGCTAGAAGTGTCGTCACTGCGTGTCACTATATAGCACAGCTTGACAAACGGTGAATAGACAAATATAGAAAGAAGACTAGAAGAGCTTGCCGAGCTCGAAGGTAAACATCTCTGGGCACAATAAAACATCCAACTATACCAAGCTCGCATGGCCCGTGCCTTCGACAAGTTAGTCAAAGGGTGAGAATTCAAGAAGGGCGACCTAGTGATGGTCAAAAGAAGAGAAGTGATGGCTTCCAATCCCAAGGGGAAATTGGTTGAAAATTTTGTTGGACCGTATGTTGTTCACCGGGTCTATGAAGGTGGTGCCTATGTTCTTGTAGACCACAAAGGAGTAGTTCAGTTCTCCCCTCTCAATGGGAAGCACCTGAAGCTGTACCACACAGCTTTGTCGGCATTCAAAGCATGACCAGAACCTATCTTGGCCTAGTGGCACTCTGCCCCAGTCGAGCTCTCTGAAACACCCACCCGGTTCAAACCGATTCTGAGGCTATTGGCCCACAATTGTAAAAGCCCCCCAGTGTACACAAATCCTCAGGACTCTTTAAGAACCCCACATGGTCCCACTGGGCTATCACCCTCCACAGTATCACCATTACGGACCTTATGTCTGAATCGGAGCATAAATATTTCCTTGCATTGGCATTGCTTTCCTGTCAATGAATACATTCTTCTTCGGTGTAAGACTTTATGCTCTAGTCAACATATCCACATTATCACCATTACGGACCTTACGTCCGAATCGACGCATAAATATTTCCTTGCATTGGCATTGCTTTCTTGCTAATGAATACATTCTTCTTCGGTGCAAGGCTTTATGCCCTAGCCGACATATCCACATTATCACCATTACGGACCTTATGTCCAAATCAGCGCATAAATATTTTCTTGCATTGGCATTGCTTTCTTGCCAATGAATACAGTCTTCTTTAGTGAAAGGCTTTATGCCCTAGCCGACATATCCACATTATCACCATTACGGACCTGATGTTCGAATCGGCACATAAATATTTCCTTGCATTGGCATTACTTTCTTGCCAATGAATACACTCTTCTTCGGTGCAAGGCTTTATGCCCTAGCCGATATATCCACATTATAGCCATTATGGGCCTTACGTTTGAATCGGCGCATAAATATTTCCTTGTATTGGCATTGCTTTCTTGCCAATGAATACATTCTTCTTCGGTGCAAGGCTTTATGCCCTAGCCGACATATCCACATTATCGTCATTACGGACCTTACGTCTGAATCGGCGCATAAATATTTTCTTGCATTGGCATTGCTTTCTTGCCAATGAATACGCTCTTCTTTGGTGCAAAGCTTTGTGCCCTAGCCAGCAACCACATGTCGCTACCACACACATGAACCAAACGGTCGGAATGAAGCATCACACACTGGCTCATTATTATGTTAAAAAAAAATGAGGCTTAAAATAGACATGCCTTGCCAGCCTTGTTCAAACATCCTGAACAAGGGCAAAAATGGCTATAATCTGACTGTGGCAAAAACCTAAGAGGGCACTACAGGTAAAATCGGGTATCCTGCCACGTGAAAACCCGAAAGGGGGCATGGGCAAAGCAAGAGGGGGCTGACTTCAGTGAAAATCTGAAAGGGCGCTTAAGTCAGTAATGTGGTAACTAAAAGTTCCTCTTTACCTTCATCCGCATGGAACTCTGGATAGGATATTCACCACGAGTCCCACCGGAGAGCCGCTTCTTCTAAACCGCCAGCTTCGACCTTCCATCCCCGTCGATGAATAAACCCATCTTTGCTCCGGTATTTATCCAATGTCGACGAACAAACCAGCTCTAACCCTTATCATTATCGGCAAGACCGGTCAGTACCCCATTAACCTAGACCTTTCATCCTCGTTAATGAATGAGCCCATCTTTGCCTCGACATTTATCCAATGTCGACGAACAAACCAGCTCTGACCCTTGTCATCATCGGTAAGACCGGTCAGTACCCCATTAACTTGGACCTTTCGTTCCTGTTAATGAATGAACCCATCTCTGCTCTGGCATTTATCCAATATCGATAAACAAGCCAGCTCTGACCCTGTTACATGTTTAGATAGAGAGAGAGACTCCGGCGATATTCTTCTTCTTCCGAGCGCTAGGGTTCAATCGACCCCTCCTCCTCGCTGGGTGGAGGAGAGGGTATCTTCTGTCTCCGATCTGGCAAGGCCGCTGGAGCAGCAGTCATCCTCAAGCTGGATGGGGTGACGAGCATCTCGACCATGGATCCGGGTAAGGTTTCTTTGAACGGATCTGAGGTGTCTATCGGCGGTGCCATGAAGAACAGGAGCTTTGAAGGTGAACAAGAAACGAGCAGTTCGGGCGTCCCAATGATGATTGGCTCAGGCCCAAGCCTAGGTGGATCTTTAGAGAGAAAGGAGATTTCATCTTCTCCAAAAACCACATCGGGTGAGCATGCCTCAGGGAGAGTTCGCCCGATCCGCCATTTTAAGTCGCGAATCTGCGTTTTGGGGGCGTAGAATCATACTAGGGGGCTTAAGGGTTCGTTCCTCTTCGTTTTCCCCTTCGTGGGGCTTGTTTGGGGCCGGAATGGGCGACCTCGGCGGGGTTCGCCATTTTCGCACCAGCGGCGTTGTGCGGTCGAACCAGAGACCTCACAACCTTTGTGCGGCCCTGGCCTGGCCGCACATGGGCTCAGCATGCTTCGAGTCAGGCTCGGCGCGCAGTGGAGTTGTGCGGTCTATCGCGAGACCGCATATCCCTTCCTGCGGCCCTAAGCTGACTGCCTATCTTCGGGTTTTGACCGTTGTTTTGACCGTTATACAGTGTTTTGGGATGTGCGGCCAGGGTCTGGCCGCATAACCCCTTGTGTGGCCATGGGTAGACCGCATGTCCCCGATGCCTTTATGGCTAGATGCGCATTGGGCTCGTGCGGCCTGTCAGGGACCGCACAACCCTTGAGCGGCCCAGGAGGGACCGCTCATCCTGCGAGTTTCTAACCGTTGCAGTTTATCGTTGCACAGTGGTTGTGGTGTGCGGCTAGGGACTGACCACACATCACTGGAGTTGTGGCAGGTCGTGCAGCCAGGATTGGACCGCACCTACCTTGTGCGGCTCGGTCTCGACCGCACATGTGGTTCAGTGTTGGGGTTGAGCGGTCGAGATCTGACCGCATATCCCTTGAGCGGCCATTGATCAGCCGTCCGTCCTGGAAGGGGCGACCGTGGTGGAACCGCCCATGCCTTGGAGCGGCAGGATCATACCCGCCCTTTTTTCGCGTGGCCAATGATGGACCGTTCATCGTGTGAGGCCTAGCCGGTGGTTTTTCGTGCCGATTCAAGTCCTGAGCGAGCAGACCTCGATCCACGTGCTGTCCTGTGGTCTGACTGATGTTGGGCATCAAGTGGGGGCCAGGTGTGGGACGCCGTGAGGGATCCCGGGATGTGACATTTTCGGCTTACGTCACCATGAGTCGGTGTTGTACGAGGAGCGATCCTTGTGCTCGTTTACCATTTCATTCACTGACCATTCGATACGAGAAATAAAATCCTCGGAGACAAAAGAATGGGTTGCACCTGAATCAAAAAGAACATGCGCTGAGCGGTCATAAATCGAAATCGTACCTTCGATCAGATTAGACGCCAACACTTTCGCATCAGTGATATGAGTAACCCTGGCTCTCGGCGGACGGCTAGCTGCAGACGACTACTGAGACGGAGTGGGAACTGGTAGGTGAAACGGTTGAGGTTGAGGCGGCAGAGGAAGATGAAGCTGCGGCTGCTGTGACTAAGAAGTCTATGAGAACTGCACCGTCTGCAGCCTCACCGGACAGTTTTGGGAGATGTGTTCCGGCTGATCACAGTGATAGTAGACAACCGGCCAAGAGCACGGCACACTCGGATGACTGGCAACACACTTGGAATACAACCTCTGCTGAAAAGCAACAAAATCCTGACGCGGTCGAATGGAAGAAATAGACTGCTGACTCGAATCAGAAAACACTGACTGATCGAACCTCTTTTTCTTGGATTTCTTAAATCAGAATCCCCTGCTCCGAGATAGCGGGAAAGAAGCACCATCGGTAGCAGAGAAAGTGGGAGCAGCTCTTAGAATAGACCACTGGTGGAGCGGTTGATGCTGCACGGCTGACGGAACCATCCTAGTCTGAGGAAGTCCTCGAGTCCTCGCCAACTCTAACTCTAGCGCGATGGCGGCTTGATATGCAAAATGTAACTCAGCTACACGGGTATCAAACAATGACAGGCTCAATTCTACTTTCAGTCCACGCAGAAACTACTGAGTCCTCACGGTCTCATCAGTAAAAATGTGGGGCGCATACCAGCCCAACTCAATGAAGTTATCTCAATATTACAGCACTGAAATCTTGCCCTGCGTCAGCTCCAGAAACTGGTACATCTTGGCTAACTTTAGGTAGGCTGGAGTATAGGCACGTTCGAATGCAGCAACGAACTCTGCCCATGTGATTTGTCGAAGTGGACGGGAACAGAAGGCAACCTCCCACTCCGTGGTCCACCACGTGCGTGCAGTACCTTGAAGCTGATAAGAAGCCAACGCAGGCACAATGCATTGACAGGCTCATGGTGACGAAATTAAGATTCACACAGAGTTACTTTGTTGCTAACATCAAAATAGAATAATATATGTTGCTAGCATCAAAGCTAGACAACATATGCACAACAGAGAGAGGGAGAGCAGTCAACCCTTAAACAAGGGAATATGCGCTCCACCCTCAACCGCCAGGCAGGGAATGGAATAGCATTATATCAAAAAGGAGTACAAGAAAGCCTAGGGCCGGAGCGATGGGCACCCAATCTTATCAAGATGAAAGGGGCCTTTAACAACATGGGGGAGTCAGCCGAAGAAGCCCAACAAGACAGGGATGACAAAGTGCAACCTAGGCCAGCTAACATGTCGGCCATTTGTTTTGCTTCCCTGAGTACATGAGAGATAGAAGCATGCAATGAGTTCCACACAGAAGCGATGTCGTTCAATACCAACCGCAGGCGCCAAGGGCAAGGTGACCAGCCCTGTACAAGCTACACTAGCAAGAGGGAGTCAGTTTCAACTGCGAGTAGAGCAAAGGCGAAGCCCTTCCCAAATGGTGAAAGCTTCAGCTTGTAGGCTGGTGGCAGCTTGTGGAAAGGGAGCAGCAAAGGCGAGGAGCAGATTTCCAAGGGAGTCCCAGAGGACACTGCCACCCCCTGTCGCACTGCAGGCACACTTAAACGCACTGTCAACATTGGGCTTCAACCTGCCCGACGGAGGGTGGAGCCAGCGGATGATTCTCGGCAGGCGCAGCTATGTTTTCGGGAGTGAAACACCCCAAGACACGAGCAGCCGACGCAGAGCTGGAGGGAGGCCCCTTGCTGCAGGCTTGGACAGCAGCTCCAGGGGCCGGACAGAAAGATAGATCCGACAAAGGACTTTGCGGGCATTCATCGGCTGGTCAGCGTAGCTGTGACGACCTGGATCCCGGATACCGGATATACCCGATAGGACTATCGAGCAGACCCGATACCATTTGGAACCCATGAAGCCTCCCAAGAGCTGTAAAGCTCCGAAGGGAAAAAGGATTATCGTGTAGTACATTGAAGCCACAGAGATATAACAGTAAGCTCATCGGCGGCCTCCTTAATCCCCCGAGCGGACTCTTCGCCCCCCCACGCCAACCCGCCAACACCGCTCTCTCTCTCTTCCACCCACCAACCACAGGCATGGGTATCCTCTCCCTCACTCGTCGCACCGTGGCAGTGCTTCCAGTGGTCCGTCCCTGCCACACCATCTCCCACGTATTGGCAGGGCCCGTGACCTCCAACTCCTTCACCCGCATCGAACGAGCACCCTGTCTACGTTCCCGTCTCCTCCGAGTAGACCCCTTGCCTCTCCCCATCCCCGTCGCCACAAGCCACCATCCACCCTACTATCATGGGAAGCAAGGTGCATAGGGCGGATGTGCCCTTGCAGTCATGCATGTGGCTACTATCGCTACCTTGCATCACCCCGATGGGCGTGCACGTGGACTGACCCCGACTACAACTACCCTCTCCGGCTCCAAGCACATTGATCGCTCCACCGTTGGGACCGAGCATGGCGCTCGCTCCACTATCGCACGTCTGAGCATGATAGTTCCCATCCACGTCCTTTGATCCTGACCGCACCGCCCCTCCGAGCTGTACTCAGAGCTGCAGCAGACAGCATGGCACATCGCTCCACCTCTCTCCAAGCACGATCACCTCCGGGGCACAGAGATATCCTCAACGCGGCGATGGGTGGACCAGACGATGAGCATGGCCCCTCGCCATGCAACCCACATGTAGCCCCCACTGCTGCCCACGCCAAGCATTAGCCCGTCCCTGCCAATACGCCAGCATTTTCTCCAGCCACTTCAAGCAGAGCCGCCGCCATGGACGCTACTCGCTTGCTCACCGTTGCGTCTTCCCCTACTCGCCACCACTGCAACCAAAGCTTCTTGGCATCCCCTGCATACATCACCCCACTGTTGTCATCCCCTTGGTTCCTCTCTGCTAGAAGCTCCGCCCCATGCCCCATATGCAGCAGGTGCCAGTTGACGTCCCTAGACGTGTACGCGATCAGATCACGCCTCCATACCCGTCTGGCATACCTCCTCCGAGCAGGCTGAGCACGGTGACCCCACCACCTCCGAGCACAAGGGTGGGGAATAATTGAGACACAGATTAACTAATTAAAAAATGGAAACACACCTTCCAAAAAAAATAGGACGTCACTGCTCAGCACGAGGAAGCTGAGGCGCTGGTGAGTCCTGTCGAGGTCGCGACGGCACAGGTGGAAACTGAAGCTACAGTGGCTGGGCCAACGAAAAGAACTGCATCGGTATCGATCTGTACGGGTAGTCTCGAATAACATGACCCGGCTGATCACAGCGGAAACAAACCATCGGCAAAGAACACGGCCTACCAGGGTGGCTACCACCACACCTCGCACACGATCTCGATCGACGGGTAGCAGATCCCTAACGTTGCTGAGAAGATGGGACTGATAACGGAACAACATCGGCAGAAGACTATTGGGTACGTCGTTCCTTACGTTCCTTTGACTTGCTCCTAGTGTTCATGGACAGAGGTGTACCACGATCAACTGGCACAAGAGAGGAAGTGCTAGTTACATACGGCTGTCTGCCTTGCCGCTTCTCACGCTTCTTATTCTTGTATCTCCGGAACCTCTTGTCTTTGGACTTGAAAGAAGAAGCACCATCGGCATTGGGAACGACGGAAGGAACTCCGGGGACACTCGATAGATAAACCTACTGCAACTACCTGATCGGTTGAGGGATAGGGTGATGCTGCACAGCTGGCAGAGTGGACTCAACTTGGGCACGCACTTGAGATATCACCTGCCCTACTTCGGATGGCAAACGAGGCAGCACGGCTTCACTCTGCATTCCATGCTGAAGATCCGACAAGTCTTCCACAACAGGGGCGGGAACTACTGAACCTTGACTCGGCTCAGGCGCATAAGCCATCACAACAACCACCGGAGGAGGAGCACCGTTTTCCTCCCTAGAAACACGTGCCTTTCGGCGACGCGCCATCGAAACCTAAGAAACATATGTCGATGAAAATCACATCAACAATCATGAAAAAATACCCTAAACCAGCAGTAGACGACTCAAGTGGGCTTGTTCTGGACTAACGCTATGCAATTTCAATTCCTTATACGCGTCCTCAACGCTGCTCTGATACCAACTGTAACATCCCAGGCCTCGAGGTATCATCTTATCTCGATTTACGTGTCCAAGTGTGTTGAAGATTCTTGGTGTCCCCTCAGGTCTCCGTGAGTCGTTTCATCGGAGCGTCATTTTCCCTGGCTTAGGATAAGACAGATTGGTGGTTATTCCGCTTTGAGTAACGATCTTGGCCTAGAGTCCAGTGACTCGAGGATCGTTGTGTTAGTAGGTCTACTTGCCTTGTCCTGAGTTTGTCGACAGTGGCTTTGCTGCCATTGGTGCCTTGCAGTATGGGTGACAGTGCAAGATTAGCCTATCTGTGCTTCAGCACTTGTGCTTTGGAGTCCGTGTTTCGTGAGTCTCCACTAGTCGTAGCCTTACGGCACGCTTCGGCGTGACGGCTCTTGTAGCAGGGCACTTTTCCGGTTTACGGTTCTTAGGCTAGTTCTGTGGGCCCCTCGTCAAACCTTCGGAGGGGGAATAGTAGCTAGAGGCCTGGCTTAGATGATAGCCAGTGTGTGCACATGTGATCGGGGGCTTTGGACTTGTGTCGTTAGACGTGACCCTAACTAGTCACTCGCGTTATGGTACTGTTCTGGTTCTGACAGTGTCTTGATCTCGGCCTAGTCCTTGTGGTAGGTGACGTAGACAAGATGCTAGTAGGTGAAGTATAAGACGTTAGTGGACGCAGCTGGCTATTCTTCTGGTGGTGAGGCACTCCAGTCACGTGGCACATGACTCTCTGCGGTTCTCTTCGTGTTTTCTATGCATCGTGACCTTCCGGGTCAGCCCTCTAGCAGCTACATTCGAGGTCTGCATCCTGTCGTATGCATGGTGTTCTAGTCATGTATGGGACAGTGTGCACAAAGTTCTAGTCGTGTTGCCTGTCGTCCATCTTGGTTTTTCCTAGGCTTTGTTGTTGTAACGACCCAGAGCTCCGGATACCGATAACCCGATAATATCGGATTACCGCTACCAAGAACTGGGGATGCCACCCAAGAGGCTAATGAGGCCCCTGAAGGGTTAGTGGAGTT
Source organism: Amorphophallus titanum (assembly GCA_024336825.1). NCBI lineage: Eukaryota > Viridiplantae > Streptophyta > Magnoliopsida > Alismatales > Araceae > Amorphophallus > Amorphophallus titanum. Next base: position 721,404 of record JANBPO010007839.1, on the reverse strand, counting down.
TGTCGGGGAGTTATATAACGAATTGGGATTACAATGCACAAATTAACTTAAATGACAGTTAAACTTCGCTGGCAACTGCCGGTCACTGACGACAACAGGAGAATCTTCTAGGCAAAATGGAGTGGACATGAAATCTCTGGATGGTTAAGTCAACGAGCAGTTCACAAGGTGACTCGATTATCGGCTCCTCGAGATGAGTAAGGAAATCCTCGGAAACAAATGAATGAGTGGCACCTGAATCGAATAGGACATGAGTTGGATGTCCAAAAAATGAAACCGTACCTTCTACGAGATTGGATGCAATGGCTTCTGCACGAGTGATATGAGTGATCCGGCTCCTTGGCTTCCGGCTAGAGGCTGCAGAAGATTGCTAGGAAGAAGCAGGAACTTGCATAAATGACGGCTGAGGCAGAGGTGGTGCAGGAAGACGGAATGGAGGCTGCTGCGGCTGGGTAACCTGCGAGAACTGCGCCGGAATAGACTTCATCGGGCAATCTCGAACAACATGACCCGACTGATCACAGCGATAGCAGACCACCGGCAAGGAACACGGAACACCAGGATGGCTGCCACCACACCTCAGACACGGTCTCAGCTGACTCACAGGAAACTCACGGCATTGCTGAAACGGAGAAACGGACTGCTGGATAGAGTCAGAAGACGTCGATTACTACGGCACAAAACCCGAAGATGCTTGATGGTTGAAACGCTTCTTGGACTTTCTAAACATCCGCCTCGAAGGACCCCCAGGAGTAGGCATAACGGACGGAATGCCAGGTGTTGACGGCTGAAAAGACTGCTGGAATGGCACAACCAACTGAGCAACACTGGACTGAGAGAACCCTACATTCCTCGCCAAATCGAGCTCAACCACGACTGCTGCCTGATATGCATCGTCCATGATAGTGGCACGGGTAGCAAGAAGTGGCACTCTCAATTTGGCTTGTAAACCTCGAAGAAACTGCTCGGTCTTTAAGGCTTCATCAATAATAATATGTGGCGCATACTGACCCAACTCGATGAACTTGTTCCGATACTGCAACACAGTCATCTCACCCTGCACCAGATCTAGAAATTGGTGCATCTTATCCATGCGAAGACAGGCCGGACTGTAGGTACGCTCCAAGCAACGAGCCTTCAAGCAAGGCGACCTAGTCATGATTAAGGAAAGAGAAGTCATGGCAGGGCATTCCAGTGACAAGCTTTAGCCAAATTGGCAAGGCCCGTATATCATTTGCGACTCCTATGAGGGTGGGGCCTACACGGTCGTAGGCCACAAGGGCCACAAACCCTTCCCGCCTCTCAATGGCAAGCACATGAAGCTATATCATGCACTAGAACATGAGTTCGCGCGCCATGTTGACTATGGCGTATGCTCCCAGTCCTAGCCAGCCGAACCGGTCTTCGCCTTACAGAAGACCGAACCAGTCACCTCTCCCGATTCTTCTCTCCAGTCTAGCAATAGAGCCAGTCGAGCCCTCCCAGAATCACCATCAGACATTCTCGAGAGCTAGTCTCCCGCCTTTGTCCCCACAATGACAAGAGCGAGGGCACCGCCGTGCCAACCATAGCCCAGCCATTAGGCTCTCAGGTAAGTAAACAAAAAATAACAACAAAAAAAAACAAAATGGTGCTAAAAATAGAGGTGCCCCGGCGGACCCAGTCGTCCCCCTCTACGCGGAGGTGACTGGGGGCAAAAAGGCCAACAACCCAGCTGAGGTGAAATCCCGAAAGGATGCCTCATGCAAATTTGGGAAACCCCTCGATGTGAAAACCCGCAAGGGCGCGTCGGAAAAAGCTAAAGGGGGTCAGCTCTGGTGAAAACCCAAAAGGGCGCTGGAGCCGATAGCGGGAAAGTTTTTCTTCCCCCACTAGTCAGGGTGGTCCTCACCTACTTCCCGATAGACCGCAGGACTCTCTCGCGCTGATCGCTGGTCGATTCACGTCTCCAAATCGGTAACCCGACACTTCCCAGTCATCCCTCATATCACCTTCTCCAATCTCCAGTCAATTCCAGTCTTTCTGTGACATTCCAGCCGTTACTCTAGCAAGGCCCAGTTCCAGTACATCCCAGGTCTCCATCATTATACACTCTCGTATTCCATAGTCCATTAACCCCAGTCATATTTGGCCAGGGTGATATATCCCTTGGTCCCACAGTCCCATAACTAGCAAAAGCCCCGGGTCAAAATACAGGGAAGCATCGGCCAAGTGGCACTCGTTTGGGTGGAACGGAGCCTGGTCTGCAAAGACAGTGTGTTGGTGGAATGCCCACCTGTTCTTCCTCAGCAGAAAGTGGCCTTTTTGATTCAGCATACCTAGCACTTTTTATGATTTTTTTGGTGTTTTGATGATGTCATTACTTCGATTCACCTGGCAAAAATTCGGCAGCATCTCCCCTTAACCCAAGGCATTTTTAGGGGGTAAAGCGAGTGCCCATCCACAGAGAGTCACATGCCCCAAAGATAGAGGTGGGCACAGATGCAACAACACCTAAAACTGTCGCGTCAAAACATGATGGAAAACCAAGCAATCAAGCAGACAAAACACGAGGGGCCAGCGTCACCGTATTAGGGGGGGTGACGAGGTGTCACCTTATCTGGGGCAACAGAAGGGTGCCGTATCAAGAGAAAGTGGCAAGGCCACTGTATCATGTGGACGTGGCAGGGCCATCGTATCAAGTGAAGGTGGGAAGGTCACCGTTTCAGGAGGAGGTGGTAGGGCCACCGTATCAAGTGAAGGTGGGGGGCCACCGTTCCAGGAGGAGGTGGCAGGGTCACCGTACCAGAATTGCCAGATAGTGTCATATCGGTAGAAGATGGGAGAACTACGAGATAAACCAGGGGGAGCTACCCCAGGGGAATTGAACAAGAGACACTGGCCATTGGGTCGGCTGGCCCTAGACTCAGGTGCCACGAGAGTTCACTCCAGTTGGAGCCCGAGAGAAAGGTGAACGGAGGGAAAGGGAGAGCATGCCCCGGGAAAGATGGTCTTTTAGAGCAAGGGCTTCAAGCCTTGATCATTGTGATAAGAAGGCCCTCATGCTAAGCCTCAGTGAGTCCGAGAACGCACCAGAACGATCGAACACTAAGAAGGGAGCACGAGATAGATATTATGAAGGCTTCAACCCTTGCTCATTGTGATGAGCAGGCCCTCGTGCCAAGCCTCGGTGAGTCCCAGAATGTATAAGGAAGATGGAACACTAAGAAGGGAGCACGAGACAGATATTAGAAAGGCTTCAAGCCTTCTGAATTGAGTTTTTATTTTCTTCAGTTCTCTTCATTTCGGTGTCTTGTTACCCTCTGTGGTGCTTCAGAGGAAGGGAGAAGTTCTCCAAGTTCCCTCCATCGTGTTAGGAGGAAGAGAGGATTGTTCCTCTGGGTCGTAAGTTACTGGGAGCAGCTTACTAGGATTCCCTTTGTTGGTTGCAAAGGAAGGGAGGTAGGTCCTCCAGTCAGTGCTTCTGTCTATCAGAAGGTCAAGGAAAGTGTTCCTCGGGGTAAGCTATTTGGCAGTGGATGTTTGCAGACTGAGTCTTCGCTGTTTGTGATTGCTCAGTGCAAGGAAGCCTTACTCATTAGAGTAAGAGGTGGACGTAGATTGTGGGTTACAATTGAACCACCTAAAAAATCATCTGTCTCAGATTTGTGGTTTGATTATCTAGTTCTTCTTCTGCTATTTGCGCACATCCATTGCTCGATCTTTGGTCGCTTAGATCTACGTTACGTTGTTTCTCTTCTGGTTTCAATGCGTCCTATGGTTAAACTTGTTAAGAATTTTTAATTCCGGTGATCTATTCAACCCCTCCCCTTCTAGCTCACTGTCCTAGCTTATTATCGATTGGAATCAGAGCAGGTTACCCAATATGTGGTCCAACGGCCAGGATAATTCTGGATCTAATGGTCCCCGTTGTTTTATGGCTGAGGGGCAGTCCATTAGCTGTCCTCCGTTCTTCGATGGTAACAACTATTTTTTCTGGAAGAACAGGATGGACGTGTTTATCAGAGCCCAGAGCCACAAACTCTAGAGGGTGATCACCACTGGGCCGTATGAACTGCCGCTTAACAAGGATGCTTGGACAGAAGATCAAATCAAGCTCTCAGCACTCAACTGGATGGCCTTGAATATCATCCAGTGTGTAGTTCACCCGGAGAAATATGCTCGGATCTCAGCTTGCAAGACTGCCAAGAAGATGTGGGATGAATTAGCACTGATTTACGAAGGTACATCATAGGTCAAGGCAACTAAGGTAAACTATCTCACCTCTGAGTACGAACTCTTTAAAATGAAGTCAGAGGAGAACATAACCCCTCCAACACCTTAGAACATCCCCTCCCAGGCCCCTCACAGCCAGGGGTCTCCCTCACACTCATCCACCCCCCTTTCCCCTCCTATTTATCTCATTCCCCACCTCCCCTCTTCAACCTGCAGTTCTGGGTCACTGACAGTAATGAACCAGCAGCTTGCAGAGACAACTGTGACTTCATCCGGACATTTCTGAAGGCTCAAGAGGTACGGTGGAAGCATCTCTAAGTCTTCTTCACAACGGCGGTTGTCTCGTCTCATTCTGAGTTCGTGACTGTCCGGGGCAAGCAATCTAGTCCGACTGCGCAGAAGGGTTCTGATCAGCATCCAAAGGCGGCTTGCAGAAGGTGCCACGCCTGCTCACCTAAAGATCTGAAGGCGGGGTTTGACCGGGACCTTCTACTGCAAGTCTCCCTCCTCCTCCAAGAAGCAGCACTCCATTTGGCAACCCGAGTAAATTCTTCTCTATTCTCTCCCCAGGGTGCGTAGTTCTTCCCTCCCTGGGACTGAACTGACACCCTATCACTATTTGGGCTGCTGCAACCTACTCCGACATCGTCTGGCACCCCCGTGGGTCACGTTTCGAAGGCAACTCATCAACGGTTCCAACGCCATTGGCCGCGCTCAATTTGAAGTTTGGGAGCACCCGTGGCGGCCTCGCCTTCATGCTACAGCAGTTCTGAGATAGCCAGGAGCAGAAAACAGAGTCCCTATTCACAGCATCGCTCTGACCAACGCCGGCCACTAGAGCTCCCGCCTAAAATTAGATGTCTTTCTGGGTCAGTTAGGGAATATTTGACACTGGACTCGTCAAAAAAGGAGTTCAGGAGTGACCGCAGAAGTGACAACATCGCCCATCTGTCTCCTGTTCTAGAGAGCGGGCAGAACCGACGTCGGCCGTCTGTTTAGCTCCTAGTTCGTCTCTCCCCTCCCCCGCCTGGTCGGCTTACCGCCCCTCCCTGTGGGATGTAGTGTTTGAATATAACTTCGACTTCCCTACCCCAATTTCAACCCCCTTGCATGGGGCGTAGTGCATGTACTTGAATTTTTAGGTTGAAGCTTCATCCCCCTCTCCACCCAAAATTCGTAACTCTCCACTCACCCACCACAAACACCCCCTTCCAACCCTCATTCTCCTCCTCCCACATCTTAGAACACCCCCTCCCAGACCCTCTCACAGCTAGGGGCCACCCCCACACCTTTCCACCCCACTTCCACTCCCATAAACCCCATTCCCCCCTGTTACCTTCAATCTACTATCCACCAGTTCACAGCCCAGAAGACCTGAAGATTATAGAGGGAGTAGCATCGTCATCTGGGCAATTCAGGAAGCGCAAAAGCTACCAATAGAAGCGTCTCCAAGTCTTCTTCGCATCGGCAGTCGTCTTGTCCTCTTCTGATTTCGTGGCTGTCCGGGGGAAGCGATCTACCCCGACTGCGCAAAAGAGATCCAGCCAGTAACCTGAGGCCGTTTGCAGAAGCTGCCATGGCCAGCCACATGAAGATCTGAAGACGGGGCTTGGCCGACGCCTTCTACATCGAGTCTTATTCCTCCTCCAAGAAACGGAGCTCCATTCGGCCACCAGAACAATTTCTTCTCCTATTTCCCCTCTGAGTGCGCAGTTCTGTCCACCATGGGATAGAACTGACACACTGTCAGTGTTCGGGTTGCTGCGGCCTGCTCTGACATCGGCTGGCACCCCCGTGGGTATTGATATGAAGAGAGCTCGACGATGGTTCCAATGCCACTGACCATACCCAAATCGGAGTTCGGGACTATTCGTGGTGATGCAATCTTCCAGAAGCTGCGGTGCTGTGACAGTTCATGGCAGAGAACAGAGTCCATGCTTCCTACTCCACCGCGCCCAGCGACGGCTTCCTCGGCCCCCGCCAAAATTCCTGCGACTTTCTGGACCAATCCACCAAATTTCAGCGCTGGTCTCGCTGGCATCGGAGTTCGGGAGTATCCGTAAGAATTCCTACATCGACAGTTGGTACCCTATTCCAGAGGAGGGACAGATTCGACTCTGTCATCGCATGAAGCCCTATTCTTCGTCTTTCCCCTTCCCGCTTGGATGGTTAAAGACCCCTCCCTACGCGGAGGTAGTCTTAGTTGTAATTCCCTTAAAATATTATTGCTTACTGCTATATCTGTCAGTTCAATGTACCCCATGACAATCCTTTTTCCCTTTAGGGGCTTTACCGTCCTTGGGAGGTCTCGCGGGTTCCAAGTGGTATCAAGTGTATTCGATAGTCCTATCGGGTATATTTGGTATCCGGGATCCGGGTGGTCACACGCAGCCACCGCCCCGATGGTACGATGGAAAGGGTGATCAAACACCTTAATGACCTACGCCCTAGCCCTGAAGGGTAGGGGCTTAGGGGATCAAGCACCACCCCTTCGGAGACACTCCGCATGCCGATAATGGACCAACCCGAGTCCTCCAGAGCACCGAGTGTTGAGTGCCGTTGCTACCCCGGAGTGAGGGGTTAGTGAGGAGGGGAAAGTTCACCGCCCTAGTAAGGCCCACGTCTGAGGCCCAGTGCTCCAAGCCTACCTCCAGCAATCCCACAGTCCAACATGCAAATAGCCACAGCCTGTCACCGCGCAGGCCTAGGTCTAGAGGTCGTTCCTGTATGTGCCTCCACCCTCCGGCAGTAGCAACACACATCTTTGGTGGGCCTCACTACATTAATTGTGGGAGGCACTCCAGTCCGGTGAAAGGGGAAGGGAGGATGCCGCCCATGCCGTGCGTGCCCCCTGACAAAGCAACCCCCATGCGTCTGACGAGCCCTGCCACATTAATGGTGGAGCTATCTCTTCCGTCGAAGGAACAACGGGTTATGGCCCACACACCTTTACCTTGTTAGGCAAGTAGGTGGGATATGACTCATGTCTCTACAACCATGACAACCCAACAAAGGAAAAGGTCAATGCGAAGGTGGAGATATAACTAGGACCCTGGCTTGACGGCCAAGGAAGTATGCAAGTTCAATCTCTAGCGCTCTCCCTCTTCTTGACTAGTTCTTGCTCTCCTGCTCTCTCGGGTGCTCACCATTATCTTGTCGATCATCTGACTTGGTCATCTGAGAGTTGTCCCCTAAGATATCTCCCAGGGTTCCTTCTGACCTCTGTTTGTGCCTGTAAGTTGCTCTCTGGTAACATCTCCCAACCCCACCAAATTTGGTCGATATCCCTATGGTGATCCGTCAGCTCCAGCTCTGACGTCTCTTCCTCCTACTCCCCTAGAGGCAGCCATCGCCAAGAAATGAGAGAGAAATAGAAGGAAGAACCTCAAGAGGTGGCTCAAGAAACAATCTGAGCAAGCGACTACATTGCAATCCCCAGCGGAGCTAACACCTCTCCAAAGGTTACAACAATTCATCAACAACTTGGAGGAGTACATTCCTCTTCGCCCTATTGGGCCTATCCCACTCGATAGTTATATCTTGTGGGAAGAAATGCAGAAACGAGATTGTCTCAGAAAATGGGTCCAGGAGATGGTCCAGAAAGTCAAGCAAGGCAAAACTCTTCTCATTCCAAAAGAACTCCCCTTATTCTATAAGGACAAAGAGATCACAGCGGAGCAGCTGGAACAAATGCTTCGTGGCTGCACCTGCAACATGGTGGCCATCCCACCCCCAGTGAGGCGAGCCAATAGCTTCTCGAACCCAACAAAGGACCACTGCCCTGCTTGGGCTACAGCTGATCCCAGAGCACACTGGCCGCGGCCGCGGTCATGGCTGTGGACGTGGAAGAGGCCGCGGGAGGATCCGCGAGTCACCTCCTCACTCGACTACCTTCAACCCGGAGCGAGTCATGCTCTTTCGAGGAGAACAAGCCACCTCAATCCCACCAGTGGAGATTCGGGGGGAATCTAGCATCTTCGACCCTGCTGGCTCGGAGGAGATCACCGTCAGTACGGCAGTCTCAGCGTCAGCTCCGATTTCTCCCACATAATGAGCAGGGCCATCCGACAAGGATGGTCTGATTCCCCAGCTGCCTTCGGAGGAGCCGTCATTGGCACCCCTCTTCCAAGAGCTTGCGGGTGCCCAGAGTCAGCCTGACCGCAGTGGTAAAGGCAAGGCAGTGCAGCTCCCAGACAAGGAGCAGTGCGACGGTTGACAGAAAACTTAGCTTGATATATTACCGTCACTGGAGGATGCTCGAGCTTGAGCCGACCGGAAGGTCCTCCACCAGATGAAGCGCTTCCCTGTCAGTATTACAATTTGGGAAGCCATCGCTTGGAGTGTCCCAGAAGGACTCTTCCCACAAGGGGTGGAAGAGCCAGTACTTCTGGGTGGGCACCTCGTCAGTGGAAGTGCACTGAAATTTCCCGGTGGTGCCCAACTTTCACCCGAATATCCCTTCGAAGTCTGCCGAGATATCACCGGAGGTGGAGCGAGAGGCTGCGATTCTCCTGGAGCATCGCCGGTCGACGGACAAGCTGGTGGGTCTAGCCAATATCGAATGGTGTCTTCTCGAGCGGTTGCTGTCGACGGGTAAGAGCATCAAGAATCAAATTCTCCACTTATCTGAGAAAATGCTCTTCTTTTCTTGACCCTGTCTCTTTTGTGCAGATGCCAGTCGGTCAGTTGAGGAGGAGGCACTCTCGACCGAGCCAGAAGTAATTGTGGTGGATGATGTGCCAGCCGCCGTTGAGTCGTGGGCTCCCGAGGGCTCTTCCCTAGCCCAGGGCAAAGGCAAGCGGGTGGCCCGGGAAGAGGCTCCTGAGCGGCGGGGGACCAAGCCCAAGGATCCCATGGAGAAGATGCTACAGGATTCTATGAAGGCTCAGTCCGCAGAGAAGAAGTAGGCGATGAGGGCTGGGGCCACCCGCTGGGTCGAGGATGATGCTCACTCGGCTCTCCCCTCCGCCGAGCTAGAAGGGGCCGAGCCTATTCGGCTAGCTCTCCCTTCCACTGAGTGAGAGGGGGCCGATGAGGTCGTGAAGGTCGCAGCAGGGGTAGGCGACTCTCGGGTAGTGATGGCCGATGCTGGAGCGTCGAGCGAAGCCGGAGGGGCACAGAGTGGAGGCGTCGGAGCCGAGCTGGTTGACGTCGGGGGGCTGTGAGGAGACGCGACTCAACCCTGACCATCCGAGGCAGGAGAGGTAGGGGATGAGGTAGCCCAGTCTGAACCGGCTGGCGAGGCTCCCAGGGGAGTATCACTCGGAGGGGGAGCCCACATTTCGGCAGCTCCAGAGGGGACTGATGCTCTTCCCAGCATTCGGGGTCCGCTATATCAGAGGTGTCGTAACATAGCCTCGGGGGTAGTGCGAGGAGGAGATAGGCAGCGTCCTCCATCCACGGTTACCACTTTCCAAGCCTCATCGTCATCCAGGCACCTCATGAGAACTCCGTTAAGAGCACGCCTATATAATTCTCCTGTAATAATAGTATATCTTGAGGCGACTCTTCTGATGGCCTTTCGCTGCTCGGCATTGGCCATCTCCGAAAATGATCCATCCCTACAGTATTGCTCTATCTCGTGATACCACGGCAGTTCTTCTTCTTCCAAGATTTTCTCGAGCTCAGTTAATGATACTTCTTTCAAATCTTCCTTCTCAGCCTTCTTCTCTACAGATTTCCAAAGGTTATGGAACCAAGGATCCTGGATGGAAGGGGCATCTAACCGCTGGACCACAATGGTCTCAGTGGAATGACTAAGAGGGAAAGAGAGGGAAGAAGCTAGCGATGCCAACGCATCGGCAAGAATATTCTGGGAGCTAGGAGTATGGATATAGATGAGCTTACAGAACTGCCTAGCCAAGAGTGTAACCAAATTCTGATAAGGCTTAAGCTTGAGGTCACGGGTGCAGTAAGTTGAAAGAACTTGAGGCAGCACCAATTGAGAGTCTACTATGATGTTAAGATAGCGCGCGCCTAGGAGATAGGCATGCTTCAGACAGGCAAGGAGAGCCTCATACTCGGCTATATTATTCGTGGCAGGAAATGTGAGCTGATAAACAATAGGGATGGTTACTCCCTCTGGAGTAAGGAGAACGGCGCCGATCCCACGGCCCTGAGAATTCAGTGCACCGTCAAAGTGCAAAGACCAGAAGGGGAGATGAGTGGTTACATCAAGGTGTTCGTCAGGAAACTCATCCTGGATCAAATCGGTGCAAGGGATTGGAGAGTAAGAAGATGCTCTGCGATAGCGTATCCCTTGATCACTTTCTGGACAATGAAGGTAATGTCGAATTGGGAGAGAAAGCTCTGCCAGCGAGCTAATTTACTAGAAAGGATAGATTTTTCCAAGAGATAACCAATCGTGTCCATTCTAGAGATCAACTTGACCTCATGGGCAAGAAAGTAGTGCTTAAGCTTCTGAGCTACCCATACTAGTGCCGCGTAGGTCTTCTCCATGGTAGTAACAGGGGGAAAGACTCACATAAACAAGTAAGGATATTGCTGCCGCATCTCACCCTCATGCTCCCAAGACACCTCACTGCCATAATGACACTGCCAAACCACCTTAACCAGAGGGATAACCTTATTCCGCAAGTGCTGCTCACGTCGATCCTCAATGCGGATAGGATACTCCAGAAGGGACAAATCTGGAGTCACCTCAGGCCAAACGGTGTCCTCCAAAATGTGGGAATCATCGGGCATATACTTCCGAAGCATCGACACATGAAACACATAATGCACGGCGGAGAGCTCCGAAGGTAACTGCAACCGATAAGCAACTTCCCCAACAGGCTCGACAATGAGAAAAAGACCAATGTAGTGGGGACTCAGCTTTCCCTGCCTGCCGAAGCACATCACCCCCTTCAAGGGAGAAACTCTCAGGAACACCTAATCTCCCACAGCAAAGTTGAGAGGTCGCCTCCTCCGATCGGCATAACTCTTTTGTCGGCTGTATGCTGCCAACATCTTCTGCCAAACGAAATGCACCACCTCAACACACTGCTGCACCAAATCTGGTCCTGTCAGGACACACTCGCCCACCTCGAACCAATCAAGCAGAGTCCGACAAGGTCGCCCGTACAATGCCTCAAAAGGAGCCATACCAATGCTCTGATGATAGCTATTGTTGTAGGCAAACTCCACTGACGGTAAATGGTGGGTCCAATTCCCCTGCCACTCCAGGCAACACGATCTCAACATGTCCTCCAAAGTCTGGATAGTCCTCTCAGACTGGCCGTCTGACTGAGGATGATAGGCCGAGCTGAATGCCAACTCGGTGCCTAGAGCTCTCTGGAAACTCCTCCAGAATCCCGATGTGAAGCGTGGGTCACGATCAGACACAATGGAGATGGGGACTCCATGCAACGGAACGATCTACTCCACATACAATCGGGCCAACTTCTGCACACTCCAACTGACTTTGATCGGCAACAACCAAGCCGTCTTCGTCAGTCTATCCACCAGTAACCAAATACTATCATGCCCACTGGATGTCCTCGGTAACCCAACCACAAAATCAGTGGTCGGAAGCGAATTAAGGTACGCCTCCACATGAATTATTAACCACTGCGGGTCCCCGCCGCCACCCCCTTCCAGTCTCCCTTACCAAGGCATAGCCACGATACCCCGATCTGAGAGCATCTGAGTCAGAATGTTTGGAGTTGCGGATCAGCCCCACTGGTCTCGCTCTCTCCGGTAGATCGTTCCTTTGGTAACCGACGCTTGTCGGTCGGGAGGCGAGGCTGCACCGGACTAACCGGTGGAGGAGTGCCGAGGGGCCCCAAACAACCGAAGCGTTTCCCGCTCTCGGGAGACTGCCGCCCACGTGTCGCTTCTATAAAAGGCTCATCGGTGGTGTCCCTCGTAATACTAACAGATCGGACCTCTTCCTTTTCCCTCTCCACTCCACCCTCCCCCGCCAGACTTCTTCGTCTCCGGCCGTGCTCCGATCCATGGGGTTCGCGAAGGAGTATCAGTTCCTTTCCGAGCTCGGCCTCGGTCCCCGGAACCCCGGCTGCTACGTCAACGGCGCCTGGCGCGGCGGGGGCCCCGTCGTCGCCTCCCACAACCCTGCCAACAACCAGGTGGTGCTTCCTGCCTCCTTCCTTTCCTCCGATTTCCCGCGAATAATTCGTGTTATAGGCTCTTGTTCAGATTTTGGCTCCCCTCCCTCGTCTCGAGTTGCCCCACACTCCCCTCTTTGTGTTTTAGTGCGTGACCCCTGCGGTTTATGGGTTTGATTTTGTTCTTGCTTGGTCACTTTTTGTTTAGGTCATTGGCGAGGTGTTGGAGGCATCGATCGAGGACTACGAGGATGGGATGAAGGCTTGCGTGGAGGCCGCAAAGTTCTGGATGCAGGCGAGCGCTTATCTTTCTTCTGTTTTTTTTTTATTATTACGAACAAAGAGGAAGGATATGTGTCGCGGAGTTTTTGGTTAACTTAGAACGCGTGTGCAGTATAGACGCCGAGGGCTGATTGGGGAGTGTCTACGTGGTCTAATTGGATATTTTATACGGTTGATAGGCTTAGTTTTGTTGATCTGTACCTTCCGATGATTTTTTTCAAGGTTCTTCTCAATCATCCGGAGAAGCTAAGGCACCTAGGTGGGTCGGGCCTGAGAGCCAACATGCTGGTCAGCTCCATTTGCCTACTTAATCCCTTAAACAGGTCATCCATGGTATCCACGAAGTAAGAGGATTGGCAAGTGGTGCTAAAAGATGTGGTGGACACTACCTGTAAGGCTGGCTCTTTGGGAGGGTAGCAAGGGATCATGGTATCCAGAAATAAACCCTTCCTTAGTCAACTAGCTAATGCCTCTTCAATAATTATCTCACCATTTAAGAGCACGAGGGGCTCCGTATGAAGTTCCATGGGTGAAGGCTGTGGTGAATCATCTCCCTCGGATGGGGAGAGGACGTCCTCTATGATGGGAAGAGGACCTGGGGACTCCGTAGATGGTGTCGGGTTAAGACTACCAGCTATGACCTTCTTAGGCTCGGGTAGGAGTCCGTCAATATGAGCACACATCCTATCTATCCTATCCAACTAGTCCAAAAATATTTTCAAGAGTTTGGCAAAGGTATGGGTTGGAGTAGGGGCATTGTGGTGGACTCGCTCGTAATCACTCGGCCTAGTATTGGGCTAAGGCTCCTCTACGTGTGGGGCTTTTTGCCTCTGACTATGACCCGCTTGGTTGGAGGTGATTGGGTGGGGTCGGTTGGAGGTGGTTGGGTGTGATAGGTAGACCTTCTTAAGCTCACCCTTCATCTCACGCCATGACTCAATGGGCCATTGCCTCCTAACCTCCCTCATGCGTTCAATACTCTCCCATTTCCAGGCGGCTTCGCAGACAAGCCTCTTTTGGGCAAAACTGACTTGCATGGCATCGGACATAGTGTAAGACTCAAAATACCTGTCCATGGCGGCTTCCCACTTTTGGTAGTCGCTCGGGACTTTGAAGCTATAAAAGTCTGAGGCTTCGGGCCTACGGAAGGGGATGGGATGGTTTCCCAGCCCACGGGTGTCATGCAGCCAGTGATATCGCCTAGGCGATTGGGAACCCATGGGGGTTTGGGGGACTACAAGATGGACATGCAGACACAAGGTGACAAGACATGCATAGTTGGAATGCAGACTCGAATACAAACCACCGGCATGCCGTGATGCACGGCGACACAAGCAACTCCCCGGAGTCAACTCCAGCCACTCACATGCGGGCCTTGCCCGTATCCTGCATCGCCGCCCGCGCTAACCCGGGGGCACCCTGACATCAAGCCACGCCACATGGCACCCAGCAAAAAAGGCCAAGGGGCCCACCCAGAAGTACATCTTTCAACCCTTCGAGGTCAAAGGAAGACCTAACTAAGTCAACCACGGGCTTTGGAGGCCCGCCGCACGCATGTACGGCTCACACTGGCATGCTCGGCATTTCGTCGAGCACCTTGTGGGCGCGTATGTTCCAGCCCTTCTACACCAAACCACGGGTCACCCCGTGGTTCCAGCCCCTCAATTAGGTCCTACAACAACTCCTCAGCAAGTCAAGGTCAATCTCGACACCCAGACACGTGGCAATAAGCCACTTAACTCTAGCACTCGGGTCAACTCGAGGCTACCCGATCAACCCGCTGTACAACGCAGCACACAGCCTAAGGCGTGGCTCTTAGCCACAAAGTGCCTTCCCTTAGCTCCCATGAGCTACCATTGTCAACCCAAGGCCCGCCGTGCTGCCCCTCAGCCACCTACTCAAGCCGTTTAGCAATCCGGGGCGTGTCGGGCATTTACATGAACACCTTGCGGGCGACTATGACAACCCAAAGAATGGCACCCCCACGAGCCCGTACCAGCCTCCCGGAGATCAAAGTCCATCAAAGGATAGCCCCGAACAATGCAAGAAGACCCTCAGGGGCCATACCCCGAGGTTACGACCTCCCCCGGGGCCAGTTCATCCCAGGGGCGACCGCGCATCCCAGGGAGGGTGAACCTCCTTGGGGGCCGCCCCCTCCCTCCAGCCCGATGGTCCCACGACCCCACTTAGTTCCAGTTCATCCCATTTGCGGACCTACGACACGGTTCGTGTGCCATACCAGTTCGAGGAATCAACACGCGGAAGCACGAAGCGACAACACGATGGGTTCACTCTCCGGTCAACGCGCACAAGTCTCGGATTCCACGTATCCTCCCAGTCAAAATGTCTTTTTCTTCTTAGTTAATTTCCTCAGCCTTGCGTTGGAGCTACATCGACCCTGCTGCTTGTAGTCTCAAACTGAACCTGAGGTCCAGTTTGCATGCTCTGCCACACCCACAGATGACATGAAACAGCATCCACGCTCTTCATAGAAGTTGTGTTGCTTCGAGTCACATTCGTTCCAGAAGGAGCCCCGCTCTGTTTTGACTTCGGCACTGATCGCGTCATCCATTTCTGTGCAACTGTGCCAGAACCACACCAGTTTCTAAGGATCTCTTGGCAATGGCGGCACTGTCTTCTCCTGTGTGAACTGGCCAGAACTCTCTTCATAAGAGTTATTCGTCTTCGAGTCGTCAACGATCCAGAGGTGGTCCCACCATCTTTTGGTGACACCATCGCCCAGGGCGTCCATTTTTTTACGACTGCACCAGTCCCAGAAGTTTCTATCTGTCCATGGCAGACTACAACTTCATCAACCCCGGCATGTCCCCTTACTCTTTGTTTCAGATTGAGCTGTCTTCTCAGAAGTCATGCCCCTCGACGATACGGAACCAACCCAAGTGGTTTCGTCTTGTTCTGACTTCATCACCGGAAGTTCCACCATGGCCATCATCTACCTATCTAGTTGCTCACCAAGGAACCAGAAGCTGACCATTTCAGCGACCACGACTGGCACGTTGATCCGATGGCTTCCAACTTTTGAGGGATCGTAGTGCCCTCTGTTTGCTACGTCCCCGAGTTGGTCCTGTCACATTTGGAGTTCTATAGCAAGCGTACCAGTCGACGCACTTCGACCACGCCAACCTGTCCAGCGAGACAGGATTGTGCAGGCCATTGGCTGCGACCATCCCCACCCTCCAGTGACCTCGGGTCGATGTCAGGATCTCAGGAGCTCTTCGGCATCCACCAGGATTCGTCCAGGCACTGACGGCACCTCATTCAGACATCGAAGCTGGGCGCATGATACGGAACAAGCAGGCTTCACCCGACAAGGTAGTGCACAGATCAGCTGACCAGATTCCCTCCCCCTTGCTCCCCCCTCCTGCGTGAGGGTAGTTCGTGTAATAATTGCCCATCCCCGTGTTCCCAACTAGACCATGCTAGATGCGTCCGAGGTGAGGAGACGAGCCATGAGTGTGGGCAAGGGAGGTGATGTCCCCATCATTTCCGTTCGGGGGGCAGTGGAGCCCTAGGCTCCTCCCCCTCCCACTCTTCTTCTTCTTCTTCGTCGTCTCTTCTTCTCCTTTCCTTCTTCTTCCTCTTCTCTTCCCCTCCTTCTCCGGCGTCATGGGAGGCGCCAGCCGGGCGTGCCCCGAACGGGGGCACCGGGTCTGTCGGGCTACAACAGGACAGAGCGCACCGGGTAGCCAGGGTACAAGTGTCTGGGTGGAGTTGGGCATGGTGTGTGCTTGATTAGGATGGCACAAAGTGTGCTGGGTGAATGGGGGCACAAGTGTGCCAGTGGAAGGGAGGCACGGGTCTGCAGGGGAAGACACCCATGGGTAGGTGTACCGAGTAGCAGGCATCCTAAAGGCGTGCTGGGGAAGATGCCTTGGGAGTGTACCGGGTAATGGGCTACTGAAGGCGTGCTGGGGAAGGCCATCTCGAGTGTGTCGGGTGAATGCGACCGGGGTGTGCCAGGTAGCAGTTCTCGAGGGTGTGCCGGGGAAGACCTCTACAGGTGTGCCAGGCAGTGAGGCGCCAGTGTGTCGGGGAAGACTGCCACAGGGCTGTGCCGGGCAGCGCGAGGCACAACACGTGTCGGGTAGCGGTCCTTGAGGGTGTGTCGGGGAATACCTCCGTAGGCGTGCCTGGGAAGGCCACTCCAGGGCATGCGGGGGAAGACCGTGGAGGTGTGCCGGTGAAGAGTTGCCAGGGGGCATACTGGCGAAGGGGAGAAGAGAGGACTTCTTCAACCCGAGGACTTCCGGTGTTGCCCCTCCGGGCCCACCCTAACTTTGTTGGGGCTATCACTCCTTGTGGACGTGCGCCCATGTTTTCCCCTTACGCCTCTGGCCTAGGGGAAACTCTGCCAAAATTTCATCAGAAATTGTCGGCATCTTATTCATTTTGCTTGTAATAGAGCCCCCCCTTATAGTTTTCACTTCTTTTTGCCTGTGGCCTATTCTGATCTTTTATTTGTTGTATTTCTGAACTAGACCCACTAGCTAACTTGGCCTTTTGGGCCCAATTAACTGACCCACTAAGAACTAAATGCTAATAAAAAAATTACATCATAAATAAAAGAGAAAAGCCTAAAATTAGACGGGCCAGGCCTAATGGGCCATGGGATGGGAGCGATCTCTCTAGCAACATGGCTGGTCCACTAAGTCCCCACTTTGATGTCCTCATCAGGGTGCAACGAAGGGACTAGAGGGAATAGTGGGTGGAGCGGTGGTCAAGGTGGTGGGCCGGAGGATGGAGGGAACGGAAGGCGCAGGGGAGTTGGTGTATGTATGGTGGAAGGCCAGGAGGTGAGCAGGAGTCTCATCATCATAAGACCACCCAGCATTAAGGGCTGGGCGGTGAGCAATATTAACTTGTGCCGATGCCGGCGGCTGCTGTTGAGGAGCGGGCTGATGATCTGGCATGGGATTTTGATGAATCCCGAGTTCAGGTTGTTGTTGTTGCTGCTGAGGTTGAGGTTGGGGTTGCTGAAGCGGTTGCTGCTATGGCGCTGGCTGCTGCAGTCTCCTATCTTCTTCTCTCCTTGATGTCTTCAATTAACTTGTGCATCTCGGCCCAGTCAATGCTTTGCCCCTCATGTAAATCATACACCAATTCTCGGAACTGATAGCATCTTTCAATTGTGTGCTTGGTCTGCCGATGATATATACAATATCTTGGCTGATCAGCGGCCGGATTCCAGTTCTGACGTTCCGGAGGGAGTTGAATGTCACCAATGTACATTAGAGCCGAGAAAATGTCAGGAAGGGTTTCAGAAAGTGGAGGATAATGGGCTCTTTTTGGACCCGGTCGAGCAGGTGCATAGCCAGCAGGGGGAGGAACATTGTGGTATTGGGGTGGCTGCTGAGGCCATTGTGGTGGTGGTGGTGGTTATTGCGGCTGCTGAGGTGCTGAGAATGATGGTCGAGGAGCTGGCGGAGCAGAGAACTGGGGGTTGCGTGGAGGTTGTTGGAAACGGGGTGGAGCGGACTGGTTAACAGCCTGCACCTGCTCATTAGTTTGAACTCCCTCAGTAACTAGGCCTTCCTGAAATATTGAAGAGGCTGGTTAAGCTCTCCCGAAGTGCCCTCCGGTTGCTTGTCGCCAGAGGTGGCGTAACAGATGAACACTTTGATGGTGTCATTGGTCACCTGGACCACCCGCTTCTTCCTAGGTGGTTGTGGCTCCGGCTTAGGTGGCATCCCTAGTCTGTCAAAGACAGACACTCTGGATGTAGATGCTTAAGGGGAGCGATCCTCCTCTGTGTGAGTGGAGCTAGCCCACGGGGAGGTCGACCGCACCTTCTTGCCGGTTCCTCGATGCTTCTGCCCTCATAGGGGCTGGGTTGTAAACCCCGAAGAGACCGAGGCTTCAGTGCTCAACGGACTCCTCATTTACTGAAGGTCCGACATGTGGAAGGGGTCCTCC
Organism: Amorphophallus titanum; assembly: GCA_024336825.1. Taxonomy (NCBI): domain Eukaryota; kingdom Viridiplantae; phylum Streptophyta; class Magnoliopsida; order Alismatales; family Araceae; genus Amorphophallus; species Amorphophallus titanum. Next base: position 702,907 of record JANBPO010007839.1, on the reverse strand, counting down.
GCCCCTGCGCGCATTATAACCCAGACCTCCTCCTTGGTGACCCAGATCTTCTTTAAGTGGAGGCGGTGATCCTCCACTGGGTTGCTCCCTATCCTTGCTCGGAGAGCTCGTGGCTTGGGCCGTTGCAGGGGACCCTGAGTCACCACCAGTATGGCAGGCTTCTTCTTCCTTGCTCCGTCCTCCCGAACTTGTCGGAGGAGTTCGAAGCGGTTGGAGGTGGGAATGGTTGGGAAATGACGGTCCCGTGGCAGGATCGGCTCACCTCCATCAAGCCGAATGCAGATGTCTCTAACAATTACAGTCTTACCGGAGTAGGAGACAGTCGCTTCGGGCTTTGCACCCTTGCGGCTACGGTGCTACCCCCGTTGAGCAGGAGCAGCGCTGAGGACGCCTGCCTTAGGCCTGGCGTCATTCTGAAGGTGACGCTGTCCCCGTTGTGCAGGAGCAACACCTCTGAGGGTGGCCGCCTTGGAACTAGTGTTATTGCGGTGATGACACTGCCCCCGTTGTGCAGGAGTAGCATCAACTGTAACCTGGTTGACAGAGAAGACTCGGCCATTTGATGGGATGAAGGGCCTGACACCCCGGGTCCACGATGAGGTGGCCGGGCGAACACAACTGATGGTTGAAGCTGAAGGCCTAACACCTCCGACAGTTGGCTTATTGACCGGACTGACCCGTGGGACATTCTTTAATCCTTTTTCACCTTTCTCTTCTTCTTCCTCTTCCTTTCCCCCCACCGTGAGTGCCCATCTCCCATCTCTCTCTCATTCGATCATGCGGCGCGTCCCCTCTGGCTGTAGACGGCGCGGGGCGATGACGGCGACGACGAGGCGGTCTTGGCGACATAGAGCTCGTGGGATTTCGTGGAGGAACGAGGGTTTCTAAAAGCGTTCTTCGTGATTTTGGCATCGATTCGGTGGAGCATTCGCTCCATTGAGGTAGGGGGACAATCCTTACGCTCTAGTGGTTCATTCCCTTGATTTCTAGCTCGTCGTAAGGCTGAGAGGGGCATTTTTGAGCGGGTTAGGGTAAAATCATATTTTGGGGAGCAATCACCCGATCTAGCGATCCATCGCATTTTTGGCCGATCCGAGGCCGTAGAATCATGCTAGGGGTTATTGGGGAACTTCCCCCATGTTTTCCCCCTCTCATGTGGAGGTATGGGGGCACTGTCGACATTTTTAGGTTGAATTCACTGTTTCGTCATCGGAACACTGTGGCGATCGTACCAGTGACTGCCACAGGGTATAACGTGCCCAGGGAGGTGCGTTATGCTTCGTTGGTTTTGAGCTTGGGCTGTCGTGGGCATGACGGCCCCACGATAGACCGCCATATGACTGTGACACCCCTGGGCTGGTCTGTCATAGTGATTCGACCGTTGGTTTTTGACCGTTGGGGGTCATTGTAGGCTAATGCACCAGTGTTGGTCTGTCAGGGAAGGTGACACCCCTTGGAAGGAGCATTATTTCTTCCACCTAATGCACCTATGTTGGTCTGTTAGGGACTATAACGCCCCTAGGGGAGTGCATTATAGCCAGCTTGGTCCCATGGCCTAACGCACCTGTGTTGGTCCGTTAGGTGACGTAACGGCCCCGGAGGACCGCATTACATTCTGTGTTTTCTCGTGACCGTGACGCACCTGTGTTGGTCCGTCAGGTGCTGTGACGCATCAGCGTAGGTGCGTTACAGTTCGTTTCACACCGAGTGTCTGACGCGCCTGAGTTGGTCCGTCAGGTTACGAACCTCCCGGACTTCCCACATCCAAGCCCAATGTCCATGATTGGTGCATCGTAGGATGTCTAGGAGTACACCATGATGTTAACCTCCGGTTTCGTCAAATGCATGCATGGCACACATTCGGGTGTCCTAGTCTGTCGTCGCACATTTACGGGTCGAACTAACAGCAGGTGTGTCTAGGGTCTTGTGTGTCTGTCCATGTATGTGTGTTGACACTCAAAATATGATGTCCGGTAATCAAGCCGCAAAAGCAAATAATACGGCTTACGGAGCACGCAAGTCGAAGAAAAGTAGACTGCTGAAGCCTCTTAAAGTCGCCAAAGCTGCTAGGAGTGAATGTCGAGAGCCTCGCCTTAGGAGAACCGACATGACTCCGCCACCAACCGACAGTGCGACCAAGCCTGCCCAATGATCCGGTGTCGACTTTGTCGCGCCGCTACCCTACATCACTGCCCGACCAAGGACGGTGATTCACCCGGTGATCTCCTGCCCCAATGAAGACTCTCCTAAGGAAAAAGAGCACCTACGGCCTTCACAAACGGAGGCCGAAAACTCTAGTAGCTGAAGGATCTGAACACCTGGCATGGGTTTGGCTTCCTGCAAAGGAAGGCCTGATAGAGGCCAAATGACCACCAGTCGAGGCGGAATATCATCCCGCATGGGAGCTTTGAGCACCCGTCGAAGCCGAGCCGGAAGCACAAGCCACGGTGTCGGAGGTCGTGACGCTCGCGCTCGAATCAGATACACATGGAGTCCGGACCCGAGCCGTTCGGCCAACCGAGAACTTCGTCGACACCCGACCAAGGCCCTGTGGTAGCCTTGGCATGAGGAACGGCAAACTGTGACTTTCGGAATCATCCCCGGATACGTCGGCCAGCGATCGATAGGCGAACGAAGTAGAAACGGTGCCATTATCCATCGGACGCTGTTGAAACGGTGCCCTCTTCCCCGGCGCGGTCTTCCCGATGCGCTAATCCCTTACCCGGCGCGCTCTTCCCCGGCGCGCCACTTGTGGCACCGGGGAACCCCCTCCTATAAACAAAAAATAGAAATACAAAAGAGGAGGATGAAGCCCGGAGTCCGCACCAGCTTGTCCTCTGTCGGCAGCACGGCCTCCAGCCCCAGCACGGGCTCCCATTCGCGGGCCTTGCCCACCAAATACATCGGGACACTTCTCGGAATGACATGCGACAGGCTGTCTCGAGCCTACAGGATGGCACGCTCCACCTCCTTCACGGTCCACAGTTCCCACCGGTCGTGAGTCCGAAGGTGCTTGAGGTGGCGAATGAGGTGCCTATCCTTCGGGAAATTTGCCAGATAGTCCCCTGTGGCGCGATCAAAACTGAACCCCTTTTCTACCTTGGCGAGTCTCTGGACATCTAGGCTCTCAGTGTCTGAGCCCAAAGAGTCAGCTAACGCAGCTATCTCTGCGTGGTCCCGGTCCAAATCCTCCACATTGGACCAAGTGACAGTTGGCACTGGAGGCAGAGGAGCACGTCAGGCACCAGCAACGGGAGCAGCGGAGCCACTTGGAGTAGCCATCTATCTGCAAAAGGGCAATAAGAAAAGATCAGAACAAACTGCAGACAATGAGAAAGTAAGCTACAAAGGAAGAGGAACATCTCACTATAAGCAAAGGGCAGGAAAGAAAGAAAGGGGAAGAGAAGAAAGAAAAGAAAGGGAAGGGAGAAGTAGATCAAGCCCCAGGTGCCCCTTCGTCGGCACGCCCTGAGGGGGGCCTTCGCCGGCGCGCCCTGGGCGGCCCTTCCCTGACACACCCTAAGGGGTCTTCCCCGGTGCAGGCCAGGCAACCCTCCGCCGGTACGCCCTATGGCGGCCTTCCCCTCGGGATGCCCTTTCCCCAGCACACTCATTAAGGCCCTTCGCCGGCACGCTCCAGCGTGAGTTTCTCCGGCATAGCCGAAAGTAGTCCTCACCGGCACGCTCCTAAGGGCGTTCCCTGGTACACCCCTTGGTGCCCTTCCCCGGCACGCTTGGCCAGACATGGCCTTGGCAAATGCCACTAAGCACTGTTAGTCCAAGAACCAAGGATGAACGATTAGCCAAGGGGAAATAGGAACAAGATGATGAAGAAATACAAAAGGGGCTCCGCTGTTGGGATAATTTTCGCCTGGATGGGGGCGAACCCATTGTACCTCCAGAATGGATCATCTCTACGGTCCCTACTACCAACCGCTTTAGCCTCTTGCGGCGAACATGGGAAGACAAGGCGGAACTCAAAAGGGCGAATGCTTCGGCAACGGCCCAAAGGCACCAGTGCCGATTTGGCATCCCAGCTCCCAAGTCCCATCGGAGAAATAGGGACATGGGGGACTAGCAGTCTGACTTGAGAAGGATTTGGGTTACCCCAGAGGAAGCTCAAGCTGTCCGGGAGGTGCGTCTCAGCAACCCCTTTCGGGCACTAGGATGCTGCGCCAAGCAAGGTGCGACTGGCCCTACAGTCACATCATCTGACGGCGCCCAGCCCCTCATTGCCTCTCGATCAGATAGGCAGAAACAACGATGGGCTCATTCTGGGCCCAACCAATATCCAGCCCTGAGTTCTCCTCAGGCAGATGCCCCAATGGAGACTCCTGTGCAACGCACCTCGGTCTTTGATAGGCTGGGGACACCTGTCCACCCCAAGAGGCATTCTCAGAAGAGGTGGATGGTCTGGCTCCTCAATGACGCGGTCAGGGTGTTCATGTGCTACACCATCGGGCACCAGCCTGAGGTTCAGACTGACGATCTGAACCAGCCCATATCTCATGTCAAGAGACCTCGTCACCCGACTCAGCCACCGGCTCCGATCGGCCACGTCGACACTTCTGTCGGGCCTGAGACATCGACGTGAGTGAAGGAAGTTCCCGTCAAGGAGCGTGCCGCCCCCGTCAATGTAGAATCAGCCAATAATGACTCTCCACCGGGTGAAGTCCAAGAGATGACTCTTGAGACTCTCATGAAGGAGAACCAGCACTTGAAGGCCCTTCTGCAAAACTTGCTTCAGGAATGTGACCTTCATCCTCAGCCACCCACTGGGCCTTCGACGGAGGCGCCGATCCTACTAGGTGGGCAAAATGGTGCTAACACCTCGACGGCAGCTGCTCGGACCCCTACAATTTTTGGGTTTGGCACACCCTTGACCGAGGCTCAACCACGGCCATCCAACATGCCGGTGCCAAAAAATCTCTATGAAGTCCACATCGAGCATCTTGTCAACCTCAGCATTGACCTTTAGCTCCAGCTCGTGGCGCATACGCCTTTGGGCTTGCTTGACTGACTTGACTGTTGGAAGTATCGCCAGTTCATGTTCAGCCACTGAATGGTCGAGCCCAGACATTTCTTTATAAGTCCAAGCGAAGCAATCCCTGAACTCTTCTAGGAGCTGTCGATACGACTGTCTTTCTTTTTCACTGAGGAGAGCACTGACAAAGGTTGGCCGACGATCATCTTTGTTTCCGGGGTTGATCTTGGTCAACTCGTCCACGGTCGCCTGGCCACCGCCTTCAAGTTCGGGAGCTGGTTGAAGGTCGACAAAGTCCCCCTCATCATCAGAGTTTACCTGGTAGACTTCAAATTCTTCGAAGCATTCTTGCTCTTGGCTTGAAGTCGAGGGACTTGTTTCATCTTGTTGATGATTGGCAAGCTGAGCTGCTAGTTGAAGATTGGCAGATTGGGCTGCCTCTCCCTCTGAGGGGTGCTCATTGTCGACTTCTGATGGAGGCCATGGTGCCATCGACGCTTCACCGGGCTCCCTTGCAGAGTCGTCAGTCCTGGGCTCAACTTCAACCCGCCCGTGATGGGGAGGTAGCAGTCCTACGGCATTGACTGTAAAATAGACCTCGAAGTCCCTTTCTTGTTCAAAGCCGAGTCCCCGCGTATCTTTGCGAGAGAAGGGAGGTTGTCCACGGACCTGCGGAGGGTTCCACAGTTGATGGAAGTACGCCGCTCGTGCAGGGTCTTGAGCTTGGGGAATGTGCTGCTTCTTGCACATTTCCTTGATGTGCTTTGGCATTTCGTCCATCTCCTGGACTGGCTCTGGCGCCACATCGGTGGGAGAGAGCTGGGCGGCCATCGGGGTAGCCGCCCAGAGGGCAGGGCGGCCAGGCCTCTGGCCGCCCAGGGGTCTAGGTGGCCAACTCCATGGCTGCCCAGGCACCAGGACGGCCAGAGCCATGGCCGTCCTGCCCCAGACGCGACTGCCACCTCTGTGGCCGTCACCAGCTACCTTTTCGGGAAAAACAGAGAAAGAAAGGTGTTTAAAATCCGCCATCTCGACAAGGGGATAATTCAACCCCCCTTCTTGTCCACCATCTCTCTAGGCCAACAGATTTCAATCCCACAACAACACCACACTATTCTACACTAAAATCCTGATATTTAGACACCAAAAGCGTATCAAAACGTGGAGATTCAAAGGAATAACATCAAATTCCACACGAACTACACTATACCAGCAATTTTCACGTAATACAACATGATTAACATGCAATTATGAGCACAAAATGATAGGAAAACACCACGTAATCCCCAGGCATGAAATATCTCACTTTTTTCATAAATGAAGCCCCACTCGGCCTTACCATGGTCTATGAATCACGAGAATTGAGAACATGCGACCCAAGGATTCATCGCCCTACCTTATACGCTGCTTTTACCATGCGAAGACACCATTTTCACGTGAATCCACACCTCACGCGCCACCGAGCTTCAAGCTCCATGCTTCATGAATTGCTTCCCCGTGCCTTCTTTGCCACGGTTCACACCCCACTCTCGCCTACTTGTCATCCCTAGTAGAAACACCTCATGCTCCAGCCATGGTCACCCACCCCAGGTGAAGGAAGGAGGAGGGAGAGAGCGCAAAAGGGAGGAGAGAGAGAATGCATGGGAAAATGGGGGAGAAAATGAGAGGGTCACCCCCCTATTTATAGGGAAGATCTACTACCAGAAAACCATCAAAGAACCAAAATTGTAGTTATGCCCTCAAAAAATTACATATATACCCAAATAAATACTTCTTTGTGCATATACTTTATTTCTGAATTGTCATTGCGACACGTACTCATACCTGCTCAGGAATCTGGAATTCACGGGTCTTACACATACTGGTTCAGCTTGCAGCAACCCAAGTGGATGGTAGAGTGTGTCGAAACATCCCACTAGCTATGTCGATGCATATTGGTAAGACTCGCAGTGCAGCTCGCGCAGAAGGTGTGGTGCGTCGACACACGCAACTAAGTGCATCAACACACCTGAAGCAAGTCTTGAGATTAAGTCAACTCATAATGATACTCTGGCAAACTTTGAGTAGGGTCAACTTGTCTTCTGTTTATTTACTCCAAGTCAATGGCTCACACCTCTGGGTCTGAAAAAGGTCCTTGGACAAAGATCCTTCCTTTTCATCATGTTACCATCAGAATACATTTTGTGAAAAGGACCTATCAAGAAATAGATCTAGAAAAAGAGACTTTCCATGTTGTCTTCTCAATAAACATGGACCAATGAAAGATAGCCAGGGAAAAGGACCAGTCAGAGAATAGATCTGGAAAAAGATACTTTCCACGCTTCTATTCTATAAACATGGACCAATCAGGTGGCCGATTTTGAATGAACCAATCACAAGACAAGATCTAGAAGAAGGGATCTCTCCACGTCCCTCCTCTATATATTGGAACCTATTGCCATGGAGAAGAAGTGTGGGAAGAGCAGGAAAAATGGAGTTGCCTTGAGCTTGCTTGAAGAACATCAAAAGAGAGTTGGCCTATGTGATTCTAAAGAAAAGAGAGGAAAACCCTGAGAGCACCTTGAGAGAATCCTCTCCCTCATTACTACCTGGCCATTGAAGAAGAAGAAATAGAGAGTCTGTAGCTACAAACCGGAGTTCAGACCTCTGTTTCTCAGCTTCTTGACTTCTATCAGAAGCTACATTTTGTTGTCCTTAGTTTGAGTTTCATTTTTTGTGATTTCTCTTCTGATTATTGATGTATGGTTGCTAAGCTTTCAGCGTTTTTCCAGCACTCTGCTTTAGAGACCGGAGCTTGTTTTGGCTACTGTGCAACCATGTGTGGTTGAGGATCTTGTTCCTCATGCAAGCTATTTATCAGCTCTTGTTGTGAACTAGCTCCCCGTGTGTGTGTGTGTGTGTGTTCTTTTGGCCAAGTGTTAAAGCCTCACCAGGTTGGTGAGGGGTAGAACCTAGGTAACTAAACCAGGAACCCCGATCCTCATGTCAAACAACACTTGGGTATTGCCTGCAAAACCTCGTCATCATAGATGGAATCCAAACACTACAGACATGTCATAGAAACCACGTGAACCACAAGAACCATGAAAATTACAACACCACACTGTCACACGAATCACAAGAGTCACTAGAACCATAGTGGCCACTAGAGTCTCCAAAGTCATGTGTCTCGTGACAGGAGTACTCGCCCACTAGAAGCAAGGCCAGATGCGTCCTTTAACATCTTGCACTGTGCCTCAGGTGTCTCTCTCATTGCCTAGCTTGCGAAAATTGAGACATCGTAAACCTCTAAGCCACAAGGACTAGTTGGGGCCACACTTGTCAGTGTGCATCCTCTGTCCCCAATAATGTGTGCACATACAAACCACTGCTGTAGGTCAGGCCCTCTAACTGGTTTTCCCCTCAGCGGGATTTTGGCTACGAAGTAAGGGGCCCTACAAAAACCAGCTTAAAACTGTCTCTACCAGGAAGCCCCACCACTACTCCCAGGTAGGCCAACACGAAGTGTCATCGAGCTACGACTAGTGGGGGCTCACTAAACACAGAGACTCTCTCGAAAAAAATACTAAAACACGGGCAGACCACACACACACATACACTTGCCATAGGTAACTCAATCACCAGGCACAATGATGGCCCTCAGGGAAACCATTTTCGTGGATACCAACACAGCACGAAAACCACCCTCCGTACCGATACCACAGCACGGGGAACTCGTTATAACTGAAAACACACGGGGTAATTCATGGCTTTACAACACAAAAACACACTAATCAAGATATCACAAAGTAACACAATACCAGCGAAAGCCCAGTATATAATCACGGTCCACACAAGAGACTTCACGTACCCATTTTAAGACTCACAGCACCATGGGAGGTGTAACACCCAAGAATTTTCTAGAAATTTTATGAGATTAAATATAATTAATAAGTAATTTAAAATACTTTTATGGATTTATTTCAATTCATTTAAAGGCCCTATATTTATTAAAGGGTTAAGCCCAACTCAAATAGGCTCATAGATCAATTTCTAAAGATTTTAGACCCAAGCTTATTATTAGAAACGTAAATTAGGTAATTTATGAATATATATTACGAGATAATAGTGGATAAGAAGGAAATCTGGATTTTTGGATTTACCGTAGCCTTGCGATCTATCGCGAGACCGCTAAGCTCCCGAAAATGGTCTTTCCTTGACCGCTAAGCTCTCCAGATTACGTGAGATGAAGAAATTACATGCACTACTCCCCACACAGGGGGGTTGGACTAGGGGAGGGGGACTTAATATTACATCAAAATACTACCTCCACACAGGGAGGGGCGTTAAGTCGGCCAGGCGGGGTGAGGGAGAAGAACACTACGTTATCGAAAAGCCACTCGACCGGTTCTGCCAGCTTCAGGAACAAACTAACCTATAGTCGCTATTGACGCCGCCACGGACGATTACGAACTTGGAAGATGACGAAACTAGTGCCAATCTTTTGCTGACTAGTCCAGGAAGGTTCCGGAATTTTCGGGGAAACGTTCGTTATCGTGGATGGTCGTGGCTGGCTCTGGAACTGGGGTGACCTGTTCTGACTGGGACTGCTCTCAGGTCACAGCAGCAGGAAGACGATACCGTCATGATCACTCCCATAGTCAAAATGGAGCAGGACCAAACCTGACGGGTCCGTGAATGTGTCCTCTTCGATCTCCAACCAGGGAGGGCACTAGAGGAGGTCAGAGTAGGAAGGTAGAGGGTGAATAGTGGTGGGGTGTCAGTGTTGGTTCTGAGTGAACTAACTTGCGCACCCGGGGAAGAAAAATCAGAACGGACAGCTCCGGACTCCAAACGAGACTCCGCCAGTGGCGTTGGATAGAAGACTGGTAGAAGAGTACCCCAGCCAAATGGCGCACCAAGGGGAGTTGGGGTGTGGGCGTAGCAGCTTATGCAGTAGGGATCTGGTCTTCCCATAGATGCCAGATGCGCGCTCTGATGAAAACGGACCTCCAGGACATCCCCGAACTCAGATGAAGGCGAGATCACCTTGGCGTCGAAGCTGACTTGAATACCTTTCCGTCGATGTATGGTACACTTCCAGAAGTTGCCGGATGGTCCCAAAACAGACTCAACAAGCTGGGTCTTCTACTGTTGCCTGTGAACTGGGTGTGCAGGAGTGTGATAGGTGTAGGGGGTGATGGGATTGAGAAGGGGTGAGGGCTAATGGCTGTGGGAGGTGGAGGGGAGGTTGCTGGAGTGATGGAGGGGTGCAGGGGAAGGCTGGGTCACAGCAAGGGGAGGGGGAGAGGAGAGGGGACTGTAGAGATGATCCGCTCTGGGGGTATAATAGGTTCGCCCTCATCCAGGCAAATTCATAAATTCCCGACAAGAATAGTCTTGCCGGAGTTGTTGGTGGCAGTGACAAGTCACTTGCCTTTACGGCCACGATGACGCTTCTTCTGGGGAGCCGAAGATGATTCTGCTCCAAGGTGGTAGACCGAGAAAACTCGGCTTATAAATGCTAGTGACACAAGGCCGTCGACCGGGAACACTGGAATCGGCCCCCAAGACCCGAAGTCTATAGTGAAGGCCGGCGGCTGGGTGACCTGAGTGTATGCCTTCGCTCGAGCTGATAGCAGTGTTGCGGATGCTCGCAATGACGTTCTTGCACCCGAAGTTGACACTGCAGGGGGTATCGGGATGCAGGTGACCCGAGGCCTTGAGCCTGGACTGGGAACTGGAGGGACTGAAAGGTGAGATGAAAGGCCATCGATCCACGCCGGGGCCACCGCGTCCCCTAGAGGCAGACCCGTACTGGGAGCCGGCGTCGTCAAGTTGTGGGGGACGTGCCCCCGTGATGGAGCAAAGGGATCCAAAACCTAACGCAGATAGCCCACGCCAGGTGCCGTCCGTGAGGAACCCCGGGGTTGTACGCCCGGTCTGCATGATAAGAAGCCTCGAACCAGGGGTTGACAACCCATGTGAGGCAGTTGCGCTTTAGAGGTTTGGGTTGAAAGGCCCAAATGAGACACTGGGGAGCCCTGCCCCTGGGGAGCCCTGCCCCGTGCGAGGAGTCGGCTCGGCTAAGGCTCGGGGCTGACGGCCCGAGTATGGTTCTAAGGAGCCGGACACCTTAGAGTGGAGACCCACACCAGATGCCGACTCAACCGTGGCTCGGGACTGGAAGCCCGAGCGAACTACAGTAGTAGAGACTGGAACTCGGGTTGCGAAGCTCGCGTTGGGAGCCGGTCGGAACTGGGCCCGAGGGCTGGTGCTCACCCGAGCAAGAGCTGGTCCAAAACCCCTACGGGGGCTGGCAACAGGAGACCTGAGTCTGACACTCAGTCTAGCCGCTAAGACTGGCGTCAGGTGTGGGGACCATCGTCGGATCGGCTGGGCCTAGGCAGGAGTGAGCTTGTTGCATCTGGCCCTCCATGTGTCACTCATCCCCCGAGTCCACGTGCCGCACCCTGGCAGTGCATCCCTATTCAATGTTCAGTTCCACGGGTGATTATCGAGAAATCGACTAGCACGCCCGCACCCCAGCCACACTTCCCGTTAACCTGGAAAACCTCCCGTGTCACTCGGTCTCCCCTTGACTCTCCATAAAAGGCGAGTGCACGGTGTCGCTTTGAGACGGATACGGTCATGAGAGGGGGTGCCCGAGGCCCATTAACTTCCGGCATCTCTCCTGTAGCTATATCCTACCCCTCACTCCGGTCACCGCCCACACTACCCTGGCGGACCCCCCCGGGGTGAAACAAAAAGGATGGCACGCCTGGTGGGATGTCTCCCGCCTTCCTTCTTTTTGTTGAAGCGAAAGTCCGTGCCACCCCTGAAGTCTGGGTGCCCTTTTCCTGTCCTTGCAGGAGGGGTAGTAGAAGAGCACCTGTTCGCACTTCCCAGCAGCTTCCAGTTCATCTCTCAGTTGTCGGATCGTGTTCGACGACCACTCGCAGCCGTCGCCTCAGCTTGTCCAAGACTCCAGCAACTATGGTGGCCGTCACCTACGGTCCCATTGCCGTCGCCACCCATGTATGGGTGGGTTACTTGGCAGTGCCGATCGCTTTCGGTAGCTTTCCTCTTGTCGTCGGATCACCCTACTTCTTGGGTGTGGTCCCCGTGGCAGCTCCACCGCCACCCCCAACTCCTGTTTCCTCTGGCGCCACCAATGCGTCACGCCAGCTGCCAGTCCCGACAACTAGGCTGAGCGTCAGGCTCGGCTCTCCCGCCACCGTTGCCTGTAGGGGTTCTGGACCAGTCCCAGCCCAGGCAAGCATTAGTCCCCGGGCCCCGTCTCGACCGACTCCCGATGCAAGCCTTGCATCCTAGGTTCTGGTCTCCAGTCCTGTGGTTCGCTCGGGCCTCCAGCCCTGAGCCCCAGCCAAGCTGACTTCCAGTGTGGGTCTCCACCCTACGGTGTTCGGCTCCTCAGCACTCGCCTCCCCTGGAGGAACGCTACGGAGGTCGGCCGCCCGGCTTTCCTTTGGCGTGCGAGTGCTGGCCGCACTTGGTCATCGTCTTAGGTTAGGGTCATTCGTCCACCTTGTTCCGCATCACGTATTGACAGGTGGAGGTATATGATGATGTGGAGGATTTTTTGGATGTGGATGTGGAGGTAGAAGGTCATATGAAGGAGCGGGATGAATGGGTGATGGGCGGATGACGTCCACTTGATCATTAAAACTTTCTGGACAACATGCTCACATGTATTCATGATGTCATTCGTGCCTCTATTCTCCTTCCAGTCTTTCTCCATCATGGTTATTTCGTTCATGAACATGTGAAGGGGATTGACTTGAGGAGGAGGAGGCTGTGGGCTTGAGACCCTCTTTAGTTGTTCCTTCATCTTAGCGATTTTGTCAATAAGAGCTTGTTGGAGGGGTGTGGCTTGCAAAGTAGAGGGTTGGCCGTGAGACCTCAGAGGGATTTGATATGAAGGCCATGGAGGATGGAGGGGTTGACCCATTAAAAACCCGGATGGACCAGGGTGCAAGGAGTACATGGGCCTTGGGGCCGTGGATGAGGATGGGTGGAAGGAGGCGAGTGATGGGCCACCCGAGGGGGAGGATGAATAGAAGAAGGTGGGTGAATAGAAGAAGGCAGGTGATGGGCAACCTAAGAGGGAGGATGAGTGGAAGAAGTTGGGTGATGGGCCACTCGGGAGGGAGTGGAAAAAGGATGAGAAGAAGAAACTGCACCCTCAACAATATCCTTAAGGGCTTGGATTTGTTGAGGGGTGAGATGCAAAACTTGGGAGACCCTCTCGTCATGTGGAGGAGATGGTTCTGAGGGAGTAGTGGCTCGCGATCGATGCGAGGGATTATAAAATTGAGGTTTGCCCATGGGGTGGACAAAACTATGAGAATTTGGATAGAATCCCTTATGATGGTTGTGATGAGAATAATAAATTTCAGGATTATATGATGTGCTAGGTTGATCACCATCATGATTATACATATGATTAGGCATGTTAACTTGATTACCAAAGTGATATATTAGGGAGCATAAAATGGTTGCTGGTCAAAGGGAAATGGCTGCCACCTACACCCCTTTACCTTGAATTTCAAAGGTAGGTTAGCTACCATGTCCCCTTGTCTCCCTTTCCCTTTCACCACTTGTCATGGGTGTAACCCCCCCCCTCTCCCATTCTTGTAATCCATGCACCACCCATCCCTCTGCCCCTTACCATTGTCTATTTAAATCCATGTATAGTGTTTGTGCAAAAGGAATGAAAGTTTGTTGAGAGAAAATTACATTGGAGTGAGATGCTCTTGTTGTTCCTTGGGTGTGACTCCCTTTGTTCTATCTTGTGACAGGACAGACTTAGATCGTGTGAATTGACCTTGTATTCCATTCTTCCTCTGATCTTCTTCTTCCACAAATTTTTTTTGTGATACCTCTACGAGTTAGGAAGATTTCAGCGCTGATTTTGCATCGATCAGAGTTCAGAGTCACAGGGAACAATTTGTTTTGTGAAGGCGCGCAGATCAGTCCCTGATTGCTGCCCAGATCTAAAGATGACTGTGTTTTAATTTCTCCAGACCACCTCTGATGCCATCTAAAGCTGGTCCCTGAAAAGTAATCGAATTATTTTGAGTCCTCTTCGCGTTGCCTGGTCTCGCCTCGATCGGAGTTCCGTTCTGTTCGTGGCAGCGATTCTCGTGAGATCGCGCAAGAGATCTAAGCAGATCCAGTTCAGAACCAGCACCAACTTCCTAAGCCTGCCCCACCTCATCCAGCTGAGATCTGTGCAAGATCTTCGGAGAGCTTCTTCTTCCGGACGTCTCCGACGATCTCCCACAAGCGGCGCCTCGATCGGACCTCGACAACCATTTTTCCCCTAATTATTTCTGTTCATGTGTAGTTCTGTGTGAGCAGAACCAGAGGCTCGGTGCAGTCGCTGCTGCGCCCAGATCTGAAAAGATCTGATCGCGCCCTTCGGAGTGGACAAGCTTCAGCAAGTCACCGACGTTCTCCAATAAATGACGCCTCGATCGGACGTCGGATCTAGCCGTACCAGCCTTCGCAAGTTCACTGCGTAGGGTGACCAGTGCAGACAGTACAATCACTACGCCCTCACAGAGGGGTTGGCATAGGGGAGGGGGACTGTGGGATACATAAAAATACTACCTCCGCATAGGGAGGGGCTGTAAGCCGGCCAGGCGGGGGTGGGGAAACAAGGTCGGCGATCGTTGTGGGTTCTGCCAGCTTCTAGGACAGCCTGATAGGGGGCCAATGACGGCGCTGCCACGGACTGTAACGAACTGGGATGATGCCAAAACCAACACCAATCTTTCACTGACTGGTCCAAGAAGGCTCCAAAATTTTTGGGGAACAGTCCGATGTCGTGGCTGGCTCTGGAACTGGGGTGTTCTGTTCTGACTGGGACTGCTCTCCGGTCACAGCAGCAGGAAGTTGATGCCATCACAAATGCTCCCGGAGTCGAAAAGGTGCAGGACCAAAGCAGGCGCGTCCATTTATGAGTCTTCTTCGTTCTTCAATCAGGAAGGGCACCAGAGGAGGTCGGAGCAGGGAGGTAGAGGGTGAATAGTGGCAGGGTATCAGTGCTAGTTCTAAGTGAACTGACCTACGCACTTGGGGGAGAAAATTTGGAACGGGCTGCTCTGGACACCAAACGAGGATCCACCGGCTGGATTGGATAGAAGACTAGTAGGGAAACGTCCCAGTCAAATGGCGCACCAAGTGGAGTTGGGGCGTGGACGTAGCAGCTTCTGCAGCAGGGCTCTGGTCTTCCCACAGATGTCAGATGCGCGCTCTGACGAGAACGGACCTCTAGGACAACCCCGAACTTGGATGAAGGCAGGATCACCTCAGCGTCGAAGCTAACTGGGAGAGCTTTCCGTCGATTATGGCATACCTCCAAAAGTCTCCGGATGACCCCGGGGCAGGCTCTGCAAGTCGGGCTTCAGCTGCTATCTGTGATCTGGTGCAGGGCAGAGTGGTAGAATGTGAGAGTAGGAGTGAGGGAGAGGGGGGGGATGACCCTAGGTTGGAGAGGGGGAGTGTGGTCCAACCAGGGGAGGGTTTGGGTGTTGGGAGGGGTGTGTGGGGGTGCTGGGGTTGCAACTAGGGGAGGAGGGGAGTGAGGGGGGCAGGACTAGAGAAGAAGCCAATCCCACCAGAAGTCCACACATTGGACTTTCAGGCTTTTGAGAAGCAGAAGGAAAAGGCCAAAGGCGCCGCAAACCCTCCACCGCCAAGATCCACGGAACGGCAGGAAGGCCCCTCGCTGAGGGAGAAAAGGAGAAACAAGTTATATTCATTTTCTCGAGACAAGTCCCGGCTCCTGTTCGAATGGGCAACCAGCTACAACAAAATCACGTTGTCAGAACCGAAGAGGCCTAGTGACCTAAAGAACAAGGATGACCCTCGCTTCTGTCATTACCATCAGATGTAGGGGCATACTGTCGAAGACTGTTATGTTTTCAAGGACGTGATTGAGTCCTTAATCAATAAGGGGGAGTTAGACATGGGAGAGCACAAGGTGGATCCTCCGCAACCGCATGAAATGCCCAACATGACTTCCGGCGTCAACATGATATCTCTGTATCAAGAATTACCTGAAGAGTGGGTGGAGGCTAGCACCCGCGCTACTTATGAAGCTTTTGTGGTAGCGCTGGCCCAGGATCAAGGGGGTTGGCAGTCTGCGTCAAAGAAGAACAGGAGAAGACGGGCTCCGGGGGCCGCCCCGGAGGTTCATGTGAGGGGTGTCACTCCCCGGCTAGCACCGCCACTGGTGAACCCTGTATGGCATGATACGGCCCCTCGGCTGGTCATGAGGCAGCCTACCTACAACAAGAAAGATCATATCTCGGCGCGGATGCACAAAGAGGTCAGTCCGACGATCGAGAGACTCCAGGCCATCACTAATGGGCTTGAAGATTATGAACAGCCTGAGATCCGGCCCATTGAGCTGAAAGAATATGTCCCGTGGGAGGAGTTCGAGTCCCTCGAGCTGGTCCCCGAAGCGAAAGCCCAAGCAGAACAAGAGCCTCCCTTGTGGGGCAAATTCCCTCAAGAGCAGTCACCGGCTACTGTAGAAAAGAAGAAGAAAAAGAGAAGACCCAGAAGTAAGAAGAAAAAGGAGGTCATCGTTGCCTGCAACACCCTCTTGGCGCTGTTCGACACCGCCCTCTCTCTGGAGGAAGAAGAAGAAGGGGCATCCATTCCCCTCTCCTCATCTCCCCACTATCCCCCCTTCCACCACTATACCCTGTCCAGTTCACAGGCAGCAGCAATGGCCTGAGTTGCAGATCCTGTCTCGGAGTCATTCGGCATCATTTGAAGACGTACCATATACCGACGGAGAGCTCGTCAAGATAGCTTCGTCGCTGTAGTGGTCTCGCCTGCATTCGACTTCCCTACTGTCCGGGAGGTCCGATCTCCCACAATTGCATAGATCCAGACCAGTGGGTGACTTGAGGTGAATTCCTAGAGCTCCCACGGTCGCACCCCAGCACTGCTGAAGGCGCTGTTTGGATGACGTCTTCTAAAACCAATCGGCTTCCATCAGCAAAAGGTGACATCCCGTTCGACATCCGGAGGAGCATCTACCAATTTTTCTCCCCCAGGTGCGCAGAGTAGGCCACTCAGCACCTGACCTGATACCCCTTCACTCAAAGAGCTCCCTCTCTCTGCCCCGACCTCGTCTGGTGTTCTTCCTAGTTGCTGTTGGAAGAGGATTCATCCACGGTCATCCTCGACTTGGTCCCGCCACGATTGGACTTCGGGAGCAGCCATGGCGACTTCATCCGTCTACTATGGTACCCTGGGTCCAGCTCAAGCCATAGCACAGAGGTCCAAATCCAGAGTCTGCCACGACCAGCGATGACGCCGGACGATCCCACAAAAATTCAGGAGCTTTCCTGAGTCAGTCAGCAAAGGATTGGCACTGGTTTCGGTGTCTTCTGAGTCCAGTACAGCCCGTGGCGGCATCAACAATGACTCACAGTCCTGCAGTCCCAGACCTGGACAGAACCAGAGAGGTGCCCTTCCGGCACCGACTTAGCTGATCTCCCCTCCCTGCTTGGCTGGATTAGCGCCCCTCCCTGTGCGGAGGTAGTTTTGATGTAAATCTAAGTTCCCCACCCCTTGTCCAACCCTCCGGCGTGACATGCGGGGGCATACCCACGTCTCCCTACTCGCCTTCGTCTCCGGCCGAGATCAGTGTCTTCACGCTGATCAGGTGAGCCTCGGATCCTCTCCTTTCTGGTTTAATTCTGCTTGTCGCTGGGCGTGTCATTGAGTAGCCTCTGGGTGTGTCGTTGAACAGCCGTTGGGCGTGTCATTGAACAGCCGCTGGGCGTGCCATTGAACAGGCGCTGGGGTGTACCGTTGAACAGGCACTGGGGTGTGCCGTTGAACAGGCGCTGGGGTGTGCCGTTCAACAGGCACTGGGGTGTGCCATTGAATAGGCACTGGGGTGTGCCATTGAAGACTGGCCTCGTGCCCATTTCGTGCACAAGTTGTGGTTCATTTAATTTTCTTCGGGGCCCATGGACCATGGGCTTCTCGGGGGTTAGCTTTTCTTCGCTGTCTTGACTCCGGAGACGGCTTCACGACAGTGTGTTGTTCATCCGGAGAGTTCGGATGGCCCATCCTATTCGTAGCTCCTTCGGTTGAATTTATTTGTTGATGTTGGACTGGTCGGGACATATGGACGTGTAATTTTACACGTCCATAGGAAGTTAACTAAGCAATGAAATTGATTCTCTCAATCTCACCATTCCCACACGATCATATAAATGGGTTCAACAATTAAACAAAGCCAATGCACAAGGCAAACCACAATGCACAGGGATTTTAAGGTGGTTTGGGACTACAACGGGCTCCCTACGTCCACCCCTCACAAACTAGATGAGGCTTCACTCGGGGATAAATCCCCAATATGGAGATGACGCTCCAACACACACACGCAGGACGATGCCTGCAAATACACACGGGGACGCACCCCAGTACACACACACACACACATACACACACACACACACGGAGACGATGTCTCCAACACGATCTGACAACTGGATCCACTAACACACACACACCCTGCCACAAGTGCAGAAATCCACACACTAAGAATGACGAGACACACACACACACACACATGTAGATCTAGCAAGATCCACGCACACACGAATGGAAAGACCACAACCACACACTAACACAGATCTTAAATGATCCACACACACACAGATTCTTGCAGTTTATGACGAAAACAAATATGACACTCAAAACATGAGAGCTATGAGACACAGTTTAGAAATCCCCTGATTTGGTTTCCCTTTCAAAGTAGGGGTCCCGTGGATCCCCACCTCACACAACGGAAAAACAACAATGCGATAGCTAAAGCAAGTGCAGTAAGTAAACATTAGGAAAGGCGAGGAACTACCAGTAAGGAACACTACACAGGACCACCACACCTGTCGCTAAACCAACCTCGTCCAAGGAACGGAATACTCGAGCCGCCTGCACGACAACCGCAATGACAGAAAACCCATGTCAGAACCACCCAAGTGACGGGAGTACTAACCCACTGGCCACGAGACCGGAAGCGTCCTCTGACAACTTATACCACAGCCTCAAGTGTCTCCCTACACGCCTTGAGGCGGAAATTGAGACACAGTACACAGTACCAATGAACAAGGACTAGCTGGGGTCGTGCTCGTCAGCACGCATCCACTGCCCCTGACTACGTGTGCACACATAGACCATCTGCTCTAGGTCGGGTCCTCTAGCCGGTTCTCCCCCCTAGTCGGACTCAGGCTGCAAAGGCAATGGGCTCTCAGGTAACCGGCCTACAAACCTCTACACGGGACAAGCCTCCACCACTCCCAGGTGGGTTGGCATGCAAGCGTGCCCAGGTCAGCTACGTCTAGTGGGTAGAATCACCAAGGGTGAGAACCTACCAAACTACGGAAGTTACCAGAGTACCACTGGACTGTAACAAACCACCACGAGGAGGCTCACCACCATGAGAACCCAGGGACTACCTGCCTGACAGCTAAACTATGACGGCTAGTGCATACGGTGAAGATCGGAACCCTTAAACACGGCGGAGATTGGAAATGGGACAAACCGGGGCTGAAGGCACTGGGAGGCTAGGGTACCAACTGTAACGACCCAACATCTGGATATCAGGAATGACTTGATACCATTCGGATCCTGGCCCGCCACCCACAAGCTGAAAGGCTCAGAAGGGTTGAAGGTTAGTGTGGGAGTATGCAAGAAGCTAAAATAAACGTAGGAATATAAATAGTGCATAATTTAATTAATACAGGAACTAAACTATTACATGTTGATAACAATTATACAATTCAGAACTGTAAGTCCAAAGTAAGTACAATCAACAGTCCTTCGAATAGCACCCTCCCATCATCTGATTTTGTAAAACTCCCCAATCAAGCACGTCAACTTCCCAAATTTCCCTCAATCGGAGCCTCCAAGCCTCTGCAACTCAGAATAGACCATCGTTCCGGGAGGACCCCTGCCTCGATAGCCTTCTCGACGCCAAACCTTCCCGGCGCACCCCTCCGCCCTCGACGTGGGGGTTAGTGCGCCGAGAAGTATCCTCCTTGTGCGCTGACTTCTTCTTCTCGCCAAATAGCTGTGCCGAAAAACCCCCCCTTTAGCCATTGTGCCCGAGATCCTGCTTTTACAACCTTCCCAGCACAACCTTCCCGGCACGAAGACCTTCCCGGCGCCAAACCTTCCCGGTGCGCCCAAACCTTCCCGGCATGGGGGGTAGCAAGCCGAGAACCCCCTTCCCGACACCAAACCTTCCCGACGCGCCCAAACCTTCCCGGCACAGGGGGCAGCAAGCCGAGAACCCCCTTCCCGGCACCAAACCTTCTCGGGGCACCCAAACCTTCCCGGCATGCAGGGTAGCAAGTCGAGAACCCCCTTCCCAGCACCAAACCTTCCCAGCACGCCCAAACCTTCCCGGCACGGGGGGTAGCAAGCCGAGAACCCCTCGTGCCGAGAACCCCTTGAGCCGAGAACCCCTCATGCTGAGAACCCTCGCGCTTGGATGAGTGCACCGGGAACCTCATGCTGAGATCATCTTTCATCCCTTTGAGACGCTACAAGGCCCTGATCCTCTAGCAACCTGAATGAACCCCAGTCCAAGTCTGAGCTTAAAACCTTGATATTCTCCCTGGCCCTAACGAGTCGTGGGGTTCTCCACTACATGTTCTTTCATGGTTCCTTAAAAGGGGTATTAGTAAATCGCCTATGGCGGACATTGTCCCATCAGTTCTCGTATTTCTGGCTCTCAGGTTCTGATGTGCCCGTTTATTATGGACTCCGTCTCGGCACTCCAGTGGCTTCAACTGCCGGGATGCATACGCCACAACTCTCCCATGCTGCATCAGCACAGCACCGAGACCTACCCCGGAAGCATCCGTACACACCACGGCCCCCACTACTCCCACTCCCTACCCCAACCCAATCCAACCTTAATCCACCACCATGGGTGCACCATGTGGAACTCCCCATCCCCTTTGCAGAGGAAATCACGATCCATACACCCGACCCCATAGTGATGAACACCCCGGACCCACTCCCCACTTTGAAGGAAACACGTGCCCAAGTCAAGGAAGAACCCTCGCACTTTGATCTTCACTCTATGCCATCCCCTCTAGTTGGGAGCGAAATAATCACAAGTGGATCCTTGGCTTGATGGCTAAAGGAGAAGCTGATTCACCCTATCACGTCCCATGTCTACCCTCCCATGGAGTTACACCTCCCCATAGTGCCCTTCAACTCCTATCGCACCACCATCTCATCATACTACCAAGTGGAGACTTTGGAGGATCTTCTTAAGGGCCTAGCAGGGCAAATTAAGCTGACTAGTATGTTGACCCCAGGGACCTATCGACCTAAGGGCCTTGACCTCCTCCACCTATGTGTCAGGTCCATCACCTCAGTTTGCATCGTGGGTTGCTACACTAGCGACCTCCTTTTATTCCTCCTCACACCTGAGAAGCCCGACCTTATCTACAATCTAGATCTTGTTGTCTCGGGTAGGAAGCCGATCCATCCCGTTGAGGCTAATGACCCACCGCCCTTTACACTTAGGGAGGACCTAACACACACTGGGGATATTACAACTAGGCCGATCCAATTTGAGGATTTAAGTGAGATGCACCTCCCCAAAGTCCCAAGGTTCCTTGATCCTTTTGACCCATCCTCATGGGAATCCCAAGGTTCACACTTTCCCCTCCACCTCATCAATAAAGCCCTCCCCCTCGCTTCTTTACAAGTCATTCATCCCAGGGCCCGACAAATACATGAGAAGTTGGAGTCACATGCATCATTATGTCTAGGGTCTTATAGGGCAAGTGAATTTGGGTACAGAGGCCCTCCATTACTCACCCACTTTGATAGAGGGCCTAAGCGTGTTAGAACCACATTTGGAAGCCCCGGCCCTCCAACCATCAATAGGAAAACTATGCATGATAGAGCTATCTTTGGAAAACACTTGGACTTCTAAATGCAGACTGACCCTGAGGGACGCCTTGCAGAGCTGACAGGGCTCCTTACGACGACGATCTGGGAGCGAGACGAGGCCCGATAGGCCTTAGCCCTTTTGGTGAGTTTTTCTCGACTGATGTATTACTATTATGCTGAGACAGGACTGACCTGGAGTTTTGATTTCAGCAGGGAGAGGAGGCCCAGAGACAGGGGGCCGACGCTCCGTCTACCTCTACAGCACAAACTCCTACTGACCGAGTAGAGCGGGAGGCAGAGTTCTGGCAGATGGTTGATCAGGCCAAAGCAGTCGAGGCAGCGCTCGCTGAGCAGGTACATCCTACACTTTCCTTTATGAATTATGTTTTTATATTAAAATGTAGTTGACTAATGGTGAATGCATGTGTGCAAGTGACAGAGTTGACCGCCGCCATAGGTGAGGGTGACCAGTTGCGAGAGGAGCTCATACTAGCGCAGGACGAAGCCGCCCGTCTACGTGGAGAGCTGGGGAAGAGCATCCACTTGCGGGAGTCGGTAGAGCGAGGGCAGGCTGAGGCGTAGGAGGAGGTAGCCCGCCTGCGGGAGTGGTTAGCACAGGCCAGACCATCAGACTCGGTGGAGATGGTGATCCTCCAAGCAGAGGTGGAGCAACTCTGGACCACGACCTCGGAGCTGGAGCGTTACCGATAGGAGGCGTTCGAGATACGCGGCGAGGTGCGGGCCTACAGAGAGATGAGCCGCTCTCGCAGTGGGATGAGTGGTAGCCCTGCGGCCCCGAGCGGGAGTCAGGCTACTCACGGCTCCGTTGGGCGATTCCTTGCGACTTCCTCTTAGCGGCAGAGGAATGAGGAGGAGGACCGGCGCCGACGGTGAGCGAGGGAGGAGGGTGCGACCTCTACGATGGGCCCACCATCAAAGAGGCAGGAGGGAGGGGGTGATAGCGACATGCCAGAGGGGGTGGCCTGATTTTACTTTGTACTCTGACACCTGTACATGATGTGATATGATAGTGACCTAGCTTGTCTTTTTTCCTTTTTGTTGATTTTCTTATGTGATGCATGTATGTAGCTAGACACTACCGGGACCAGGTGTTCCGGGGTGCCCACCGACCGGTACGACTTCTTAACCCTAAAACTCTTTATGCGTGTGATTATGATTTCTACTTGACGATGTGCTAACCATTGGACTTCTAAATACAGACTGACCCCAAGGGACGCGTCGCGGAGCTGACTGGGCTCCTCACTGTGACGATCCGAGTGCAGGATGAGGCCCGTCAGGCCTTAGCCCTACTGGTGAGTTTTTCTTCCCTATACTAAATACTTTTGCTTCTACACTGAGACACGACTGACCTGGAGCTTTGTTTTTAGCGGAGGGAGGAGGCTCAGAGGCAGGGGACCGATGCTCCTTCTTCTTCTACAGCACAGACTCTGGCCGACCGAGCGGAGCGGGAGGTCGAGTTTAGACAGATGGTAGACCGGGCCGAGGCAGCTGAGGTGGCACTCACCGAGCGGGTACATTCTACACTTCCCCTTTTGTGCATTATGTTCTTATTATGTTAAAATGTAGTTGATTAATAGCGAAATGCATGCGTGCAGGTGACAGAGCTGACCGCTGCCATCGGCAAGAGTGACCAGCTACGGGAGGAGCTCATGCTGGCACAGGACGAGGCCGCCCGCTCGCACGAGGAGGTGGCCCGTCTGCGCAGAGAGCTGGAGCAGAGCGCCCTCTCGTGAGAGCTGGTGGAGTGAGACCAGACCGAAGCGCAGGCAGAGGCAGTTGGCCTACGGGAGCAGCTAGCACGAGGCAGACCTTCAGAGTCGGTGGAGTTCACGGTTCTCCGAGCGGAGCTAGAGCGACTCCGCACCACGACTTCGGAGCTGGAGCGTTTCCGACAAGTGGCGTTCGAGCTTCACGGCGAGGTGCGAGCTTACCGACAGATGAGTCGGTCGCGCAGCGTGATGAGTGGCAGCCATGCAGCTCCGAGCGGGAGTCGTGCCACTCACGGCTCCGTCGGCCAGTTCCTTGCGACTTCCTCTCAGCGGCAGAGGAACGAGGAGGAGGACCGACGCCGACGTCGAGAGAGAGAGGAGGGAGCTACCTCTGCGATGGGCCCGCCATCGAAGAGGCAGAGTGGTAGCTTCTAGATAAAATCGTTAGGGTACTACCGCAGTCTAGGAAAAGACCACACCCAGTCACCTAACTGACCCATCCGGACAGCCAACGACAGACAACACTGCCCTAAATCGGGACCTAGGACAAATAGACGTACCACACACAAGCACACGACCAATACGGCCAACAAGACTATAACGCACCTACAGAGGAGCGCTATACACACATAACACATCGCAGGAGGGGCGCTATGCCAACCAGACAGAAAACCACAGCAAATCGTATAACGTGCCAGCACAGGGGCATTACACAAACATAACCCACTTCCAGGGAGGCGTTATGCACAACAGAGCCAAAATCATGCTCAAACAATATAACACGCCTACTCAGGGGCGTCATACCCACATAACGAACCGAATATGCAGCGTTATGCTCCACAGACCAACACCACGTATACTGGACCACCTTCGTCACGTTATACATGCATAACGCACATGGGGGGATGAGTTATACCCAACCAGACGCCAAAACGAATAGCCACAGGCTATAGGCACATAACGGACCAAAGGCTGTCCATCATAGCGACACGACGGACTGGGCGCATTATGCCAACCCCTCGACCCAGTCAAAGCCACGGTCAAGAAACCATAACGGCTCTACACTTATGCGTCATCCAATACATGACGCATGGGGAGAAGCCCGTTATGCCAACCGACTGACTCGGTCTTTGAGGTAGGCATGGTCAACGAGAGTTCTGACATGTCAGAATCTCAGAATCAATCGACCATAACGCACCTGGGCAGGGGCGTTATGTCCCACATAACGGGCTAGGACCAGTCCGTTATGCTCCAAGGCCTCCGAAGACTAAAACAACGCACGACACATAACGGTCTATCGCGCGACCGTTATGCAGCATGGCGGTCTCTGGTAGGACCGTCATGTTGACCCGACGATGAAAATGGTGGAATGACCAGTTCGGCCCATTCCACGCCCCATGCACGTCGAAACGCAGGGGAAATACACCCATTCGGTAGGAAATCCTTCCAGGATTCCAAAAACACCACATGCACACACCGAAAAGGACTTGTCTCAAAGAAAAACCTACACGGGATTTTATATCCACGGGGTTTATTTATGTGTGCAAGGACTTTGATGACAGTACAGAAAGTGCACGGGGTTTAAGGTGCACAGACATGATGAAGGTGTGCACGGACTTGAGATGCAGCCCGATCAACAAAATAGTCTAAGTACAAAATGTGCAGGGGGTCTTATGTGCACAGACTTAGTGTTAAGAGTAGAATATGCATGGAGTTGGACATCCATGGACCGTGTGAAGGCATACACAGACTAGCCGAATGCATGACAGTTTGTGCAAGGACTCAACGTAAAACATGCAAGGACTTATATTGCAAAGACTGTTCATGCACGGGGTTCAGAATGAAGCACAGACATCAAAATGTCTAAGACCAAGATATGCACGGACTTAAGACATGCATGAAACGTGCACGGACATTACATATGCACGGACTTGAACAAGTCATACACAATGTACACTGACCATGCACGGACTTTCTGAAACTGTGCACGGACTCATGTTCTTGGCCAAGGCCAGAATATGCAAGGACTTTGCAATGCATGGACTTAGATGGAGTCACTGTTCATGCATGGACTCTGCCTCCCTCCTAAGTAGTCTGTGCACGGACTCATATTTTTTTGTGGCAAAGGTCAGAACGTGCACGGACTATGTAATCAACCAAAGAGCCTAAAACATGCAAGGACTTAATAGATCATGCAACACATTAACAGATTGACTAAGTCCAGAATGTGCATGGGGTTTGATGTGCACGGACTTAGACTCATCCTAAATGCAGATATGCATGGACATTGCAATGACTTGAACATAAGCAGACCGCCAATATGAACTGGCTATGCACAGACTAGCAGCACCAAATGCAGTAGGCAAACACTTGTGCACAGGGCACTGACCAAGTTATCTGTTGGATAGCCTAAATGCACGAACCCAGAGCAAACAGTAGTATTAAGGCATCAATCCACCATACATCCCAAGCAAATGCCATTCATCTCAAGCATACAAGCAATCTTATGTGGTGACTCAGAGAGTTGCTATCATCAAAATAACACCTCGTATTCTGTCGATGGCCGAGGTGGAGTTTGGTGAGGATAGAGCTGTGAGGTTCAGAGGTAGGTTGTACGTCCCAGCCGAGGAGCAGGTGAGGCGTACGGTGCTGCGTGAGGCTCATGGGAGTCGGTATGCCCTTGCACCCCAGTTCGACTAAGATGTACCAGAACTTGAAGAGGCAGTTTTGGTGGCTTGGCATGAAGAGAGATGTGACGGAGTTTGTGGCTAGATGTTTGACTTGTCAATAGGTGAAGGCTGAGCACTAGTGACCAGGAGGCACACTTCAACCCTTGGAGATACCCGTATGAAAGTGGGACCACGTGACCACTGATTTCATGGTTGGGTTACCGAGGATGCCCAGTGGGCATGACTGTATTTGGTTACTGGTGGATAGACTAACGATGACGGCTCGGTTGCTGCCGATCAAAGTCAATTGGAGCGTTCAGAGATTGGCATGTTTGTATGTGGAGCGAATCGTTCCATTACATGGGGTCCCCATCTCCATTGTGTCTGATCGTGATCTGCCCTTCACATCAGGATTCTGGAGGAGTTTCCAGTGAGCTCTAGGCACTGAGTTGGCATTCAGCTCGGCCTATCATCCTCAGTCAGACGGTCAATCTGAGCGGACCATCCAGACCTTGGAGGACATGTTGAGATCATGTTGCCTGGAATGGCAGGGGAGTTAGACCCACCATTTACCGTTAGTGGAGTTTTCCTACAACAACAGCTATCATTCGAGCATTGGTATGGCTCCTTATGAGATGTTGTACGGGTGACCTTGTCAGACTCCACTTGATTGGTTTGAGGTGGGCGAGCGTGTCCTGACAGGACCGAATTTGGTGGTGCAGTGTGTTGAGGTGATGCATCTCATTCGGCAGAAGATGTTGGCAGCTCAGAGCCGGCAAAAGAGCTATGCCGATCGGTGGAGGCGACCTCTCAGCTTTGCTGTAGGAGATCGGGTTTTCCTGAGAGTTTCTCCCATGAAAGGTGTAATGCGCTTCGGCAAGCGTGGGAAGCTGAGTCCCCGCTATATTGGTCCTTTCCTCATTGTCGAGCGTGTTGGTGTAGGAGAAGAAAAGGGGGAAAAGGAAGAGGAGCTCTTGCAAGGAGGTTATCATCTACATCCATGGAGATTCAGAGTTCGTGGTAGAAGAAGAAAAGAAGCGGCTCGAGGAGAGGAACAAGAGGACGCCCAAATCGTCATCATTCGACATCGAACTAAGAAGAGCCGGAGACTCAATTGAAGGGGGAGCTTTGTGCTTGTTGAATCTTTCTTGTTTTAGTCTTTAGCAAATATTTTGGGCTTAGAGCATTCATTTGTTAACTTGTTACAAACCTATAAATGTTTTTCTTGTGTGGGTGTTCTGAGAAAGGGTTCTCCGAGTATTTCGTTGACGCGTGTGCGTCGTGTAGTGTGGAGCATATCCGCGTGTGTGCTTGGGCATATTGTAGGGTGTGTTCTCCGTGTGTGTGGTCGGGAGTTTACTCCCGTGTGGTTGCGTAGACGTCATCTAATGGCGCGTCGAGAGCTGCCCTCTTCCTTCCCACCAACGGCCAGGCCAACCCCGCACCGGGAACCTACTGCGCCGAGAGCCTTCACATGCCCAAGGCCTCCTGCACCGAGAACCCTCTGTATACCCTATTCCAGCCTCCTCCAGCCTTGCTAGGATTATCCGGGGATGCCCATGAGTCATCACATTGGATTCGGGAGATAAATTAATGGGGAATGACCTCCCCTACATTCCATTGCCCCGAATCAGGCACACATATGTAACCCCGTGAAGCTTGAAGGGCTCTACCTCTGCATGTGTCCCGTCGGCTTCCAAAGGGGGATATTAAATGTTACTGCCAGGTAATTACACTATTTAGGAGCCCGGCGCTCTCTCATTTTGACTTTCATCCCGGCAGTCTGTGGGTGATGGTCTATCCCCTCTTTGGCACGTCCCAAAGTAGGGGGAGATGCTGTCAGAATCATGATTCAACAAAAATAAAACCCGAGAAGCCAAGGGAGCGCCATCAATGCGTACCCCTTTCGGCTATGCTCTTCATGGGAGATTAACAAGATGAGACGTCTCTTTGGAGGCGCACATCCAGGGACAACGTCCTCACCACTGCTCGGATGCCGGGACCAGCCCCACACCCTCCACTCGGCATCGCCGGGTCACCCCGGGTTTGGGTGGAGTGTCGAGTGAGTTGGCCATCGTTATCGGCCCATTCGGTTGCGAATCGTGCTTGTTGCTTAAGTCCTAGGTTGTGTCACATCAATATAGCAAAAACAACTTTCCTTTTTATTAATGTTTCTTTGTACATCAGATAGGCCGTAGCCAGTACAATATACATCAAAAATAAAAGAGTACATCCACTGGTACTATGGCATGAGCTGGTTACTCGGCTGACTCGGCTAGCACCCCTAAGCCGAGCCACTGAGTCTACCCATCGTAGAAATTGGCTCGGATAACGGGATGACTTACCCTGTTGGCTCAGAAAGCTCAAAAGGAAGATGTTAGAGGAAGAAAAGGAAGGAATGCCTGAGCGCCGCTCAAACAAGAGAGGGCCTCCACTGCCAACTCTTTGGAAGGCACAGAGTCGGAGGCCGAACAGAAAGTAAGCACCTGAGAACGGCGGAAGTAGGGCACCCTCCAAAGAGTCAAAGAAAAGAAAAAAGGATGAGAAGCGGGTTGAAGAGTAAAAGAGGGAGAAAGAGCACCACCCCCTCGAAGAGATGAGAGAGGTGGCGGGGATGGAAAGAAAGAAGGAGTAATGATGTTGTGCCATCACCCCACCGGGAAGAAGGAAGAAGAAGGAGTGGGTAGAGGTGAGGAAGGAGCAGGATGAGGCCGCCGTGCCAAACACCCTCTTCCTCGAAGCCTCCTTTCGCTTCTACCTTCCTCCTAAGATAGTGGCGGTGGTCCAAAAGTCAGGAAAAGGCGCGTTGCTATGCATCATTCCTTCTTGTAGGTCGTCTGCCCTTCGCCATTCCTTCTTGCACGCCGAAACAGCAAGAATGCCTCGACGGCCGTCAAGATCATCATCTTCCAAGTCACCATCCATGTTTCACTGATACTCCCCCGGAATGAGAGACGGATGCTCCGCGAGAAGGGAGAAAAAGGAGAGACTGCAAGGGAAGCCTAAGCGCTGAATAGGGGAGGAGACACCCTTCGGGACCTTCTTATAAGCCAAAGGGGGGTATGGATATGAAGTTCAATAATTGTGTCCTTTTTAGACATTTTAGAGTGTCCCTATTGGATATTTTGAGAGTATTTTTGCCATTTTTAGTATTTTTCTCAAAAAAATAAACAGAACAGGGGGAAGTGAAGTTGATAGAAGCTGTAGCTTGTCACTGGTCAGTCAGCAGCATGTGATTATCATAATTTTCCTTCTCAGTTGATGACATATGGACATCTTCTGTCTCCTCTTCTCTCCTTGTTAGGCAGTCCTTAGATGGTGCACATCTTTGAAGTGTCAAGCTATTGTCAATGCTATTTCTTCCTATAGGTATGTGTGACTCTGAGGAATAGGTGGTGTCTTTCATGATTGTCATATTTCATGTGGCGGGAGATTGGATGGAAGAGATCAACAGACCACCTTTGTTCATCTGACACATTAATGCATGTAGTCTCATTTTGTGTTGTCGATAACTTGTGAGGACCTGGATATGCGTGCTGTTTCCCAGTTCTTGATGGATGTTACTGGTTTTATATGTTGCTTGTTTGATACCTGGATGCCTGTTTCATCCTCTTTTTTTTGACACATTCTATTTCCTCTATTATTTGTTATTGTCTCTCTTTCTCATAATGTGAAAGAGAGACCAAAGTTGTTCGAGCGGAGAACCAGGATTCACCCATTTTTCCATCATTCCCACCCACAAAACCATTCTCATATCCAGTTTCTGCTCCTCCTCTAGGAAGTTTGAGTGGCAAACCAGGAGTTCCCTTCTTCCATCTTGTTCCGATTACTGCTCCCATGCCCCTTTCGTACTTTTAAAAGAGGAGAATGAGGAAGACACACTTGAAACCTCAAGGTGGTTGTGTATTAGTGAAGCCACTGCCAGTTGAGTGAGACATCAGTTATTGGTCCACCTTCCTCATTGCCATAAAGTTGCTTTTGTGGCAGAAAGGTCAAAAGTGAGCTTTACCATCATGGAATGGCATCAGGCCATCTATTTTCTATCTGGATTTTTTGTTTTCTTTTAAACTCCATTTTCCTCAGTCCTGGTGCTAAATTTTTTATCACAATATCAGTGGCTCATCTCTCTGGGATCCAGACCTTTTGCTTTGTAACCTACCGTTCCTTGATAACCGTGAGTAGGCTCTAGCTTAAAAGCTTTTAGGATGCCAAAGAAAGTTTAAGATTCATTTCAGTCCTCTACTACTATAGAGTAGAACTCGTGGTTAACTATATGTTCTAGGTGAAACTTCGGAAATAGTCATGTGGAGGGGCTATGAAGGTTAGAGTTTAGGGAGAGTGTTGGAAGTGACATGTAAATATTCGAGAAATATTGCCAAGTTACATATAGAGGTCATTGACATCGGGCTGAAATATCAGCAAGAACCATAAATTTTCAGGTCTTGAGCTGTAAGATGTTTTGCTAGCACCCACCCCTCATGGCAAACAAATGCATGTCCTGCAGTGACTATTGTATAATTCATGCAATAAAGTAGATTCTGTTGGTTTGGGAGAGATTTTATGTTATACTAATCACAGTTTATATCTGATTTCTCCATTGCCGTGTGTTAATGATTTTGAATCGAGCTACATTTATGTTTGTACTCTTGTCTTGGGTGTTCATTAGGGTATCAGTTTAATTCTTGGTGGGAGTTTGGCGGCTTGATGATTCTACTTCTTGTACCTTGATTAAATAGATAATATGAGGATGAATGGTGAGAAAACTTGATGTTGATTTCAATAGATGGCATGTTAATGAATGGTGGGAAAACTGAAGTGCTATGTTTTCTTTTCTTTTCTTTGCGCATCAGGAAGACTGCGCCAGTGGAGGAAATATTGACAATCGAGGTTAAACCTGGTTGGAAAAAAGGGACGAAGATCACATTCCCTGAGAAAGGCAACGAGCAGCCGAACATCATCCCTGCAGATCTAGTCTTCATCATCGATGAGAAGCCGCATGATACTTTCACGAGGGAAGGGAACGACCTCGTCGCGGCGCAGAAGATCTCGCTGGCTGAAGCTTTAGCGGGTTACACCGCTCATCTGAGGACGCTCGACGGTCGGAATCTGGCAATACCCATCAGCGCCATCGTCCATCCGGGGTACGAGGAAGTTGTGCCGAAGGAGGGCATGCCCATCCCCAGGGACCCTGCTAAGAGGGGCAATCTTAGGATAAAATTCGACGTCAAGTTCCCCACGCGGCTCACCGCGGAGCAGAAGGCGGGGATCAAGAGACTTTTGGGTTCCTGAATTCAGGGTCTGGTGAGTGCCAGGGTTCCAGATGTGCCCAGTTCCAGTTACATGTGATCCTGTTGGTTCCTATGAAGCCGAAGCATTTTATGCACTGAATGCTGCTCTGCCGTGCTCTCAACCTGACATGTCTGTGCTACATCTTGGTGCTGGGCTTGGTTGTTTTGAAGTAGTTTTAAGAGATTCCGGCTCCGCTCACCATGGCCACCATGTACATGACACAGC
The DNA here is from genome assembly GCA_024336825.1 of Amorphophallus titanum. Lineage (NCBI taxonomy): Eukaryota > Viridiplantae > Streptophyta > Magnoliopsida > Alismatales > Araceae > Amorphophallus > Amorphophallus titanum. The sequence continues at coordinate 671,057 of JANBPO010007839.1, read as the reverse complement.
GTTTGCCTATTCATCGATTTTTTTGTCTTTCTTTTAATCTTTGTGAGGAACTGAGGAAATTAGTTAGTGCTGCTGGTTTCTCCGGTGGGTTTTCTCCCTGGGAGTGTTGGCATTTGGGATCCTGACCTGGTTGTAGGCGTCTGAAGTTTGCTTCAGATGGGCAAAGGTGAGCTAGTAGGGTTTTGGCTGTGCTTGCTTATGGAAAGTGGTGATCCTAAAGATTTTTGGGGCCTTCTGTTTTTTTTTTAATGGGGTTGTAGCAAATGCCTCCCAGTGCTTTGATACACCCCTGGTTAGATGGGCAAGTCAGTTCTATATGTGCATTTTTTAAAAATGTGATTAGATTAACTATCTGACAAAGTGAGAAATTTTTACTTCAACTCATGTGTATGCTATACGGGTGATCTGCTCCGTCCTTTATATGTACGTGTGCGTTGTGTAGGACGTCCGTATTATTAGTGTGTATTCACGGAACTGCTGCTCAGTTCCTTGCAAATACGTATGATACGGAATGCGTGGACGTGGTCGGATACGGTGTCCAAGACTCGCAAGTCCATTTCACAGGCCGTACGGACAGAAATTTTGAACTAACTATGATAAGCTGGCACATCTAGAGAAATGTGTGGACATGGTGTGTTGTGTAATAAAACGATAAATGTCAGAGTGTCTCCTATATATATATATATATACACACACACACGTTTGAGTATTGTCTTCTTATTTTAATCTCTTGGGTCGCTTTGATAGTTGGCTAGAATAAAAGTCGAATGGCCCACCTCCCCCTACCTCACTTTGGTTTGCCCCCTCCTAGACCCCCTAATAGCCAAGGGTCATCCCCACACCGATCCATCCTCCTTCCCCTCCCATTTACCTCATTTCTCACCTCCCATCTTCAACCTACACTTCTCAGTTCGCAGGCAGCAGATTACAAACAACTTGCAGAGTCGACCACAGTTTCATCCTGATGCTCCTGGACGCTCAAGAGGCACCGTCAAAAGCGGCTTCAAGTCCTCTACGCAACGGTGGTGGTCTCATCCCGTTCTGAGCTCGTGGCAGACCGGGGCAGCCGTCATCACCAGACTGCACATCAGATTCCTGATAGACAACCTGAGGCAAATTGTAGAGGCTCCCACGGCCATTCTCTTAAAGATCTGGTGGCGGGGATCGTATGAGATCTTCAACTACACGTCTGCTTCCTGTACCATAAAGCGGCTCTCCGTTTGGATCCCGGACGGGTGAGTTCCAAATTTTCTCCCTCTGGTGTGCTAATCAATTTCCCCTGGAGCTGACCAGACACCCCGGCACTATTCGGGACTCCGACCTCCTCTGGCGTCATCGCGGGCTCCGTTTGAAGAGGGTTTGACCACGAATCCAGGAACTCCAGCCACGCCTGAATCAGAGCTTGGGAGAGTTTGTGGCAGCTTCATCTCGCAGCTGCTGTGGTGCTGAAGCTGTAAGAACCAGAAAGCAGAGGCCCTATTCCCGACTCTACCTGTCACGTCCCGAGTGCGGAAGCCTACCCGCGGCGCGACAGTCCTTTAAATAGAACCAAAGCAAGCTAGACAATATAAAGGATTTTCTTCCTTTAACATCTTTAAGAGTGCGCAATTATCTAAAATACAAATAGATTTGAACTAACGACTATTACAACCACTAAATTGTCAAATACTTATTCTTTATTTGCTTAAAGTATGGAATTACAATCGACGCACTAGGGTACAAACTTAACATACATAAAGAAATTACAATCACATAAATGGTAATTCTAACTCTACTCTCATCACTCAGACTCATCCCCTTCCAGATTCTGGTCGATATCCAATTCACCTGAAATGTTAAAGCCAGCCGAGGTATCCCTGGAGGTGGAGAAGAGGGTTGTGGTTTTCGTGGAAAATTTTTGACCGACGGGTGAGCTGGTGATTCTAGCTAATATCAAACAATGCCTTTCCGAGCGGCTGCTGTTGACGGGTAAGGGCCTCAGAAAATAACTTCTCCCTTCATTTGAGAAAGTGCTCTTCTTTTCATGACCCTATCCTCTTTTGTTCAGACGCGAGGCAGCCTGTTGAGGAGGGGGTACCGTCAATTGAGATGGAGGTGATCGACGTGGACGATACGCCGATCGCCACAGAGTCGCGAGCTCCCGAGGGTACTTCCCGAGCCCGGGGGAAAGGCAAACAGGTAGCCCAGGAAGGGGCTTCCGAGCGGCGGGGGACCAAGTGCAAGGACACCATGGAGAAGATGCTGTGGGATTCTATGAAGGCTCAGCTCACAGAGAAGAAGCGGGCAGAGAAGGCAAAGTCCGTCTACTCGGACAAGGATGGTGGTTGCTCGGCTCTCCCCTCCGTCAAGTTGGAAGGGGCCGAGCCTATTCGACTGGCTCGCCCTTCCACCGAGTGAGAGGGGGCCGATGAGATCGTAGCGGGGGCAGGCGATTCTCGGGCAGTGATTGCTGATGCTGCAGCGTCGTGTGAAGCTGGAGGAGTGCAAGGTGGAGGCGCTGGGGGCGAGCCGATCGGGGCCGAAGGGTTGCCAAGAGACGAGACTCCATCCTAGTGGGCCGAGGCAGGAGAGACGCGGGACGGGGCAGCCCAGTTCTAGCCAATCGGTGGGGCTCCCGGGGGGGGTATCGCTCGAGGGGGGAGCACCCATTCCTACTACTTTGGAGAGGACTGGCCCTCCTCCCGATGTCCGGGGGCCCCTTTACCAGCGATGCCATAACATAGTGTTGGGTCCCGTAGTGCAGGAACACGGCTCTAGAGGGGGGGTGAATAGAACCTTCTGCCAAAATGATGTCCAATTATAATCTCAAACAACCTCACAGCAGAATTAAAGAGATTGATAAGGATGAGATAATTAAGTTAAACAAGTTAACTAAATTCTCTCAAACTCACCGTTCACAATATTCACGAACAAGCAAGTTTGCCTTCGTTTCACGAACCTCCGAGGTGCCTTCATACATGAGTCAGAGTTTTTCCCATATTTTCTGCGCAGATGAACACATAGAAATACGTGAGTATTCATCGGGGTGTATAGCGCATTGGATAATGTTCATAGCTCTAAAATTAGCAACAGACTTCTTAACATGCTCTTCTTCCTATTTGTCCTCATTTGGAGGTAAGACATGAGGACCTTTACTAGCTACCTTCCATGTATCATAATCTTGGTTAGCATTCTTCAACGGCTATCAAAAAGACACATAGACACGAAATTTGTCATCATTAAAACATAGCAACCAAAATCAACTGGGAGATCCAACATATATGCCTCCCAGTACCTGTATCTAATCTCCCGAGGACTATGCTGCGGGATGATCGAAGTCTTCTGCTCGGAATACAATACATTCTATACTGCAGAGGGAGAAACTTCGCTGGATCTCTGGAGTCTGTCCCAGCTGAGCGGCTTGCCGATAGACGGAGAGCCATATGAAGAGGTTTGCTTCCCGGACTAGCTGAAGGACTAGATAGGCGGTGAAGGCAAATACTTCACAGGCTTTGCCTATCGCTATTTGACGAAGGCATACCGCATCCTGCTGCGTTTGACACTTGATTCACGGGAAGCGCGGAAGCCTGGCGAGAAGAGGTGCGTGCGGATGGGCTCGTGGCTTCAACATTTCTTTGGTGGGGAGAAGCAATATGAAGACTTCCCCACAGTTGCTCCGACAGTAGTGAAGTGGAAGAAAAGGGTCCGTCGCCACACGACTTTCCCGTCCACCTCAAGGGAAGGGCGACAAGGGGGCCCGAACCCCACAGGAGTTGACGTAGTCACGCATTGTGCTACGTATTTGACTTATTAACTTTGCTCATTTGCCCTCCCTCAGGGTGACGAGACTGTTATCAGACCAGAGGTGATTTATCCCGCTTGTCTGATGGCGTGGGGGACAAAACTTGTTGAGCTATGGTTTTGATGACAACTAAACTTCATTGTGATGATATTGGTTTGATGATTGTTAAAGATGTTGTTTTCACCACTAACAAACCACTGCACAAAGGAATTTTAGGTGGTTCGGTCCTCCAGACCTACGTCCACCCCACACTCAAACTGAGTGTGGCTTCACTGCTGCGCCTCACAGCTTGCGTCCGCTGGGCACCTGATGCGGGATGGACGCGCGACTCGACTCCAATTGGATATGTGATCCTTGGACTCTAAGCGAGCTCGCGATCGCCCCTAATGAGGGAAGCGTACCGACGTGCACGGTTGAGAAACCTGCAGTGAGGTAGGGTGGTCGGCTCTCTCTTGTGCCCAGATCAGGTCACGGGATGGAGACGCTCTCTCGCTCGCAGCAGTGAATAACAATAAATATCAAGCTAGATTATCCTATCATGCTCTCTAGCAGTGGCATAAACAAGTATATACGAAGTAAGCAAATCGCCAAGCAAAGGAGAGGGCACAATACCTCCACGCTCTCGGCGTGGGGAAGACTTCCCGGCCAAATTTGGTAACTCCCGGTAACAGTAATGAATTAAATTACAGCAAAGAAATATCACCCACTCCACGCAGGGAGGTAAAGGACTACACAAGTGGGCCCAGGAGGACTGATCTCGGGTTGACGGGCTGCACTTGTTCACTCCGTCGGCACGGTTCGGACGGCGTAAGCTGCTGGTTGGGGGCCCACGTGCTGGTCGGTGGGGCCATGTGTGACCAGGGGCGGCACTACTGAAGTGGGGATGCCTGGACGGATGCTCCCTGGGTTAGCGGTGCACTGGTTCACCGGCAGGAGGCCGGGCGGCTCCGATCGTCATCGGTCGGAAAGGGTGCCCATGGATCTACTGCTTCTGTTTTCAGGCGCGCGACCCGGCGAGAATCGCTGTTGCGATCACTCCCGACATAGGATCGATGCTCAAGAGGTACCGTTGGAAAGCTCTTTCGAAGTCCTTCGATATAGAGCTAGGGAGAGAAAATTGACTCTCCTGGAGGTGGCCGTTATTGAATTTACAACCTGCGACTTCCCTGGACCCAAAATCTCAGGGCAGATCTAAGTTTTCCTGAGAATCGATGTTGACCGAGGCTCAAATGACAGATCTGGTCATGGGGAAGGAGACTGCTCTCTTCTATCCAATCCTCTACCCGACGTGGCTCACCAATGTCGTCCTGGTACCCAAAGCTTCAGGAAAATGGCGAATGTGCATAGACTTCACCAATCTCAACAAGGCCACACCGAAGGACTGTTACCTGCTGCCGAGCATCGACTAGCTCATCGATTCAACCTCCGGCAACGAGCTGCTCAACTTCCTGGATGCCTACTCTGGCTACCATCAGATCCAGATGGACCAAGAGGATATTGAGAAGACCGCCTTCATCACTGACTTCGGTGTGCACTGCTACACCTGGATGCCTTTCGGGTTAAAGAACGCCGGGGCGACATACCAGAGGCTGGTCAACCAAATCTTTGAGGGACAACTCGGTCGAAATATCGAAGCCTACATTGATGACATACTCGTCAAGACGCCAGAGGCTGAGGATCATCTTACTGACCTAGCCGAGACCTTCGGCACCCTCCTCAAGTACAACATAAAGCTCAACCCTTCCAAGTGCGCCTTCAGAGTCAGATCGAGAAAGTTCCTTGGCTTTTTGGTGACCCAGTGTGGGATTGAGGTGAACCCCGACAAGGTCCAGGCCATCCTGGACATGTGGCCACCCACTTGCGTCAAAGACGTCCAACGTCTTACCGGGTGCATTACTGCACTCAATCGCTTCCTCTCTCGGGCGGCTGAACGATGCCTACCCTTCTTCAAGCTGTTTAGGGGACCTAAAATGGCATCTGCTATGTTCGCCTGGGATGAGGAATGTCAAAAGGCTCTTGAGGAGCTCAAGGAGTTCCTAACCTCGCCCCCGGTACTATCAAAGCCAATCCCGGGCGAAGCCCTGCAATTGTATGATGGGAATCAACCTCGAGCATGTACATTTTCTTTTTGTATTTGTGTCCTGTTATTTATTTTTATATCCTTGGAAAAGTATATGCGCAATTATAAGGCTCTATAAGCCAATACGTCATTCCCTAGGATTGTGTGAGTTTTTGTGCAAATGTGTAGTAGGTCTAGCTAGGGGGCCCTCCCTTCTTTTCCATTGGTCCACCTAAGCTATGTGGGATTTAAATTTTTTAAAAAATATCAAAAAATAGAAAATTATGTTTTTGCGATCCTCGGAACACACCGATCGCAACGGTACCACTCATGCCCGGGTGAACGACCACGTTCGCCCGCAACAACGTGCCGAAGGTTTCGCCGGAAACCGGGTCAAAAATTGGAAAAACACGCGAGAAAAGTTACGGAACGCCTCCGGGCCCCCGAAACGACCCCGGATCACGCCGATCCAAACACGAAAGATGTCTGAAATAAAATTTCAGACACAACAGAATTGGACGCTCTGAGAAAGTAGGTCCGAGACCCGAAAATAAGGATCCGAAGGGATTCAGGCCATCACAAATTGGATCACAATCTGCTAAGCCTTCTTTTGAAGCCTTTGCTGGTAGCTTTTTCTCGGAGTCTTCAAAGGTTTGATTTTCAAAGAAAATCACATCTCTGCTTCTGAATACTTTCTACTTTTCTAGATCTCAAAGTCTGTAACCAAATTCATCACGTGAGTACCCAAGAAAAATACATTCTTCTGTCTTACCATCCAACTTGGACCTTTCAATGTCTGGAATAAGTGCAAAGGCACGGCGGCGAAACACTCTCAAATGCTTGTAAAAGACATCTTTTCCTGTCCATACATGCTCAGCAACATCACCATCTAGAGCTGTACAGGGTGACAGGTTGATCACATCAACTGTGGTCCTCAATGCCTCATCCCAAAATATTTTGGGTAGCTTGGCCTGTGAAAGCATGCATCTGATCTTTTCCATGATGGTGCGGTTCATTCTCTCTGCAATTGCATTGTGCTGAGGTGTACCAGGAACTGTCATCTCATGATGAATGCCCTGTGACCTGCAATAAGTATTAAACGACCCTGTATACTCGCCACCATTGTCTGACCTTATGCATTCCAACTGTCTCTCTATCTCCCTTTCAACCCTGGCATGAAACTCTTTGAAAACATCAATAACCTGATCTTTAGTCTTCAAAGCATAAGCCTAAACTTTCCTTGAAAAATCATCTATAAAGGTGACAAAGTAAAGTGCACCACTGATACCTGGAACATTAACTGATCCATTGACCGGGGTATGCCCCGTGTAGTTGTACTTGTGGACTTTCCTTTCAGTTGTGGGACTTGTACTCTTGTTAATTCTAGACTATTGTATATATTGTTAACACGCTATTAGTTTATTTTGCTTCTGCACTTAATCATTAATTATTATTTAAATTAATTTACGCATTGTAATCCCAATTCGTTATACCACTCCTCGACAAACTCACTAATCCTTCAGGGGCCTCATCAGCCTCTTGGGTGGCGTCCCCAATCCTTGGTGCTGGTAATTCGATATTATCGGGTTATCGGTACCCTGAACTCTGGGATGTTACATAACGCCCCTGTCCAGGTGCGTTATGGTCGGTGGATTTCGTGGATCTAACATGTCAGATCTCTCGTTGACCGTGCCTACCTCGAAGATCGGGTCAGTCAGTTTGCATAACAGACTTCTCCCCATGCATCATACATTAGATGACACACAAGTGTAGAGCCATTATGGCCCATTGACTGTGGCTTTGACTGGGTCGAGGGGTTGGCATAACACGCCTCGCCCAATGCGTCGTGTTTATATGACGGACAGCCTTTGGTCCTTTATATGGCCGTGGCCTGTGGCTACTCGTTTTGGCATCTAGTTGGGTATAACACATCTCCCAATGTGCGTTATGCCTGTATAACGTGACGAAGTGTTGGTCTGTGGAGCATGACACACCTTGCTCGGTGCGTTATGTTGGTTTAACGCCCTTATGATGGAGCATTATATTTCCCGTGGTGATTTTTGTCTGGTTGGCATAGCGCCCCTCCTGCGATGCGTTATGTGTGTATAACGCCCCTCTGTCGGTGCGTTATAGTCTTGTTGGCCGTATTGGCCATGTGCCTACGTGTGGTGCGTCTATTTGTTCTAGGTCCCGGTTTAGGGCGGTGTTGTCTGTTTGTGGCTATCTGGATTGGTCAGTTAGGTGACTAGGTATGGTCTTTTCCTAGATTGTGGTAGTACCCTAATGATAATGTGGAAATGTATGTCGTTACTACACACGCGCTAACAATCTTAAAACCGAACTCACACAAAATGATCAAAAGAGAAAGTAATATCTAATTTAATTATTTAAATACTCAAACTCTCTCAGAAAAATGTCAAAAAATAGTCAAAAAATTTCTAAAAATCGGCAGATCTGACAGAAGCGGATCCAGGCCTGAACCACTATGGATCCACTAAGACACGAACGTTACACCTAGACTTTTTTAAATTTCCTTAGCCTCAGGGTAAGCTCCTCTCGACCTTGGTGGTCAATTTCTTCTTTTCCAACTCTCCTTCCATCCAAGGCCTGGAAGGAGTTGTAGGTTGAGACTGTCGGAACTACTCGGTCTGGAATCACTTGGGCATTACGTCCATTCAAAAAGAGGCAGATGTCGTAGATCATTATGGACTTCCCTGAATCTGAGAGACATCTAGAAATGGGAATAGATGCCTTTCTCCAGGAGCTCCTTCTCCAGCCACTCTCGGACTGGTTGGTGCGGGTTGGGTGGCCGGCATAAACCACATGATGTACCATGCAGCCCACCATTTGAGTTCGACCTCCCAGCGACGCCTCACAGCTTCGACCCCCAGCTTGGCGGGCCAGTGGCTACTTGGCAGCTATAGGAGCGGCAGGTTCCATGGTCGCTATCTCGATGATGTTGGTAAAGGTGACTCCCAGAAAGTTTGGGAATCTGACCACCGTTGGAAAGCTCCCAAATGTAGTAGGCAATGCCAAGTACCCTTTGGCGGCATGAGCAGCCACGACTTGCAGACTGAAAGTAAGAGCAGCCAGTCAAGTCACCATGATGTTACATGCAAATGGCAAGAAACAAATTGTCAGTATTTAATATAGGGCCTTGGGGGCCCTCAATCCTAGCGAGAAGATGATGGAAGACTTGGTCCCACCTGGCATGCCAACTTGGTGATGCACTTTTTTAGGTTACTGGTTGGTTGGGGTTATAGGCGTGCCAGTCACGTGTGTGACATAATTTTTATTGTGTGCTCGATCTAACTTGGTCAGACGAATATGAAGTCCGAGTCGGGACTAAAAGTCCGCCGCACCATATAGGTATTGGTGTTAATTACATCTCCCCAAAGGGGAGAAAATTCTTGATTAATCACTAGGAAAGAGAAGCACAAGTGCTGAAGTACAAACATGCTAACCAAGCACTGTCACCCATACTCCAAAGCACCAATGGCAGCACAAGAAATCACCGACAGACTAAGGACAAGGTAGCTAGATCTACTCACGTAACGATCCTTGAGTCTCACGACTCAGAGGCAAGATCGTCACAGACAGCGGAACAAGTCGCCAATCAGTCTAGTCCTAAGCCAGAGGAAACAACACTCCGCAGGAAACGACTCACGGAGACCCGAGGGGACACCAAGAACCCTCAGCACACCTGGACACGCAACCGAGGTAGGACAGTACCCCAAGGCATCCAGAACACTGTCTCGAGCTGGACGGAACTGTCGAGACACAGACAAGGTACCCTGTCAACCCCTAGTCTCACCGGGTTGACCAGAACCCGACACGACACATACACACAGACACACACAAACACACACACTGCATGCACAAACACTCTTGGCCGTCCCATCATGGTCACTTCCCTCATAGGATGTCAACAGACACCCATGGGTCACGGCCAAACCAAGAGATCAAGCCAAGACAAGTAGAAATCGGAGCGGTGGACAACAACTACACTCTGGGCGGAGTGAACTATCACTCAACCGCTAGGTGAACTTGGCAATCAAGGGAAGCTGCTGCAAGACCAGAGACAAAGACACTGGAAGTTCCAGATTGAGTCGTTAGGGAACTATCGCAGTCAAGGAAAAGACCACACCCAGTCACCTGAACCAACCGATCCAGAAAACATCGACACACAGACACCACCCTAAAACACAAACCTAAGATAGACAGACACACAGAACAGACATAGAACCGAACAACGAATAGCGCAGGCCATCATGGCCAACAACAAGACTGTAATGCACCACCATAGGGGTGTTACCTGCTCTGACGCACCAGGGTAGGGGCGTCAGGGCAAACAAGCCTAAAACCTACACTCAAACGATGTAACGCACCAACCAAGGCGCGTTACATAATCAGACGTGCCAAGACAGGGGCGTCAGGGCCAACGGGCCTAAAAGCCTAACACGAACCATGTAACGCACCAGGCTAGGGGCGTTAATCCGGGAAAAGCACATCTCATAATCGGCCGCCCATGGCCTCGCTGGCACATGGCTCTCGCCACTCTCGAGCCCCAGTAACCAGCATCTTCTGTCTGTGAAAGACCATCCACGGGTCACCAAACACACGTCAACGGGAAACCTCCACCGGCTCAACCGACACGCTCCAAATCACGACAGGCCATCTGCTGACTCTTCCACAGACCAACACCACATCTCAAGCCAAATCTCGCTCGGAGACCCAACTGATCTCGAACTTTACGTCAACTCCACCCTCTCAGGGGAGCACGGCAAACCCATATCACAGGATCTCCCCTCGGTACGCACGTCACTCAACGCAACACATCGAGAAATCTTCCCCTGCTGGACACAGACCAGGGATCACCATATCTAATGCCGACGCCTCATCAGAGACTTCCGCACACAGGCATCGTCCTTTGTCCTGTCTCATCAAACCCTTTACCTCAAAAGTGATCCAAAAGGATGTCTGCCAATCCCGATTCCGCTCTTACCACAGAGCCTCGAGACACAACCTCTCACAATCCACAAGACACTTCTCCAGAACCGACAAGTGCCGCCTGCTACCACAGCAAGCAGGTCGATAACGCCACGACCAATGCACACGAGTCCCCCGGACAATACACTTCTCACCATGGTCGATCACTCGGCCAACCTCACCAATCGATTACGGCTACCAACCGGGACCTACAATCTTGTCAGAGATCACTTCTCCAAAAATACGATCTCACCCAAGGACACAACCTCTAACACAGAAACTGGGTACTCATGCGACAACCTCGCCAGCATGTTTTTCTGAATTCTCAATCCAGCTAGTGCCACAAACCACAATGCCTCCAGCAATGGCACGGCAACAACACGTCTCACAAAACCCGAGACAACCTCACACCGAGGAACCAATCCTCCGATGCTCAACACATCCTCGAAAATCTACCCGTAGCATCCAATACTACGATCCTCCGCTACGTACTCAGATCCACGTGCACAGCCACCACAATGACAACTCGGGATCCTCCATCCCGACAATCCTCTGCAACTCCGCAGGCTCTAGATTAACCCTTTTGAATTCCATGGGAGTTAACATTTGTTATTTCTCTCAAGTACCTTATTTTCACAATGACTCATCGTGTTGATTGGGGAGGTATGCAACAGACTGTTGCGGGTCTCACCCAAGCATTACAAAACATGGCCCAAGCCGGTGCTAGGGCGGACAATGGTGATTTACATTACAACTTTCGGAGTATAAACCCTTCACGATTCTATGGTTCTTCTAATCCAGAAGAAGCTGAGAACTAAATTGATGAGATAAACCTATATTCGAGGTCATGCAATATGCTGACCAAGAGAAGGTGCGTCTTGCCGCTTTTTAACTTAACAAAGATGCACATACATGGCGGAAGTCAGTCCCGGCACCGCCAGTAGATGCACCCCATACATGGGAAGGTTTTCTTACACTATTCCGCACCAAGTATGTCTCTGAACATGTCAAGGAGCAAAAGGCTATGAAATTTGCTTCTTTGCGCCAAGGCATGATGTCAGTGACAGAATATGAACTTCAATTTTCCAGGCTGGCACCGTATGCACCTCATCTGGTCAGTACCAACTTATTGAATGCTAATCGATTTATGGATGGGTTAAGACCTGGTTTTATTCAGCAGCTCGGGACTCAAAATATCTGTACTTATGCGGAGATGGTCCAATGGTCATATCTATGTGAAAGGACCTTGGAGAAGGTCAAAAAATTAAAAGACAAAGGGGAAGAGTCGAGCCGAAGGTCGGATCGACATAATAAGAAAAAAAAGTTTGGCATCATGGAGCCCTACAAATCCCGTGATAGCAAGAAGAGATCTAGGAACAGGAGTGGTAGTGGTTCCCATAAGAACAAGAAGGTCAAGAAAGAAGAAAAATAAGTTATGGCGGCGTGCTCTTTCTGTGAGAAGTTCGGCTATTCAGTCGAAGAATGCTGAAAGTGTCTCGGTGCTTGTTTACGGTGTGGTAGCCGGGAGTATCGCATGTCAGACTGCCCTCTTATGAAGGACCAACCTTCCGGTGGCAGACGTAAGAGACAGGCTCGTCTCAATACTATTTTAGATGATGATGAAGCGCCCAGGGATGATGGGCTTATGGAAGGTACCATCCACATTTGTTCCCATCCTATATTTGTACTATTTGATACCGGTGCTTCTCATTCCTTTATATCTACTATTTTTGTAAAAATCTTGCCAGTTTCATTAGTTCCCTTACCTTCGGACCTTGCTATTACTACACCCTTAGGCCCTGGAACAAAGCTTACCAAGTACTACCTTGATAGTGAGGTAATAGTAGAAGGTCACAATCTCCCTGCAAACCTTGTATGCCTTGATATGGAAGGCTATGATGCTATTTTAGGGGTGGATTGGCTTGTAGACCATGGCGCCAATATAAATTGTCGAAATAGGATAATATCATTTCGCAAACCAGGTCTTCCAAGGTTTTCCTTCCTTGGTATCAAATATAGAAAACATCCTAACATTATTTCATCTCTTCATGCTTGCAAACTTATATCGCAAGGTTGTGAAGTCTTTCTTGCTTCCGTGATCGTCACCGAGTCCAAGGAGATCATCCTAGAAGATATCCCCATTGTGAATAAATTTTTTGATGTGTTTTCATCAGATTTACCTAGTTTACCACCTGAAACGGAGGTAAACTTCTCTATTGAACTCATTCCCGGAGCAGCACCTGTTTCAATAGCTCCCTACAGGATGTCCCCCACAAAACTTAAGGAATTGAAGAGATAACTTTAGGAGTTATTAGATAAGGGTTTCATACGACCTAGCACATCCCATTGGGGTGCGCCAATCTTATTTGTTAAAAAGAAAGATGGATCTCTCAGGCTATGCGTTGATTACCTGTGACTGAATCAACTTACAATTAAGAACAAATACCTGTTGCCGCGTATTGATGAGCTCTTTGACCAGATTTTAGGAGCAGAATACTTTTCTAAGATAGACCTCAGGTCAAGTTATCATTAGCTAGAATCAAGGATGAAGAGATACATAAAACTACTTTTCGGGGCTGTTATGGCCATTATGAATTTGTGGTAATGTCATTTGGGTTAACTAATGCCCCGATAGTATTTATGCAACTTATTGTAGACACGCCAAAATCGATGCTATGATGAGTAAATTTCATGTCACCATATAATGTCCCAAGGTGACTTTATTACCATTAATTTTCTTGAATATAGCGACCCTCTGCGCAGTTGCTATTTAAATAATGCCTTGATGCATGTCGCGGTTTAACACTCGAACCCGATTTAACATTTTCGATTAAGCGACCACGCAAGTGGGCGCTGTTTAAGTAACGCTCTGAGGTGTGTCACTATTTCACTACATTATTTTGAATAAACAAAGCATAAGGGTACTACTCTTATTGTTAGTGGACCAAAGTTGGTGCAGATCACAGGTTCGTGTATTCAGCCTATCTAAAGTCGGTGCATATCACTATTTACGTGAGTATAGGTCTGTACACATACACAAGGGTCGGTGCAGTTTCAAAATTGGTGCGTCGAGTGCATAATAGTGCGACCATGAGGTGGGCGCCATTCAAAGGGAGTAATGACCGTGCGTTGGGGAGGCTATTCTTAATTCTTTCAAATTTATTCTAAACACTTGAAAGAACGTCCTTGTAAGCAGGCGTTAATTAACAAGCGTCCCTATACTCGGTCGTGAGTTACGAATTTTTAAATATGGAAAGTTGTGACTATTCCAGTGAAATAGCGGCAGACTCAAGGGCACTGATTTGAACAGTGACTATAGGAAGGTCACGATTTCAATTCCGTCTCCTCTTCGCCTGCAACCTTCCCAGATAGTGCCCTTCCATGATTTGACTCCATCACCAATTCCAGAAGGGGATCCCTGGTCCTTCTTTGTTTTAATCCTATTAGAATAAGGCTTTCATCACTATAAATACCCTGCAATTCCTCCACGCGTGGGAGGAACAGAAGACACATGCTTCTGGAGATTAAGAGTTCTTGCCAAAGTTTCTTGCTATTTTCTTGCTGATGCTTTCGTTGGATTAATTTCTTCAATCGATTCCTTCCCTTCTGCTTGTAGGCGCAGGAGGGGCCAACCTTTCATCCTTTTGTTTATTCATTATTTGTTGCATATCATCGTCATCCTCAGTGCATTAGTCATAGTAATATTAAGGATACTACTTGTTAGTTTTGCATTCATATTCTCCCTCCTTCGCTCCTCTTAGGGGTTTAAAAGAAATCACAAGGTGTGTTCATGCCCACCTCGCAGTCAAGCTCGTGACAAGCGAGTGACACAACAGTACCGCACCGAGTGACTAATCAGAGTAACGCTCGTCAACGTCAGTCCAAGCCTCTGACCACGTGTGCACACACTGACCCATCGCATTAAGTCAGACCTCTAGTTAGTTTTCCCTCCCAGTAGGACGCTACTGACTATGCGAGAGGGCCCACGGAAACTAACTTACAAACCGTATAACGGAAATATCCCGCCACCTCTCCCGGGTGGGCCGACACGGACGTCGTCGGGCTACGACTAGCGGTTCCATCACAAGGAAAGAGAAAGCTGCTCTCTTGGGACGTAGAAGAATGCCACAATGTATAAAATATTTAAACATGGCAGATATGGAACATGAAATGCATTAGAAATTACACATGCATGCTTTTGAAATCTCCAGGTATATAACGGACTAACATCACCCCGTTACAAACCATAACGGACCAGGGTAGGACCACTATGCTTTATAGAACTCAGATAAATTCACAGGAAAATAGAACTATAACACACCAGGGTAGGCGCGCCATAGGACTATAACGCACTGGACTAAGGGCGTTAAAGTCAACATGCACATAACACCACTGACGGGGAATATAACGGACCAAGGGTGGGGCGTTATGGTGAACATAACGCACCTCTCATGGGCCGTTATGCCCTCCAGAATGACTGGAATCCACAGAAAACCACAGAATATAACACACCTCAACAGGGGCATCATATTGAATTTAACGCATAGGGGTCGGGGCGTTAAAGGCAACGGACCTTTAACTCTAACCACAGGGACTATAACGCACCGGGACAGGCACGTTAAAGCCACCCGAACATGAAAATCCATAGGAAACTCAAACACGGAGAATATAACGCACCTCTAGGGATGCGTTAAAGGAGCATAACGCATCAGGGCAGGCGCGTTATGTCACTTGGGTTTCGTGACTCCGGAGGTCAGAATCAGAAACCCCTCCTGATCGATCGAAATCGACGGGGGACGCGGCAGAATACAAAACCTGCTGAACCTGCCAACACATACCGATCATACAAACCTAAGCATTAATTTGTTCCGGTTTCTCTCTTTTCCTGTGTGATGGGTCATCCGTCTAAATCCCTTGAGCCAGATAAGGCACCCGACGGGGCTATATGTACATTTTCATTATCCCGCACCGAAACCCCCTGTCCGCGCCGAGAACCGTTGCTGCGCCGAGATCCCTTCTCGCGCCGAGGCCCCATTTCCATCATGTCCGCGCAGAATACGTGAACCCCCCGTCGTGTCCGCTTCTCTCTTTTCCACCGTTTCGTATGCGTGCATGCAATGAGCATTCGCCAGCCACGTCTCACGTGATGCTTTGCTTTTACAAGAGCTTGTTTGAACAATTAAAAACCATTAACGCATGGCTCCATTCCCGTATGTAGCAATTGGCCATTTCCGTTAACACATCTCCGTTTCATTAATTGCCAAGCCCTCACCCATTAATGCCACCCATGTTAGGTTGGTGTATATTGTAATAGCCCAATCACCACACACGTATAAATAATTCCCCATTGTGCATGAGAGCTCTTGCATAAAATCCATTTGTCCACCCATGTCTAAAACATGTACGAATAAGTGCATGCCTCTTATTTTATGGATCAATTTTGTTGGGCCATTCATGTCCGATTCGATTGGAAGCAAATGGGCAATACTAATGGGGTTTCTTCCCCTACATTATGTTTTCATTTATTTTCCGAGCTTTCTGATTACCCCACCGGGCCACGGAGTTCTGTCACTGCAATGTTCTCCGGTGGATCCTATTAAAGAGGTATTAAAAGAATCGCCTTATGGGGGATATTGTCCCATCATTTCTCAGCTACTTGGGTTTTCGGGCTCCCATATGTCCGTTCATTACGGATTCCGTCTCGGCACTCCGTGGACGATTTCCTATATATCTCTCAGCATATTCTGAGTACAGGGGAGAAGCTATCAGATTTCTACCAGACAGACCGACCAATTGTCACACTGCTAATAAAATAAAATAACATAAAATATATATATAATAAACATAAATAAACAAAACAAATGATAATATAATGATAAAACTAGAAAAAATGAAAATAAGTAAACAAATAAACTGAATGTATACAATTTTGATAGTTAGAGGGGCTAAACTATAATTTTATATTCAAACAAAAAAAATAAAAAAATCAATTTTTTAAAACCCACACGTGCTTTCTCTCTCTCTCCACTCGAACGCTCTCTCTCTCTCTCGATTTTCTCCCCCTCTCTCCCATTCTCTCTCCTATTCGCTTCTTCGTCTGTTCTGCGCCGTGCCGATGCTGGATCGAGGCGCAGGAGGTACCGTTGGAACCGGCTCGACGCGAGGAACGCGTCAGTGTCATTCTTTTCGCGGATCGTGGATCGTAGGTTCGGGTCAGGTCGTGAGGCATCCTAGCGTCCTGTCGTCCATTCGTACGCTTTTCGAGGAGTTCATCACGATCGAGGTAGGGGGATGGACTCCTTACTTCTCTAGGAACATTTTGGTAGCACATGCATGGCCATTGGTAGGCGTTTACATCATTTTCTATGCAAGTAGCCTTTTGGGGGGTTTTAGGGCTAAAATATTTTAATAATTATTTAGGGGTGGTAGATTTGAGTTTTGAAACATGCTGTAGTTATAGAAATTCTGTTATTCTTCTTCCTCTACCCCTTTCCTTTTTGTTTCGTGCCGATCTGGCTTGACCGGAGGGGAGTTTGGTATGAACTCGTCCCTCACGTTTTTCAGGTGGCATAACGGACCCAAGGGGGTGCGCTATGCATTGTACGGCGGACTGCGCAAGGACCGCTATGTGACCGAGGTTTCAAATAGGTCGGTAGGATGTGGAGCATGACGGACTAGCCGCAGATCGCCATGCAATGTATGACGCCCCAGTCAGGGTGCGTTATATGAAGTGATTTTCTGTGGAGTTTTCTGAGTTTTTAACGTTCGGGTGTCTTTAACGGACCGCTCCTGGTGCGTTATAGTCACATCGCGCACCCGCGATAGTGCGCTATGTCCTGTGTGCTTTACGAAGGTTTGCTGGAGAATATAACGCATGGGCCAAGGCGCGCCATGCATTGCATAATGCCCCTGAGGCAGTGCGTTATAGTCTGCTAGTTCAGGTTTTTCCTGAGTTCGGGTGAGCATAACGGCCCTAGGGAGGCCTTTCCCAGGTGGGACGACACTCTCAGTCGTCGGGCTACGACTAGTGGCTCCATCACAAGGTGAGAGAAAGCTACGTCATCGGGGTATAAAAGAATGCTATAGTTGTATAAAATAGTTTAAGCATGGCGAATATGCACTAATGAATGCAATTAAAACTAAGCATGTTCTTGTTAGAAGGCCAGGAGGTATAGCGGACCAAGCAGGACCCGTTACCTCACATAATTGATCAGGAAAGGCACGTTATACATTACATAATGCGTCTCCCTATGACCGTTATGCTCACCCGAATGCTCAGGTGACTCAGGGCACAATACGCAGACTATAACGCACTTACGATAGGGCGTTATGTACAGTATAACGCATCTACTCCAGTGCGCTATACTCCAATGTGCAACGTTGTAAAACAAGAAACACAGAACATAACGCAATGGGCACAGCGCGTTATGTTGAGTATAACGCACCTGATCATGCCGTTATACTCGCATAGGCTAAAACTGGAAACCAGGGAACATAACGCACTGGAACGGGTGCGTCATGCGACCATAACGCATGGGCTCGGGTCCGTTAAAGTCACCCAAACACCATGAATTCACAGGAAACCCCAGTACAATGCAGTGTACAACGTATCAGGCTAGGAGCGTTATATAATGCATGACGGGTCTACCTTAGACTATCGTGTTAACCGCCTCACTAGTCAACAGTCAATGGTCAAACCTATGGTCAAAGGGGTATAGCGGTCTACAAGGGGTGCGTTAAAGCTACCCGAATGCTAAAAATTCCACAGAAAACACAGGGCATAACAGACTCACGATAGCGCGTTATACTCATGGCTAATCTGAGGGTTTCAGGGGCATAACGGATCTCAGGCGGTCCGCTATGCTCACATAACGCGCCCTCTATGGTGCGTTATACTCATGGCGGTCTCTGGTCCAACCGCCATGTGAGCTGGGCGACAAACGGGTTAAATCTCAAATCGCGTCGCACCCCAGTCGATCAAATCGACGGGAATCGGTTACAAAACTGAAAAACAAGCCATCACCCACCAATCCCGCATGCATGCCTTCCTTAACCTCGGCTCTCGTAGCCTGCACCCTCCACTTCAGCTCTTTGCAGCTTGCTTCTCAGATTCTGGCCTTTATCGCCCGCTCCCCCAGTTACGCTTTCATAGCCTGCTTCTCAGGTTGTGGCCCTCACGGCCTGCTTCACAGTTTTGGCCTTATGGCCTGCCTCTCAGACGTGACCTTTATACCCGTCTCTCCCAAAAAAAAAGAAGAGAAAGAAGAGACGCGGGACAAACGTAGTCTCCGCACCCGTCCCCACACAAAAAAGAGAGAGAGAAAAGAGGAGAAGAAATGCGCTGGCGGGGCGTTACACCGCAGAAGAGAAGACATTTACTGGCAGGGCGTCACACTACAGAAGAGAAGAGATTCGCTGGCAGGGCGTCACACTACAGAAGAGAAGACATTCGCTGGCAAGGTGTCACACTGCAGAAGAGAAGAAATTCACTGGCAGGGCATCACACTGCAGAAGAGGAAACATTCGCTGGCAGGACGTCACACTGCAGAAGAGAAGAAATTCGTTGGCGGGGCATTACACCGCAGAATAGAAGACATTCTCTGGCAGGGTGTCACACTGTAGAAGAGAACACATTCGCTGGCAGGGTGTCACACTGCGGAAGAGAAGAAATTCGCTAGCAGGGCGTCACACTGCAGAAGAGGAAACATTCGCTGGCAGGGCGTCACACTGCAGAAGAGAAGAAATTCACTGTCGGAGCGTTACACCGCAGAATAGAAAATATTCGCTGGCAGGGCGTCACATTGCAGGAGAGAAGACATTAGCCAGCGGGGCGTCACACCACAGAAGAGATGTTCGCCAGCGGGGCGTTACACCGCAGAAGAAATGTTTAGCCACCGGGACTTCGAGCCAACAGATGCTCAACCATCAGGACTTGTGCCGGCAGAGCAGTTAGAAAAAAAGGAGAAGAAGAGAATAAAGAAGAAGAGAGAAAACAAAGAAGGAAAAGAGAAAAAGGGGAAGAGAGAAAACAAAAAAGGAGAAAAGAAAAAAAAGAAGAAGAAGAGAGAAAATAAATAAGGAAAAGAGAAAAAGGGGAAGAGAGAAACAGTAGGAGTAGCTGTAGAGCCGAGGTTTTACCGGCCACCGTAGTTACTTTCCTGCTTTTGTAGTTGCTTAGCTAGCATAGCTTTCCTTTCCGCCGTTGTTTTCTCGGTTGGGGTTCCGCGGGATCCCTACTGAGCCAGTGATAGGAGGCTCATCCCTGGTTTTCAGGTGCGGTGGTTCTTCCTCGAGGTTCGAGGGAACGACGTGGAGGTTCCTAGTTGCTAGTCTACCGGGCCGAGTGTTCACTCAGCGTGTGGTACATTTTACAACTTTAGAGTGTACTTTCTGTTGGATTGGACTTTGTTGTAGTTAGATTATTTATTTCTGGTCCTACTTTATTTCTTATTTCTATGTACACCACACCTATCCTTTTATCCCTTCCGAGTCTTCGAGCTCATGGGAGGCAGGGCCGAGGTTCGAGTCGCGCTAGTTCCTTTTCGGTACTCGGATCCCCGGTCGCCACAGCTGGTATCAGAGCTATGGTTGTGGAAGTACATGGGAATTCGAGATATTACAACGATCAGAGTCCGTAAGGTCCAGTACAGTCGGCAGTTGGCATAGGGTTTCATGCTTATTTTTTATTTCATTTCTCGCGTGAGAGTTTGAATGTGCGGCGTTGGCGCTGTGAAGGTGGTTACTGTCGTCATCGGAGTACCGACGCGGGGTCTAAAGATCAAGGTTGAGAGCCTTCTCCCTCATTGGTGGCCCCGGTTGTGCTGCGTTGGGCAGATGTTACCGGCAGGTGCGTTGCTGCGGTGCTGTGTTCGAGGGGTCTACAGCGAGGTCAGGTGGCTGGTGAGGATTGTCCGTGGATAAGTGGCCATGAGTGTGCTCTGAGGGAGCTAATGTTATCGTTTGGCCATTCCCGTTCGAGATTTATCCAACCCCTGAGGTGTTGAGATTGTGGATCGAGGCGGCTGAGCGGGCGCTCTGGTCGATATGTGCTCGGATGATCAGAGGATCTTCTTGGATTGGACTGTAGTTGCCCTGGATCTGGTTCGAGATGTGAAGGCTCAGTGGCGAGCTTGCGGCTCGAGGATGAGCGTTGGCGGGTGCCGGTTATCTGTCTACTTGTGGGTCGACCCACTTGCAGAGATGGGTCAACCCATTCCATGTTTTGGGCAAAACTAGAACTCTGCCTGCAGATGGGATGGCCCACTTTCAGAGATGGGTCGACCCAGTACAGTTCGCACTCCACACGTGATTTATGAACCTCCGTGAAACCCACCCATGTGACCTCCTTTTGGGCTGTAATTTCACCCTATTGCCCCTAGGTTATTGATAGATACATTGGAGACATTTTGGAGGGTTTTTGAATAGGTTTCTTAGTTTTTTGACCACTCTTATCTTTATATACATGTGAACTCCAAATTTGAGAAGTGAGAACTCTAATGAGCTTATTTCTCTATCTTGCGGGAAAAGAAACTCAAGGAGGAGAAAAGAAGAACTTGGGAAGGAGTTTTGATCTGCATCAAAGGAGTTCTGGAGCTCGTGGATGAAGAGAGAAAGGTGCGACTTGAAGAGAGGATCAAGAAGACCCTGAAATCGCCATCATCCAAGCAAGCAAGCTTGTCTTTATGGTCGGATCTACAAAGGAACACACTGGCGCCTCCAACCTACTAGAGATAATCTCCCTTCAGCCTGGATTTGGTGGAAACATCTACATCGGTCTTTGAATATAAGGGAGATAAAGTTAGATCTTGTTTATTCTGATTATCCATGATGTTCTTCATGGTTTATCCTTTATTTTGAGTATCATTGTATATCTTTATGATATTTTGAACTCGAAATACTATGCGTGTGCGGAGACTACATTCTTCGAGTGAGCTGGATTGCCTGGTTTATTCCCCGAGTTTGTGTGTGTGCTGTTGGGGCACGTCCTCATGTGTGTGTTGCCTCAGCAGCGTGTGGGTTGGGGTTTTTACCCCTTGTGTGTGGGGAGAAATCCCTGTGTTTGCTACATTCACAGTGTGTTGAGAAAGCCTCACCGAGTTTGGTGAGGGGTGGACGTAGCGAGCCCGTCGTGGTCCCGAACCACCTTAAAAATCCTCGTGCATTGTGGTGTGCTTTGTGGTTTGTTAATTGTCGTTTTGTATCTATGCACGTGTGATCGGTGAGCAAGAGTGGGGGATCGTGGGGTGGGGGTTAAAAGATTACATCCAAAACTACCTCCACGCAGGGAGGGGCCTTCAGCCGGCCAAGTGAGGGGAGGGGATGGGCTAAAATCTTGAAGTGCCGGACTTCTAGTTGGTACTGTCTGGTTCTGGAATCGTAGGACCACCGGTTGAAGAATATGCCGCCATGGATGCTCACGAACTCCAAATGGGCCGAGACCAGACCCAAAATGCTCCTGTCGGACCCAGGAAGAAGCTTGAATTTTTTGGAGCACCCTTGATATGGTCGCTGGCTGGGGCAGGTCGTGGAACAGGGTCAGACTGCACTAGTATAGACTGCTCACAGGGTGCTACTGCTGGAAGACGGAGGCGCCACGGGCTGCCCCGAACTCGTATGGAGGTAGGGCTGGTACCAAAATGACCGTGGATGAGTCTTATTTCAGATGAGACTGACGGCAGCCTCAGAAGATGTTGGGGATGGTCGTGCTGGCTAGAAAGGTGGAGGTGGATCCGTTCAGGAACAACAGAACCAACTTGGCGCGACTTCGGGAGAAAATTCAGAACTCCTGGAGCCGGGATCCGATCGTCGTTCTGCTTCTTGGGATTGAAAGAGAACTAGGAGAAGCTACACTCAGCCAAGTTTCGCATCCAGATCTTGCCGGGAGTGGTCGGGGTGGGAGTTCTTCTAGGGCTCTGGTTCCCTACCTAGGAGATCTGGCGCAGTTGGGGGAGAATCACTCTCACCGACAGCTCCGAGCTTAAATGAAGATGAAACCACCTCCCTTGAAAAGCCCTCTGGAAGACCTTTCCAGTGGTATAGGACTTACCACCAGAAAAGTTGAGGAAGGGCCAGAGAAGCTTCAGTTTCCACAACCCTATTTTCTACCTACGAACTGCCGCTGAAGCTGAAGCCTTGTGTTGACCAATGGAGCAAGAGGGGGAGGCTGCAAGGCAAGGGAATGGTGGCTGATGGTGATGGGAGGGGGAGGACGTGGCTGGGGTCCCTTGGAGGCTGAGGGGGCAGTGGTGGAGGGGGTGGAGAGAGCTAGGGTTGTTGGGAAGAAGGGTGGGATGAGGAGTAAACATGAAATCCCCAGAAGGTAATTCAACTAGCAACTCACAAGACATCTCAGATGTCGGCTCCTCAATACAGGTAATAAAATCTTCAGAAATAAATGAATGAGAAGTACTTGAGTCAAATAAAACATGAGTTGCATGACCATAGATCATAATAGTACCTTCCACAAGATGGGATGCCCTTGCCTCAGAACGAGTCAGATGCATGATTCTCCCTTTTTGTTTCTTTCCAGCTGTAGTCGATTGCTGTGATGAAGACACTGAAGCATGCGAATATTGCTAAGATTGTGGTGGTGGAGGAGGTCTGAACTACTATGGTTGTAAAAACTGAGAAAACTGAACATGCTGCTTTGGCCTTTGAGGACAGTCACGAACCACATGTCCCACCTAATCACACAGAAAACATACCACATGCATTGAAAATGGTCTACCGGGATGGCTACCACCACACCTCGGACACGGTTTCGGCTGACTAGCCACCGGTCCCTGCTGCTGAAAAGCAGAGGGTGCTGCTTGTTGCACAGTACCGGAAGAAGCTTGTCGGTCATACTGCTTCTTGGATTTTCTAAACATCTGCCTGAACTTGGATTTCATGGAGGAAGTACCACTGGCAGAAGGAACAAAAGGTAGTATCCCCATCACATTCGACTGACTAACTTGTTGATGCTGCACATTCTGCTGCACTAGCTTAACTTGGGTTCACCCTCGAGATCATGCCATGTCCAATTCTAATGCTGCAGCTGCTTGGTAAGCCACATCTAATTCTGCTACTCTAGTTGCAATCAGAGGTTGCCTTAACTCTATCTTCAACCCACACAGAAATTGCTCAGTTTTTAGCACTTCATCAGCAAGAATATGAGGAGCATACCGACCCAATTCTATAAACTTGTTCCGATATTGCAAGACAGACATATCGCCTTGACTCAAGTCCATAAATTGATGCATTTTGTCCATCCTCAAATACGCTGGACTGTATGTACACTCAAAAGAAGTGACAAACTCCTGCCAAGAAATTTGTCGAAGAGGACGAGACCTGAAAGTTACTTCCCACTCCGTGGGGGAAAGCAGGCCATGAGAGCCGAGATTGGGTAAGCGGGCCGCAAAGGGCCAAAGCTGGAGGAAGCAGGCTGCGAATAGCCAAAATAGGGAAGCGGGCTGCAAGGAGCCGGTGTTGGGAGTACGCTGCAAAGGCCGAAATCAGGAAGCTAGCTGCAAGGAGCCGAAGTCGGGAAGCAGGCTACAAAGAGCGGAAGATAGGAAGCAGGCTACAAAGAGCCGAAGATAGGAAGCAGGCTGCAGAGAGCCGGAATCAGGAAGCAGGCTACAGAGAGCCGAAGTCAGGAAGCGGGCTACGAAGAGCCGAAGTCGGGGAGCGGGCTACAAAGAGCCGAAGATAGGAGAGCAGGCTGCAAGAGCCAAAGGTTGAGGAGGCAGGCCGCGGAAGCCAAAATCGGGAGGTTGACCGCGAAGGCCAGAGCTTGAGAAGTAGGCTGCAAGAGCCAAAGCTGGAGAGCAGGCTGTGAGAGCCAACATTAGGGAGCGGGCTACAAGAGCCGAAGTTCGCGAAGCAGGCTACGAGAGCCAGAATTTTGGGAAAGCAGGCCATGAGGGCCGAGATTGGGTAAGCAGGCCGCAAAGGGCCAAAGCTGGAGGAAGCAGGCTGCGAAGAGCCAAAACGAGGAAGCGGGCTGCAAGGAGCCGATATTAGGAGGGTCCCTTTGTTCCCTGGTCGGGGAGGATCCAAGCCAAAGTGATGGCTGAGTGTCTCGTCGGTTTAACACCCCGTTGGCAGAAGGGCTTATTCGGTTTAACGCCCCATCGGCGGAAGGGTTTATTCGGTTTAACGCCCCATCGGTGGAAGGGTCAATTCGGTTTAATGCCCCATCGGCGGAAGGGTCTATTGTTTAGACGGGAGGTCGTGATATCAACCGTATGAGAGGTCTATTTTTCGGATGGCCGAAGGCCAGAGGCGGAAGCTCAGGTCTTATTTCGAGGATTTCCTTCCTCTTTTTCTTTTCTTCTTTTGCGTGGAGAGGCGGGTGTAGAGACCACGCCTGCCTCGTGGCTCTTCTTTCTCTTCGTTTATTACGGAGAGGCGAGCGTAAGACCACGTCCGCCTCATATTTTTCATGCTCAACACATAATCTGATTGAGATGTGATGAACAATAATTTACCTGATTGATTTTTTTATTAGGCTTATGATTTATTGGGGGTTTAGTCATTAATTACCTACTTAGGAAGGTTATTAAACCCTTGGTGAAGGGTGGTAACTGGCCCAAGAATCAAGCAAGGTTGACCTGAGGGGGTAACAGGGGTTGAGAGGAGCTTGAAGGATGATTCAGTGGGAAGGCAGCACATGGAGGCCAAGGTTTAAAATGGCGCGGTGCTAATACGACACGGAGGGAGTTAGTGCAGGCTAAACCAAGGTCGACGCATGTTAGGAGCCAGTCGGTGTAGATTTGGGGTCGGTGAAGAAATGCGCATCGGGAATGTGCGTCGACGCTAGCGGCTCGAGGCTGATGCATGCGGGCGAGGCTGAAGGTCCAAGCATGCTGGACTGAAGGTCCAAGCAGGCCTAAGGAAATCGATGCATAGGGGGTGAAGGTCGACGCTTGTATGAGGCTTTAAAATGACGCGGATGGAGTATGGAGAAGTTAATCCGAAGCGGGGGAGAATGGCGCACCGGATAAGGCCACGCCAAATGACTGGGCCTGGGTTTTAGTTAGTTTTGTGAGTAGAGTTAAAATGGCACGGGGGGATATCACGTCGGAATAGGGCGCGCTGGACTTGCGCGTGCCAAATTAAGGCAAGAATTTCCCATTTTTGTACGTTTTTTGAGTGTGAGTGGCCTTGATGACCTTTTAGTGCTAATTGGGTTAATTAGTGAACGAATTCAGGTCCTGAATGCCCTGGAAACAAGGTCAAAGCTCATGCGAGGTTCATACTCGAGCACAAAGGTCTATTAATTTGAAAACACGTCTCATTAAGCCTGAATTATGATAGCAATTGATTAATTTAATCTGCCAAAATTTGGGTAGCATCTCCCCAGACCCAGAGAGTCATGGGGAGAAGCGGAGGCATACCCACGGAGTTGGGTTAATGCTCCTTAACACCGGGTGGCCACAATGGCGACCGGCAGACCCAGATGGATGGAAAACCCCAAGGGCTAGCCTACGAGGGGCACCAATGTTCCATGGGTCAAAAATATATCCGAGAGGGACGACCAAGACGGGAGGGAAACCCCGAGGGACACAACCCATGGCCACCACCATTCCCTTAGGGGTAGTGGATTTAATGTCGGGCTATAAGACCTATCATTATTCACCCTTCGGCGGCCCATAGAGGTACATGCCATAGGAGGACAAGACCTTATAGCTGGTGGTGATTCGGAGAGAAATCAAAACATGGACGTAGATGGGGAATGCCCCCCCTTCCCGGTCATTGGACTGTCGCTCTCAAGAATACAAAACATGCAGTAATGTAACCCGTGTGCAGAGTAACGGAGATACTGATGGGAATCAACACCGAGCACTAACATTTTATTTTTACATTTGTGTCATTTTATTTACATTTATATCCTTCGGTTAATTGGGTTTGCAATTGTAAGGCTTTATAAGCCAAGTTGTTAGTCCTTAGGAATCTTTGGGTTTCTATATAAAATGCCAATGGGTCCTACAGGGTCCCCCACCCTCTTTTCCATTGGTCCACCTAGGTTCTAGGGCCCCACATGGGCTGGTCTTTGGTCCATGGGAGGACTTGGACCAAGGGGGGACAAGTGATAAAAAAAGTCCATATTCTCTCCCCTTAAGTCAAGGACCCCCCTCATGTAATGTACTTTATTTTATTATATTTTTGACCACATGGGGGATTAATATCCCATACCCTATTTGCCCCTCCCTAACCCTAGATCTAGGGATAGTTTAGGTCATTTTGTAGTTCATATATATACCATGTATTTCTCATTTTACAAGAATTAATCAAAGAAGAATTCAGAATTTTCCCCAAGAGGCCAAGGGCGCCCCCTCCTCTCTCCTCTCTCCTCTCTCCCCCTTGGAGCTATCAAAGCTCAGATCTTCTGAGGTGTGAAGCCTCCCTTCTACCCCCTTCCTGAGTGAGAAGCTCAGCACCACCGCCGCCGCCGCCATCGAGCCGCCATCGCACGACCACCGCCGCCTCATCGGAGTTTTGTCCAAATCAGGACAGAAGCTTGAAGTCGAACTTCTATCGCCCTACCTTGTGATCAGTTCGACCTCAAACTTTGAGGGTTTGTTCCTCCAGTCATCCCCCACCTCCAAATCAATTTTCGTGCCATTTCACCTTCATTTGGTATTTTTCCCTAAATTTTAGTTCAACCCCAGATAGTCTGCCAATCAGCAGATCTGTGGGATGGTAGTCTGTTGTGGTATTTTTCCAACCCCCCTAGACATCTCAAAAAAATCCCAAAACATTCATACTTGTTCCTCACATCCCCCCTACCACACTTAATTTTACCAGATCCCAGATCTGCCATCTTATCCCTGGTCAAAAATCATTCCCAGGTAGATCCATATCTGTTCTGACTATTCTGTAACCAGATCCAGAAAAACACGTAGTTTGCAAAGGTTCTCATTTCTAGTATTTTTTCTGGATGGACCTTAAAAAAATGGTGTATTCCTTTGAGTCCTCCTTCCAATGGCACCAACCTCACCTCAATCTGACATCGGATCTAAGCGCAATAATTCTTGTCACCGGATCGCGCAATTCTGTTCTGTGAGCAGGCCAGCAGGAGCAGTCCGTGGGAAAATCTTGCAAAAATACATTGGCTCCATTTCAACGATTGCAGCTCCCAGGACTCGACCAGGGACGTACTTCTGTCGTCCCAGACAAGAACTGCCTTCAGAAGATACAAGGAGGACGTCGTCCCTTTGGAGGCTCGTGCTTGCAGTCCTACCGGTCAGAACCGAGTCCGTGCAGTGCTGAGTGGATCGAGTTCGCTTAGTGCCGAGTCGAGCCAGCACCCGTCTCCACCCCAAGAGCCCTTCCGGCTTGCTGCCCGTCAACCCAAGATCAGTCCTTCCGGGCCCCTCTTGTAGCCCTTTACCTCCTTGCGTGGAGTGGGCAGTAAATTAGCTTCTGTAATTATTGATTAATTATTTTTACCGAGAGTTACCATACTTGGCCGGGGTCATCTTCCCCACGTCCGGTAGCGTGGAGGTATCATATCTGCTCTCCTCTTATCGCGTTTGCTTAGCTCGTATATCTTTTGTTGGCCTAGTTAATAGGCAATCGAGAGGGGGTGAATTGATTGCCTCCCCTTTCTCGACAAATTTAAACTAACACAATCTTAATCACAAAGATAGTGATGTGAATAGACATTTTGCTGATTGAGTTTCATCCAAACCCCGTGCATGAACAGTCTCTGCAATGTAAGTCCATGCATGTTTTATGCTGAGTCCGTGCATGACAGTCATGCCTTCAGCTAGTCCGTGCACGCCTTCACGTAGTCCGTGGAAGCCAAACCCCGTGCATGTTTGGTTTTTAACATGAAGTTAGTGCACGCCTTCACACAGTCTGTGGAAGCCTAACCCCGTGCATGTTCTACTCTTAACACTAAGTCCGTGCACTTTGTGTTGATGTCTGTGGACATCAAACCATGCGCACATTTTGGACTTAGACTGCTTGCTGAGTGGGTTGCATGATTTATTAAGTCCATGCACTTTGTGTTGAGTATAACCCCGAGCATCTCATGTCCGTGCACATTAAACCTCGTGCATGTTTCTTACTATTATTAAAGTCCTTGCGCTCCTTCACAGAGTCCGTGCTTGTCAAATCTCGTGCAGACTTTTCTGTTGAACACAAGTCCTTGATCATTACACCAAGTCTGAGCACATCTGTTTAAGGTTTGAGCATAGTAAAGTCCGTGCATCTTTGTACACACAAAGTCCATGCATAGATAAGTCCGTGAATGATGTTCGGTCAAAGTCTGTGCACATATCATCAAGTCCGTGCACGTTGTCCACCTACATTCTTATGTTCATGCATGTGTCTGTCTGTTGAATGTTCAAGTCTGTGCACGTACTGCAGCAAGGTTGACCTGCATTTTTAAGTCCATGCACATTGTTCATCTAAGTCCATGCAGGTTCTTTTGCTGATCATAAAGTCCGTGCGCATACTGTAGCAAGGTCCATGCATATTCGTGTTTCGTTGTATGTCATGTCTG
This sequence comes from Amorphophallus titanum, assembly GCA_024336825.1. Lineage (NCBI taxonomy): Eukaryota > Viridiplantae > Streptophyta > Magnoliopsida > Alismatales > Araceae > Amorphophallus > Amorphophallus titanum. Next base: position 641,732 of record JANBPO010007839.1, on the reverse strand, counting down.
TGCATCTTCTAAGTCCATCCAGGTTTAATGTCTTGGACACACCAAGTCCGTGCAGATTTCCTGCCATGGCCATGTCAAGTCCATGCATGTTTAGGTCTAAGTCCATGCATGTTCTTTTGTTGATTATAAAGTCTGTGCATGTGTTTTGGTATAACGTAAGTCCATACAGGTTTCCATATTTCACCAAGTCCGTGCACGTTTCATCTTATTGGGCGGAAGATTGGACTAAGGAGATGGAAAGAATCTTTCGAGTAATGCAATGTTCGGATCGAGATAGGGTCCTTTTAGCAACATTTCAACTAGAGAAGGATGCAAGGGCTTGGTGGGAGTCCGTGGAAGCCACCTTGCCAAATGACCAGGTAGCATGGGTAGAATTCTTAGAGCACTTTAATGAGAAGTATTTCTCGGAGAGAGTCCGGGAAAGAAAGGCAGGAGAATTTGCTTCTCTCAAATAAAGAAGTATGACTGTGGCAGAATATGAGGCACAGTTCTCAAGGCTATCTCGATATGCGCCTCATTTAATAACGACGGAGAAGATGAAGGCTAAGAGGTTCTTGAATGGTCTAAGACTACAATACATACCCCAATTAGCACCAATGGATATCCAATCATATTTCGAGATGGTAAAGAGAGCTCAATTATTGGAGGATGCTATGGAGTTATTCGACAAGGTTAAAGAGAGAATGGAAAAGAAGAAATTAGGTAACGATAATAAGAGGCCTAACGAGAGAAATGACATTCCAAACAGGAAGAAGCCTAAAGAAGAGAAGTGCAAGTATTGTGGCAATGAAGGTCATCAATCCGAGAAGTGTCGCTGGAAGAACGGAGCTTATTTTCGCTGTGGAAGCCAAGAACATAAGGTATCCGAGTGTCCCCTTCCGAAAGATCAACCTCAGCAGGCAAAAGATCATAATAAGGAACGATGTCAAGGACGAATGCAAGCAATAAGACGAATCGATCTTGCTGACCATGAAGTAGCTAGAGGTACCCCTTAACCTAAGCCTAAGTACCTTAGTTTAATTTTGCTAGCATAACTAGATGATCTTATTTTGTGACTGAGGAATAGAAACTAGATGCCCCACTGATATATACATATTGGGAATGAATATACGATTGAATTTGGGGACCAAATTCTTTTAAGTGGGGGAGGGTGTAGCAACCCTTGTAAATTAAAGGACTAGAAAGTCTAAGTAAATTAAAATCAAGACCCAGACCCTGTACCCTGCCTGGGCACTACGATGTTCGTCGGTAGCCTCCTGAAGCTCTTTCTGTAGTGACTGAATGCTTAGCCATTTGAGGTAGGGCTTTCTGATTTACCCTTTAATGCTAAGCTTCCACCGGCATTCGTTACAGGTGCGTCTTCCCCTCTAGGGGAGGGTGAGCTTCCCCGTGATGCGACTAGGGTAGCAGGCGATGAGCCCGCAGTTGTAGCTTCCACTGGGGGCAACGAGGAGCTCGTCGATATCGAGGGGGTCTCCGAAGAGGATGCCCCTACCGGTGAGCTTCATATCCAAACCCCTCGGCTAGGGAGTCGTCTTCATTTGAAACTGGAGTTTATAATAGCTTGACTTGGCTTCTTGGTGTATAGGTGTCGCTGATTTACCTGTGCCTGGGGGTTCCTCAAGAACCTCATCTGGCTCTTCGAGCAGTGGCAGTGCGGCGATGGAGACCGATGAGAGTTCGAGCAGGCACTCTTCTTCCTCTAAGGTCTTATCTGTCGGGGATGCCGAGATGGAGGTGGCTTCGGAAGGTATATAGAAATCCCTCCCCCATCACCATTTGCTTTGGTTTAGAGTTTATGGCAGAGTGTTGACGTCATTGTGTTATGACCAGGACTGGAATCTGAAGGGGAGCGCATGCCGGCTCCTATCGAGGATGACCAGGGAGAGCCTTCTGTCCCTCCGATGGTTGCCAGGGACGTCAGGATCACAGGGGAGGCCCTACCCTCTCTGACTCTAGCAGGGAATGCTGTCGATGTGGAGGAGAGGTTACCCTCGCCGACCCCTAGCAGAGATGCCGCAGGCACAGCGGGAGCCATGCTGGGTGAGGATCAAAATCTTTCTCAGGTTTTTCACCTTGTCTTGTCACAGGGAAGCCCTTGATGTTAGTGACTCCCCTTCGTGTTTGGTGGGATTATGCAGGTCCTGTGATGTGACACAACCTAGGACTTAGGCAAACAAGCACTTTCGCAGCCCGAACGAGCCGAAGTCGGCGGCTAACTCACACGGCACTCACCCCGAACCCGTGGATGACTCGGTGATGCCGAGTGGAGGATGTGGGGGCTGGTCCCTTGCTGGTAGAGGGCCAGCAAGGCCAGAGGGTCTCCCAAAGGGGTCGTGCTTTGAAGCGATGATATATATGTATATATGTTTGCGTCGATGCTCAGCACATAATCTGATTGAGATGTGATAAATAATAATTCACCTAATTGGTGATGAATTTTTTTATTAGGCTCATGATTTACTAAGGGTTTAGTCATTAATCACCTACTCAAGGAGGCTATTAAACCATTGGTGGAGGGTAGTAATTGGCCCAAGAATCAAACAAGGTTGACCTGAGGGGTTAACAGGGGTTGAGAGGTGCTTGAAGGATGATTCGATAAGAAGGCGGCACGAGGAGGGCGTGAGTCGGTGGCGTCGCAACCGACTTGCTCAGAGCATTTTATGGGGGAAGGTCGATGCCAGCAATAGGGTCGACGTAGGGGCGACGGTCTGTGCAGGCCTAGGAGGTTGACACACATACGGGCTAGGGCCCGCGCATGCATGACGGTCGAGGCACCCCTAGAGTTCAAAGGTCACTGCATGCATGGGCAAGGTCAGTGCAGGATGCGGCTGGAGGTTAGTGCAGGACTAAGGAAGTCGATGCACATGCTGGCCAAGGTCTGCGCACGCATGAAGGTTGAGGCACCCCCAGGGTTCAAAGGCCGACGCATGCATGGGAAAGGTCAATGCAGGATGCGGCCGAAGGTCAGTGCAGGCCTATGGAGGACGATGCACATACGTGCCAAGGTCTGTGCATGCATGAAGGTCGAGGCACCCACAGGGTTCAAAGGTCCACGCATGCATGGGCAAGGTCGACGTAGGTGGATCGAAGGTCGGAGCAAGTGGGATGGAGGTCCAAGCAGGCTGGCTGGAGGTCCGAGTAGGCTGGCTGGAGGTCCGAGCAAGCTGAGTTGGGGGTTCGAGCTGGCTGAGTTGGGTCTAAAGGTCTTCAAGATTGAAAAAGGGTTTGTATAAAAAGAAGAAGGTGACTGATCACAAAATATACACAGAGAGAGAGAGAGCACAGAACAGAAGCTAAGAAAGATTCACACACCAAATGAGGAAGTGGCTCTCCATCGATCAGAAATCTGCAGAAGACTGAAGGCACTCTCGTTGCTGCAGAAAGAAGACTTGGCCCTCTCTTCTTACCTTCACCCTCTTTCTTCTTCTCTTCGCCTCACGCAGAGCTGGAGCCAAATGGGAGAGGGGGTTGCTGGGACTCTCAGAGCTCTAACTGATCCCCCTTCCTTTATCTTCTCTGCATATATATATATACATGGTGCCACATCGGCGAAGGAGGAGAGGTCAATGGGAGGAGCCTCTCCCTGTCTCTTTTGTTCTAGGTTCACCATCGCATCCCCATTTCCCTATTTGGGGGGAGCAGAGAGTTGGCAGTTGTGGGTGGTTCGAGGCTATCATCGAAGGGGTAATGCTCGGAGCCTGCACCGCTGCGTGCCGGAGGCCAGAGGGCAAGGACCTCTGGTCCCTGGCAATGCCCAAGGGTCTTGAGAAAAGTGGCTTTCTTCTTTCATAAAATTGGCACCGGAGCCACCGTGCTGACACCAGCTGCCTGATGGAAAACAAGGAGGGCGCCACCAATTCACGTGCTGAGTGGAGCCTCCAAGAAGAGTAGCCAGATAAGTGAGGGGTAACACCACCGGTTCGCTAAAGGGGGTAGGTGCCACCCAATGGGTAGGCCACGACGCCACCAGATGGGTGGTCCTGTGGTGCCATCGGGTGAAGAAGGCCTCGGGCGCCACTAGATCGCCGCGGCAGGGCGCCACCGGACCAAGCACTTCGGGCGCCACCGGATCACTTATCAAGGGTGGTTAAAAGCCACCGGTTCACCTGTGGTGGGGGACACCGTATGAAGGGTGAGCGGAGTGCCATCGGATCGCCAATTGGGGGCGCCACCGATCCAAGCGTCCAAGGGCGCCATTGGATTAGCCGTAGTAGAACCCCCCACCAGATTACTTCAATAGGACCCTGATGGGGGCATCTCTCGCCCTTCATTTTTTCTCACAGCCCCGGTGACTCACCAGCATGGTTTCATTGTATTCCTCACATTTTTCTGAGTCGAGTCATGTAATTTTCATATTTTATTTGAGTCATGAACTATGTAATTTTCCTTTTATTTGAGTCCAGTACCTAGGTATAAGGGTTATTTACCTAAGTCTTGAGTCATAGGGTTAATTAAATAGAAAATGAATCCCGATCTAACGACTATTTAATTATTGTAGGATTATGGCCGCAGAATGTGCCCAGTGGCGCGACATGCAAAGGACGGTCCAGGGTCTCACCCGGACCTTACAGCAAGTCGCACAGGGAGGTGCGCAAAGGGTAGCCGGGAACTTACATCAAAGCTTTAGGAGCATGAACCCTCCTAAATTCACGAGATCCACTGACCCGGACGATGCCGAGCATTGGCTCTGGGAGACAGAGAGGATATTCAGGGTAATGCAATGTGAAGACAAGGACAAGGTATTATTAGCTACATTCTAGTTAGAAAGGGACGCCCGCTGCTAGTGGGAGTCTGTGGAAGCCGCTCTAGACCAAGAGCAGGTGTCATGGGAGGAATTCGTGGAACACTTTAACGATAAATACTTCTCAGATAGAGTTCAGGAGAAGAAAGCCTCAGAGTTCATCGCCCTCAAATAAAGATCTCTCTCAGTGGCAGAATACGAGGCCCAGTTCTCTAGGTTGTCTCAATATGCCATGCATCTGATCAGTACCGAGAAGATGAAGGCGAGGAGGTTTCCTAATGGGCTCAGGCCCCAATATATTACTCAGTTAGCTCCACTAGACATTCAGGTCTATTCGAAGATGGTGCGCTGAGCACAACTGTTAGAGGACGCCACGGAACTATCCGACAAGATCCGTGGGCGAGAGAAGAACAAGTCAAGGTACAGTGATTACAAGCCCAGCTTCAACAATAAGAAGAGAACCGGTAGTGGGGGCGAGTCTTCCCAAGACAAGAAGCCCAAGAAGACATCCAAGCCGTTCTCCATCAGCACCACCCCATCAAACGTGGTGTGCAAACACTGCGATAAGGCCGGACATAGGGCCGAAGAGTGTTGGAGGAAGCTAGGAGCATGTCTCTGGTGCGAGAGCCGAGATCATCGTATCCCGGATTGCCCCATGATGAAAGAATCTCCAGGGGACGGGAAGCGTCCAGTTACAAGAAGTGCACGTCTCCACGCAGTAACAGAAGCAGAACCAGATAGTGAAGGCGGACTGGTGGAAGGTACACTAACCGTTTGCTACGGGTGAAAAATAGGATGTAGCGCTGAATATGTATGAAGTGTCGAAGCTGCAGGAAGGGGAAGTCGACTTGTGTGAAGCTAGCAAAAGAAGCTAAGGCCGACAAATGGACACATAAGGCTGACAAATAGACTGTTATGGGTGACATATACCCTCTTAAGGATGAAAAATAAGTCACAAGGGAGACATTAGCGATGGCTCTCAAGTCTATGTTATATGAGATAGGGCGACGGCTTCTAGGTTAACAGTGGTGACAAATGGGTCTTCAAAGGAGAAAAATAATTGTTATCTGTGATTAATAGCTCGAGAAGAGTTATCAAATGAAGAAAGAAGGGAAATAGAGGAGAGAGAGAAGGGTTCACTACAAGCCAAAAGATAAATAGTAAATCACTAAAGGACAATGGGCTACAGTGTTCTACAGTGATCCCTGAAGCCCTCGAAGAAGCGAGAAGAATAATCGAATGGTTGGCTCAAGTCAAGGTGGAATGGTCAAAGTTTGAATTGGTCAAAGTCAAGAAAAGTCAACTAACCCCATCCAACATTATTATAATGTTTGACTTAAGTGAATGTTGACCCAAGTCAAAGTAAACATCAATCGTGATCAACGAGGTCAAGCTCCATAGTTAGACGGAATAATAGAGGAACAAGGGTGACAAATGACTTTTGGTGTCGGCTGAAGCTAAAGAAGAAAGCAGCAAGGGCGATGGCTCAGTATGGATAGTGGAGACACATGACTGGACAAGGCAGACAAATAGCTATGTTAGGCTGACAAATGGGCAACAAGGGTAAATGCATGGAAAGAAACAAGGCAGAGTCGACGCATGAAGCTGTGGCGTCGATGCAGCAAGGAAGCAAGATAGAGAAAGGATGATGAGGGCATCTCACAATGACCTCTTTGGCTCGGATCGCCTGCATCACTTTGAGGAGGTCCGACTACATGATCACATGTTATTTTTCTTTTTTTTACTAAGTCTTATTTAGGTATTTTTTTGAGTCATGTCGTCATTTCCCTTGTTTGTATTAATTGGGCTTTTGTATCCTAGTTTGGGCCCATGTTGGTTGCATAATGATAAAGATCAATGGGGTGTCGGTGAACCCGTGCCTGGTGGATACAGGTGCCTCGATCAACGTGATCTCCTTGGACACTCTCTTCCTATGTAAGGTGGACACAGAGCAGATCAGGCCGTCGACTATCACAGTCACGGCATATGATAACAGCAAAAGGCCACCACAGGGAATGATTAGAATCCCAATGGAGTGCTTAGACTTCCCATGTGATAGAACCACTAGACATATCCCTAGACGTCCCGGATCGTTGACCCACCTGGGAGAGGTGGAGGGGCAGGCCCATCAAACGATTTTAAGCTATACCATGGGTCCCCGACTGTACCGTAGCGCTCTACGGGGGGGAAATCTAGCTGGAGGCCTGACTCTAGGCAAGAGTCAGTGTATGCACACGTGGTCAGAGGCAAGGGCTGACACTGATGAGTGTCACTCTGACTAGTTCTCGGTTGGTACGGTTCAATTATGCCTCTCTCTTGTCACGTCCCAGACTCGCGAGTTGCCTGAGATGTAGTGTAAGCCGTTAGGGGGCGCATCTGGTCTCTCTCTTCTAGTGGATTCTCCTGTCCTTTCTCCTATCACTGGAATAGTTGAGTTTATTCTGTTGGTAGATTTAGTTTTTACCGCTAGTTCTTGTTACTAGCTGCTGCTCTTGTTATTTATTTATTTATGTTGGCATCCTGTTAGTCATTTTACTTGCCTAGAAAGACCTTTCTGTTCTAGTCTAGTGGCATGTTGATTTAGTGTATCTGCCTGTTTAATTGTCTAAATGCATGCTCTAATTGCATTTTAATTCGCCTGCTTGCTTGTTTAGTGCGAGGTAGGGATCCACGTGACCCCTACTGAGTCTGACTGTGACTCACTCCCGCTCCTTTTCAGGTGATCAGTCCCAGCCGTCCGCCAGTGGTTCTCATGGTTTCAGAGACCGTGCGTAGAGTGCCAGCTGTGTCAGTGTGTCTTTTTATGTTTTTGTCCGGGGTATGTCCCGTGTAGTTGTAGTCTTACCTTTTCTTTCTGCCGTGAGACTTGTACATTCTTAGTTACTGTTGTAAATCTGGACTGGAAGACTCCTCCCTTCCCTTCCACCCCTTGGCGCCCCACACCTCTCCACCCTCACCACCAAGTCCGCCCCTCACCATCCCTCTCCCCTAGCTGCGTCCAGCCACTCCCCCTTCCCCCTCCAGCACCCTAGCAGCCTCCCCTCCACCACCCATAGCCAATAGCCATCACTCCGACACACTCCCATCACCCCCCCATTGCACCTATCACCCCTCTTGCACCCCTAGTTCGCAGGCCAGCAGGAGTCCCATTTTGTAGAGGCTGCTCCGGACTCAAACGGCATCCCCTGGAGGTGAACCACCAATTTCTGGAAAGATATCCAAGTCTTCTTTGACGCCGAAGTGGTCATGTCTTCATCCGAGGTCGTGGCTGAGCACGGGAGCCAATCTCCCATGACTGCATACAACTACTACCTGATTCTGCTTCAGAGCTCTGCCACGACGAACCCCGGCGGAATCAGCCTCGGCGTTCTTCTAAACACTTCTTCGTCATTCTGTCAGCTTTCAGCAGTAGAAAACAGAGCCTCAATTGGATTTCGGAGGAGGAAGTTACGAATTTTCTCCCTCAAGGGTGCAAAATAGGTCAGTCCAGTCTCCATCTGACCCCTCCACACTCAACGGGACCTCCCGCCCTGCCCCGACGTCTTCTAGCATTCTCCCTGGCCGCCATTCGAAGAGGACTCATTGAAGAACACAATGGTTTTGGTCCCGCTCCATTCGGACTCCGGGAGTGACCGTGGCACTCAGTTCTTCCTGCCCCCTGGTACCCAGACTGAGCTAAGCACAAGGATCCTGTTCCAGAGCGTCCCCCGGCCAGCGCTGACATCGGGTTCCCCCACAGAAATTCACAGAGGTACCTGGGCTAGCTACCGTCAATTGAGCGCTGGTCTCATGAATTTTTGAGTTCAGGGTCATCCTCAACAATTCTAGAAGTAGATACCTGTCAGTAGACTGACTCAGCAAGCAGCATCCCGGAAGGGCGATTCGAACCCGAGTATTAGCTCTCCTCCCCTCCCCGCCTGGCCGGCTGACCGCCCCTCCCTGTGTGGAGGTAGTGTTTGTATGTACAATCAAAATACTACCTCCACGCAGGGAGGGGCCTTCAGCCGGCCAAGCGGGGGAGGGGATGGAGCTTGGAAATGGAGTTGTCGGGCTCCTTGTCGGTGCTGTCCGGTTCTGAAATCACAGGATAGATGGATGAAGAAACCGCTACCACGGACACTCTCGGACTCTGAATGGACCGAGGTCAGAGCCAAATTACTCCTATCTGGCACAGGAAGAAGCTTGATTTTTCTGGTTCAACCTTGAATCTGCTTCTGGATGGGACAGGTCTTGGAGCAGGGCCAGATGGCGCTGGTACTGACTGCTCTCAGAATGTTACTGCTAGAAGATGGAGTCGCCACGGGCTGTCACGAACTCAGATGGAGGCGAGGCTAGTACCAAAATGACCGTGGACGAGTCTTCTTTCAGATGAGACTAACGCCAGCCTCTGAAGATGTCGGGGACGATCGTGCTGACCAGAAAGGTGGAGGTAGGTCCATTCTGGAACTAAGGAACCAACCTGGCGCAACCTCAGGAGAAAATTCATAAATTCTATGGCTGGGATCAGATCGTCATTCTGCTTCTTGGGGTTGAAAGAGGACTGGGAGAAGTTACTCTCAGCCAAGTTTAACGTTCAGATCTACTCAAGAGTGACCGTGGTGGATGTTTTACTGGGGCTCTAGTTTGTTGCCTTGGGACTCTTGCGCAGTCGAGGGAGATTCTCTCTCACGGTCTGCTCCGAGCTCGGATGAAGATGAAACCACCTTGCTTGGAAAGCACTTTGGACGACCTTTCCAGTGATGTATGGTTTGCCACCAGAAAAGTTGAAGAAGGGCCAGAGAAGCTGTAGTTTCCACGACCCTGTTGTCTGCCTGTGATCTGCCACCGAAGCTGAAGCCTTGTGTTGACTAATGGAGCAAGAAGAGGAGGGCTGCAATGCAAGGGTGGGGTGGCTGATGCTTGTGGGAGAGGGTGGACGTGGTTGGGGTCACTTGGAGGGTTGTGGGGGCAGAGGGGGAGAGGGTGGAATGGGCTGTGGTTGTAGGAATGGAGTGGTGGAGTGGGTGTGCACTAGAGGGAGTGGGAGGTGCTCTGGTCGAGATGTGCCCAGATGAGCGTTGGCGGGTGCCGGTTATGGCTCGTATTGCGGTTTGGGGAGTCGCAGCGATGGTGCATCGAGAGGTGTTGTGATTGTGATCCGACAAGACATTTAGTGAGTGTGTCAGAGGTGCTGACCTGATGGAGATAATGATTTTTCGGTGCTGGAAGGTGCTGTTCCGAGCGTGTGCAAGGTTCGAGGTCAGGTCGAGCACGGGGACCTTCCGTTGGTCGGAGGAGCATTGAGTTTTCCCATTGATTGGAGGAGATCGTGTTGGGTTAAAGTTCGTCATCTTGCATCATGTGTCCGGATTGGTTGCCCTTTGTGTGCCACAAAGTCTGTGCGAGATGAATCCTGTGTTGGCAAGGAGGTTGTCGGTGAGAAGCGTTGCCCATTCCCTGATGTGTAAGGGTGTTGGTGCTGCTCCAGAAGGATGAGTGCCAGTTGGGCGGTGTTTGTGAGAATTTACAACTGGTGTTGTGATTTTTGATGTGCTGAGGATCGGAGCCTGCGGAGTTGCAGAGGATTATCAGGATGGAGGATCCCGAGTTGTCGTTGTGTTGGCTGTGCGCGTGGATCTGAGTGCGCAGCGGTGGATCGTAACGTTGGATGCTACGGGTGGATTTTCGAAGATGTGTAGAGCGTCGGAGGATTGGTGGTGAGGACACCAGAGCCAGTCGTCGGATTGTTACCTCCAAATGTGACAAAGCCTCCATCTTTCTCAACCAAGAAACAAAATTTGACCTTGTCACCAGTCATGTGCCTTGAGCAGCCACTGTCCAGATACCAACGGTTGTGCACGGCTGTAAGGCATTCCTGCAATATGATCAAGCAAAATATTTTGAAACCCAAACACTCTTGGGTCCCTTCGAATCACAGGATTGCCTCAAATAAGATAACAAACATTTTAGAATCCAAACTTGTTTATGAGAAGATTGATTACTTTTTGAGGTCACACCATTCCTAGCACCATTTGAATTAGCATATGTATAGTGCGTAGACGCACCTGGGCCATTGCGTTGACGCATCCTCCCAATCCTTGAGCCATAACACACCAATAAAGTCTAAATAAATATGATAAATGTGGAGGCTCAAGGTGGGGCCTCCAGGCTATCTCCGAGCCAGATGGATGCTGTGGTGGCTCGAGTCGTGCTCCGCGTGCGGTACTGGTGGCTCGGCGTGTCGCGCCGGTCGACTGCTCGGGTGTCCGCACCAGTAAAGGGCTACAACGGGCCCGGGAGGACCGTTCTTGGGTTGACAGGCAGCACTTTGATCGGCTCCGTCGGTGTCATCTGGAAGATGCTTGCTGCTAGTTGCGGGACCCACGTGTTGCTCAGTGGGGCCGAGTGGGCCCGGAGTTACACCGTTGTGGTGGGGGCGTCTAGAGGGATGCTCCCTTGGAAAGCGGAGTGCTGGTTCATCTCGTGGGAGGCGAGGAGACTCCGGTCTTCAAGCGTTGGGTTTGCTGTCCACGAGCTGTCACTTGCTATTTTATAGCGTGCGACTCGGAAAAAACTGTTGCTGCGTCCAGCCCCGATGTCGGGTCGACGCAAGATTGGCGGTGTTGGAAAGATGACTCAGAGATCTACGATCTAGGGCTGAGCCAGAAATTTAAAATGCCTCTTGAATGGACTTTGGTGATTTTACAATCTTCTATTTTATAGAGCATGGTTTGATAGGATAGAATTCGAATTTCCTAAGAATCGGCATTGACTATGGCTCAAACGTCAGATTCAGGAGTTGGCATCTTCTTGAAAGTTGTAGCCATGGAAGTAAATAAGATGGAGATATTTTTTTTCTGACCTGATATGGAGGCCTTTATTTTCTAGGGGTTTTGGAGTGACTGGGGGTCGGATCTGAAACACAGTGTACTGACAAGAAAAGAAAGTTTACAGTAATTTTAATGGTGGATAAACAAATTCCTAAATTTGTGGAAACATTCTGAGGAGTGGATCTTGGTGGACAGAAGCTCCGGTTAAAATTTCACAGGATTTGGATATGGCTAAGGTGGGCTAAGCGGTCAGATGGTAACTTTCTAGAACTCGATCTGCACAGGAGATGGATTACCAGAGGAGGAAAGAAGAAAATGGTAAAATTAGAAAATGGGGAATCAAAGGATACAGCTTCTGTTGAAATGCATGAAAGCGTCAACGCAACCAGCAGGGTGCGTAGACGCTACAGTTGAAGCTACAAGGAGTATTCCATATGGACTAAGGCGTCAACGCTCTCATATGGCTGCGTCGACGCTGCAGTTGAAGCCGCTGCAGCTAACGCCTTCATAGACTTCATGATAAAGGTCGACGCTAAGCTCAAAGGTCGACACAGCAGTTACAGCATTGAAGGCAGCCACAGCGTCAACGCTGCTGAACGACGGCGTCGACGCAGCAGTACAAAGCTGAACGTTATACACTGGCAAAGTCTGCACTGCGTCAACGCACCAGCATGGCTACGTGGACGCAGTTGTACAAGCAACATGGAATGTGGACGCTGCTGGCAGTGTCTTCAGTGCGTCAACGCACCAGCAGGGTGCGTAGACGCTGCAGTTGAAGCTATAATGATTGAAGTCCACAAGAACTCCTCTGAACTGCGTCAACGCATCAGCAGGGTGCGTAGACGCTGCAACTGAAACTACAAGGATTGAAGCCCACAAGAAGATGACGCTGCGTCAACGCTCTTGTCTGATTGCGTGGACGCAGCAATCGAGGCGATGCTGCCAGAAGACATCCTCTACGCATCAAAGGGTGAAGGTACTGCGGCGACGCCACCAGCTCAAAGGGTGGACGCAGCCATCATCAGACGCGCTGAAGAAGCTGTTGTTATAAGAAGACAGCGTGGACGCAATCGGGAGACTGCGTCTACGCATCAGGGCTTTAGCAGGGGTCTTCTATGTGAGTGGACGCAGTAGCATCCAGCGTTGACGCTTCAGCTACTCTTCAGCCTGTCTCCTCGCCCTTGTTGAACAACTGAAGCCTGCGTCAACCCAACTGGTCAGTGAGTTGACGCCGGCTATATCAAACTTCAGCACTTTTCACGTGGTCTTCTGTTCTCACACGCCAGATCAGCAAAAGGGGCATTTTGTCTTTTATATCCCTTCTGGAATACTCCGGGACGTGTGCAATGATTGGTCAGTCAGGGAATCTGGCTGGGACCCACTGATGGCACGTGTATGTCGTGGAACCAGTAGCTTCTAAAATCAGCTACGGCCAGCACAGGGAGTTTCAAATTTTTTTTCTAGGATTGGATCGTAGCGCTTCGAGAGAGCTTTCCAACACCGCCAGTCTTGTGTCAATCCGACATCAGGGCTAATCGCAGCAACCATTCTCGCCAGGTCGCATGCTGTAAAATAGTAAGTTACAGCTCATGGACAGTAAACCCAAAGCTTGAAGACCAGAGCCTCCTCGCCTCCCACGAGGTGAATCAACGCGCCGCCTTCCGAGGGAGCATCCCTCTAGATGCCCCTGCCACAGCGGTGTCACTCCGGGCCCACTCGGCTCCATTGAGCAGCACGCGGGCCCCACAACCAGTAGCAAGCATCTTCCGGACGGCACCGACGGAGCGGATCCAAGTGCTGCTCGTCAACCCAAGAACGGTCCTCCCGGGCCCGCTGTAGCCCTTTACCTCCCTACATGGAGTGGGCAAATAGTTCACTGCTGTAATATTGTGTAATTAATCTTCACTGAGAGTTACCAACTTGGCCGGGATCATCTTCCCCACGTCCCGAGCATGGAGGTACACTCGGTACCCCCTCGTAGTCATACTTATTTGCTTTCTTAGCATACGCTTTTACTACCACTGCATGTGAGTAGTTACTTCCTAGCTCGTATAATTCAACTCACTGCTGCGAGTGAGAGAGCGAGACCATCCCGTGACCCGACCCGGGCACGAGAGAGTGAGTTGACCACCCTTGACTCGCTGCCAGTTTCTCAACCGTGTAGGTCTGGACACTTCCCTCGTTAGGGACGAGTGTGAGCTTGCTAGAGTCTTAGGTGTGCATATCCAATTGGAGTCGAGCCCGTCTCGTCCTACATCAATGATTGGTGAAGAAACACCATCTTTCATACCTACATCCAGATAGGAAGTCATGCTAGGAAGGTCATCTTGGACAACGGGAGTAGTGTGAATGTGGTGTCCCCCGACACCGTCAAACTCTTAGGCCTCACCATTTCTTCACACCCACAACCATATCGGGTAGCTTGGATTGATGCTACATCCGTACCCGTTAGCACCCGTTGCCTGAAGAAGAAGGAGAAGTGGACCCTCGAGTGCACAACTGACGACCCTTAAACTTGTGTCGCCGCCTCTTCTTGGCTGATACTTCTTGAACATGGAACCGCCTGGTGCGGATTCGAACCTTCAGCCTTCTTGATTTGTAATATTTTCTCAAATAACGAGCCCATCTAGCAGACGCTCTGGCCCGGTTATGAACATGTAACTTTGTTGGGGCAGTTGCCCCTAGACACCCGGTGCTAACAATAGGCGGACATTCTTGAACAGGTGACTCCTTAGAAGGATGAACATCAGAAAACCATGGAGTCTTGTCACTTGGCACAAGCAACATGAGATTCGGCAACTCCACTCGATAATCAGGCACGAAGCATAGCTCCCTTGATAGAAGAGACAGATGAAGCTGAGGGAGATCAATGCGCGGCGTTGACATGGCCGGCTTGCTAGTAAACTGAGGGAGGTTGCATAAAATGTGCAGAATGTCCTCGGAGAATGCAGAAGATACGACCAATTGCCCCTTGAACATAGAATTCATCATTTCCTTGGCAGCCGTACGAGTTAGCACAATTTGGGTAGAGAACCCTTTTTGGCCAGTGAACTGAACAGCAATAGAGCGAGGGGTAATTACAGCATCAATTGTGAAACCCCCGGTGAGCAAAGAGATTGCCACCGGCCTCGCTTTTGAAGAAACTGGCACTAGTGCAAGGGAACTCTTCTTAGCAACTGTCTGCATAGGAAATGCATGCTCATTATCCCCAAAATAGCCAGGGACCAGAACTCGAATTGGCATGCGGCAGATGAAATCTTGGATGGTGAAGTGTAGAACCGGCATAGCATTGTCCTGATTCGGCTCGTCATCTCCTTTGGGACTAGAACCGAGGGACACCAATGGTAGTGTGCACCCGCTCCGAGGGGTGGAAATAGATGGAGAAGTAGAGGTAAAAGTTATGGAGGCTTTAAAGAGAATAGTGTGTTTAGGTGGAGGCAGAGGGGTTATGGGTGAAGGCAAAGGCAAAGGTGGAGCTTGCTCAGGCTCAGGCGAGGAGGGTAATGGTGGATAAGGAGATAGCGGTCATTAAAACAAAAAAAAAGAAAAAGAAAAAAGAAAAAAAAATGTCATTGCATATCTGTTCCTAGGGACCTATTCCCATCTTTTTGGCACCTATGGCCAATCCATGCCGACCCGTCCAAGGTAATCTGTCCGTGTCTGAGTACATTTGGAACTTCGAAGTGTACCGGTTAAGATGTGGAGTCGGGCTGGATGACGTCGAGGCCGGAACTCAGTTTGGGAAAGGTTCACGGCTTTACTTTCGATTGGAATTATTTTTACGCGACGTGAAAACTTTGGGAGATTCCTATGAGGTCGCTCTGAAAATCGAGCCATGTGAGTCTCGGTTTAATGACGACCTACGACAAGCTGACGCCGCCCGTCGGCGAGCATCTACCTCCCAACCGGTTCTCGATCCGGTCGGAACCCCACTTGGGCCCCCACCCCAGTCGGGGAGCCCTTTCCCACCCAAGAGGGCTCTATTGCCACCCTCACCTTCCGATCTCATTTCGGAGTCCTCTTATTTGGAGCCACCAAGGCCCGAGCCACCCGTACTTCTAACGGGTACGCCATACATAGCCGAGCCAATACTCAGTTGGCTCAAGGATGGCTTGGTCCCACCTCCTTACCCATCCATAGACCCTACTCTACCCTTGGTCCCCATTAACTCCTTTCATACCACTTTCAGGTCCTTTTGCTTCATAGAAAGTGTAAAGGATCTACTAAGGAGTTTGGACCGTCAATGGGAGCTGACGTACACATTGGCATTAGGGTCTGACCAACCTTATACTCATAGCTTCATGCTCCCAGCTTTGGGGTCTATCACTTCGGTGTACATCTTGGGTCATCTCACTACCGAGGTCTTATTGTTCTTCCCCATTCCCGATGAGTCAACCTGTATACCCTTCATCCCACGGGAAGAACCATATCTCTTACCCTTGACCACCATCCCACCCACTACCATGCACGAAGGTGATGACCAACGCCTTCTCGACTTCTACACGTGGGATCAAGAGATGAGGGAATCCATATCGAGGGGTCACACCTTCTTTGATCCCTTCGATCCCTTGCTTGAGGTGCGAGAGTCCGGGACCAGACGAACATCGCGAACCTCCACCCTGCACGTGCCCCGATGGCACCGAGCCAATGTACGCAGCAGGCCCGCACCGGACATCCACCTCGAGTCGTAGGCCGCATGGGTCGCGGCGGCGGCGCGGCGACGAGCCGGCTCAGGAATGGACCGCCAGCCGCGCGGTGTCGCGCCCGCATTCGACCGGTACCAGCGGATCGTCGCTGCCGTGAATCACCAGCGTGGGCACCCGAATCCGTTCGAGCTGCGCGACGCGGCTGCCGCTCTTGATGACGTCAAGCAATCGTTCGATCACCTGCGGCCGACACAGCAGAATCCCCCCGGCGCTGAGCCGACGCCACAACAACCCCGTCGACGGCAGTTTGAGCAGCCGCGAGGCGCCGTCATTATGGTGCACGACCTGGAAATCGAACGGCTGGCCGCCGCTATCGCGAACCGCCGCAAGCGACAGCACGCCCTCGTCGGCGAGCGTCCGCGCCATACGGAACAGGGTCGCGCGCGGCAGGCCGGTCGCCGCGATCAGTTCGCTCGTCCGCGCGCTGCCGCCGGCCGCACGCAGCGCCAGCAGCAGCCGGATCGCCCCGTCGACGCCGTTGCCCCGTTCCTCTCCCATGCGCCGGAGGCAACGAAATCCGCGCGGGCGAGTCAAGGAACTCGTCTCAAATGGCGGACTTGCCTGCGAACTCCCCCGCTGGATCGCGCGGCACTCGCGACTATCGTTGGCCGCAACAAATGGGGCGCGGGCAGACAGCGCGCTCCCGCGAGGGGAGGACAATTTGGGCTCTTATCTGATCCGCAACGTCACCATCTGGGATGGCATCGAGGACGCGGCCTATCCCGGCGAAGTGCTGGTCGAAGGCAACTACATCACCGGCGTCGCGAGGGGCAGCGAACACATCGACGTCGGCCGCGCCGCCTTGCGCAACGTGCGCCAGCAGGGTTTCGTCGGCGGGGTTGCGGACCTCGAACGAGGCGTCCTCCGCGGGCGCCACGAACCGGCCGTCGATGAAAGCCCGGTTGCGGAAATCCAGCCGCTCGGCGTGGCTTGCCCAGTCCTCGCTCTAGTTTCTTTTTTTAAGAAAAAAAGGGAGGCTGCGGAGCGGCGTCCCGCCACGTGCTTTCGCCCGCCAAATCCTTTCGCCGCAGCCAGCTAGATCGTCCTAGCCGGGGGCATCTTACAATCCCGGCTCAGCCGCCAGCAAGACCAAGTACACCTGCCCGTCCTGCGGGCTCAACGCCTTGGCGAAGCCCGACGCCCACCTGGTGTGCGGCGATTGCGGCGAGGACCTGGAGCCCGAGGACCTCGGACAGGGAGACGCGGCATGATTCTGTCCGGAGCCATACTGCTCGGCCTGCTCGCCGTCTGGCTGGCGCTTGCGGCGATCGAGACATTCCGGCTCGGCATCGGTTTCCGGCTCGGGCAGGGCGGTGAGGTCGGGGATGACGCGTTCGTCGAAGTCACATTGCCGGTGGCGATCACGCTCGTCTTGCGCGCGGTCACGCTGAACGGGAAGCTGTTCTTTGGCGCGTTGACCGGTGCGACGAACCGCATGTACGTCTGGGGTGGGACGGAGGTGCGACCTGTCGGCTTGGGGCGCTCGGCGGCCCCGACGGTGGCGCTGCGGATGGCCTCGAGCGGGGTGAAGCCGGCCTTGACCATCAGCGCGAACTCGCCCGGCCGCAACGGCAGCCTCGGAATGCGAATGGTGAATTGGCCGCGCTCTCCGGCGGCCGCGGAAAGGACTTGCTCCTCGGCGCCGGCAGTGATGACTGGCTCAACGGCGGCACGGGCGACGATTGGCTGCTCGGTCGCGACGGCGTCGATCAGCTGATCGGCGGCCGTGGCAACGACATCATGTCAGGTGGCGACGGTGCCGATACATTCGTATTCGGCTTAAAGTCCGGCAAGGACGTCATTGTCGATTTCGATAGCCCTAATGATATATTGATGATTGCCAAAACCAAGACGATCAAAGACATTACTGACGTTATCAAGCATGCCAAGGCGCATGGCGATGACCTCTTGATCACGCTCGGCAAGGGCCAGACGATTACCTTGAAGGACGTCACCAAGGCCGGCGCCCGCTTCGACTTCAGACGCGGAAGGACCCGGTGCTCTCGGGCCGGCCCCTTCCGCGCGCGCAGCGCCTTCAGCGTCGTGCGCAGGATCGTCCGGTTGATCCCGCTGGCGACCGGGCTGTGCGGGAGCGGCAAGGCGAGCGGGCTCATCACCCAGAGGTCGTTCTCGACGTTGACCGGCCCCTTCACGAACTCGCGGAGCTTGCGGCCGATCTTGCCGAGGTCCCGGCCGCTCGACAGCTTGGGCTTGCGGGTTGCTATCGAGTTCAGCCACAACACGCGACGTGTCTTCGCCAGCTCGCGCAGGACGTGATGGTTCGAGGTTGGATCCTCGTGCCAGTCTTTTGCGAAGGCGATGATCGGCGTACTCACGGAGCGACGGAAAACGGTACTCGTCTGATGGCTTGCATCGCAACCGACCAACCCAACGACCGCACCGGCGCCGGCTGCGGGAGCATGCGTACGCGCAGTTGCTTCGCGCTGCAACCGCTTGCGTGCGTGCTGTGCGCGATCGTCACCGACCTGACCCACACTCTGCGGCGCAGCCACGAGCTGGCGGCTGCCAACGCGCTGCTCGCCCGTGAAATCGATGAGCGCAACCGCGCCGAGGACAGTCTCACCGTCGCGCTCGATGCCGCCGGGGCCCATGAGCGAAAAGGTATGCCGATGATGCTGGCTGTGGTTCTCGATGCTGTGTCCCAAGCGGACGATCTCGCGCGCGAGCTCGGGATGCCGCTCGACCTGCTCGCCGATCCCGACGAGCCGCGCGACCTGTTCGGCATGCTGCTCAGGGCCGCGCCGGTGCGCAGCGCGGCGGTCAGCGCGGCAATGGTCACGCCGATCGCGGCGAGGCCGGGGGTTCCGGCGAGCAGGCCCAGTTCGACGGTCCTGGTGGTCGGCCCGTCGATCCCCAGCAGCCCGGCAGAAAGCAGCGCGGCGAGCATCAGCGGCGGGCCGAAGCTCAGCCCGTCCCCGAGCGGCCATTCCGTGAGGGAGCAGCCGGTCAATCGCTCGATGGCGATGCCGAGCAGGATGAAGTTGATATCGGAATAGACCGGCGCGCCATGACGCCATTCGCGCTGCAGGACGAAGGCCCGCAGCCGGGCGTATGTTTAGTAAATGTCGGTTCTATATTTAAACTGAATTAATTATTTTTTTAGGTTACATTCAAATGACAATTAGTGGAAGCCGCCCCTATGCTTGAAGTCTTAACTTTGTATAATAAGCATAAATATTTTTGATTATAATTATATTGAGATAATTGTGCAAAAGACAATGCCCATTTTATATGGAATACCGTACCAAGTTACATGAAGTTCAAACTTGTTTTTAGAGACTAGACTTATTATATTAACTCCTACAGAAGTTCTTTTCGTAAAGAAAACCCAAGTTCCAGTGATATTTGATAAAATCGAAAAATCGGTTCATAGAAAAAAAATTCTATTGCATTCTACATCTCCATGACAGATTGTGTCGTCATTAGGTGAAGCAAAATTCATAATTTGTACTTTAAATTCAACTCCCGGTTAAAAATGTAAATCCATGACGCGTAATGTCGTAAAAAATATGAAAATAATCATATACGTAAGAACAAATAAATGTGCACTTTTATTCAAGAAATGAACATCCTAATTCCTTTATCATTTTTGATGTGTCGGGAAACCCTTTTAACGTATATGTAACAAAGAGGTACAAGGTGCACTATAAGCTGTGGGCCACAGAGGGCAACTTGTTCAAGCTGAAGGAACTCCCCGGGGAGCACACTTTTTTTTTTCTTTTTATTTCGATAGGTTAATTCCAGTGAACACATTAGCACCCTTTTCATCGGTGCCCAGGGAAAGCCAGGGGTGGGGAGTCAGTTCCCGATCAGACAACCTGTGCAATTGACAAAGATCTTTCGGACGGCGTCAAGAACAGTTCTGATCATCTAAGAGGAAGAGTACGTACGATCTCTGGGAGGTTTTAGATCACTACCTTATGGTCATTTGTCCTAGTAGCCACAACTTCAATCCATTTTGAAACATAGTCCACTGTCACCAAAATATATTCTTACCAAATGAAGGTGAAAATGGTCCCATAAAATCTATTCCCCAAACATCAAAAATTTAAACTACCAGAATGGGATTGAGCGGCATCATATCTCTCTTAGAATTGTTACCCACTACTTGACGGTGTCATAGTACCTGCTATGTTACTTTCCCCTCGGGAAGTTGATGGAGGAAGGTGTTATTGTCTTAGAAGATTATATGCTGACTTTGTGGTGAAATTCTCATCTATTGTCCACTTACATATCGGTGAGTCTTCCATCTGTGAAAAATATAGAGGTAAAAAAATAGACAAAATATCCTTAGCATTGTCATGTTGGAAAATTTTGTAATTAGACTTGTGTTCCACCCATTATTAGTCAATAGTTAAGAGACTGTACTGGGTATCACTCTGGCATAGTTTGGATGTATCACTGGAGTGCCTAGCTATGGTCGAGAATCCAGTTATTTTTCCATATGTTGATTGATCTTTCATTCTCAATTCTCCAAAATTAATCCCCATTCTAGATATGCTCTAGATTTCATCATGGCCGACCAGGTCCCAGAATCTGAGCATTTCGTCCTTGCCAACCAGAAGTTATGATAGATATTTACCTCTTAGGATAATAGCACAAAGATTGAAGAAGTCGTTTAGGAATCTCCATGCAAGTTTCATAATGGTAGCTTTTTTATACATTTCAAAGTCTCTAAATCCCAACCCCTCATGAAATTATGTTGACATGACTCGTCCAATTTGTGAAACAGATGGTTCTTTTCCTATTATCCTCTTTTCACCAAAAGCTCCTGATTAATTTACTCAAAGCTCCAACGGTAGACTTGAGAAGCATAATCACAAACATGATGTGTGGTTGAGTTGTTAACAATGTAGATTTTATGTGTAGATCTACCAATTGTGGAAAGGGTATTTAACTTCCATGATGCTAATCTGTCCTATAATATCTAGTAGAGAAATTTTAGTTGTTTGACTTTTACTTGTCTCTACCATAGTGGTACTCTTAAGATGCAACACATCATTTTTCAACAACGGAATATGGAAAGTATATAGCAAAGTTTGTCCCATTTGTCTTTGTTCAGATTTTGGCTAAAAAAGGAGGAAGATTCAGCTAAAAGAAGTGTATATCCTATAAATCAATCACTTGTGAAGTGATATCATCATTTCTTATATATTTTCATTCAAATATGTCTCGTCGGGCGCGACGCACGCGCGACATAGCCGTGACGATGCCGGACGGCGTCGCGCTGGTGACCGACCTTTACGAGCCGGACGCGCCGGGTCCCCATCCCACGCTGCTGATGCGCCTCCCCTATGGCCGCGGCGGCTTCGCCAGCATCGCGCTCGCCTACGCGCATCGCGGCTTCAACGTCGTGGTGCAGGCCTGTCGCGGCACGGAAGCCTCGGGCGGCCAGTTCAACCCGCTGGTCAACGAGCGCGCCGACGGACTCGCCACCCTCGCCTGGCTCAAGCAGCAACCGTGGTTCGACGGCCGGCTTGGACTGACCGGGCCGAGCTATCTCGGCTACGCCCAATGGGCGATCTCCGACGCCCCCGAGGTCAAGGCCATGGCGGTCAAGGTCTCCTCCGCCGAGTTCCGCAGCGTCGTCTTTCCCGGCGGCGCCTTCCATCTCGGCTTGTGGCTCGGCTGGCTGCAGACGATCGAGAGCATCCGCGGCAACCCGCTGACGGCTTTCTTCCGTATGCTGAGCGGCGACATCGAGCGGCGGACCCGGCAGGCGGCGGCCGCGTGCGGGCGGGCCTCGAACGCGGCCAGCTCCGCGCCCGCCATCGGGCCGCCCTGGACGCCGAGCTTCTCGCCTTGGTCAACATGATGACCGGAGCATCCGACCATGGCGGCTGATTCTGTAAAGCGCTCGCAAACTCCTGAACCAGTTGTTCGTTAAGCGCTTCCTCTTCCACCATGAGCGCCCCCGCGCCGTTAGAGAGACGCGGAAATACGAGACGCGGATCGGGATGCAATTCCACCGCGATTTTGGCGCGCTCCAAGGTCTGGGCGATCAGATGACTATCACGCCCAAAGGGAGCGACCACCAGCACCGGAAGTTGGTGGTGACTATCGTTTGCCATCGGGCTCCTTCAGTACGGAATTCTCATTGCCGACGTACTGCGGAACGCCAGTCAGGACTCCGTGGAAGGATCGGAGCGGTTCACCCACAGCGATGCCACCGGGATGAAGGACTAATTCCCGAATCGTGGATTCATGCGGACCGGAACGTTTCTTAAAGATGGAAATGGCACCGTGAGCGCGGCCGCCTCGGCAACCTTGGCGATCATCACCTCGGGCATGGACGCCCAGAACTTGGTCGGCTTGCCTTCGCGAGTCGTCTGCACGTAGGTGCTGTAGCGCGCAGTGGCGAACAGGGGCTCGCGGAAACCAGCCTTGAGCACACCGATCTTCGCGGCGAGCGGCGGCCCATCCTGGAGCCACACGTCGTGCCAGATGCCGTCCGATCCACACCAAACCGGCCCGACCTGACCCTCGTACTTGCCCGACCGCTCAGCGATCAGCCGGAGGCCGTCGATGCTGACTTGGTAGGCGGTGACGTTCTTTCGCTTCTGAGAGTCCCAGCGGGAGACCGCGTAGATGTGCTTGCGGAACGGATCGAGACCGCGAGAACTGGCGACCTGGAGGAAGAGCATCAGCGGTATGACGTTCTACCTTGACCGCGTGCGCACTCGGCTCGACCTTCTCAAAGGCCCCGGAGATCATGTCACGTTCTCTCGTTGGAGCAGCTACCGACCTTCGTGGTTGCAACGGTTCCATGTGCAGCAGAAGTCAACGGGGACCCTCTGTGCTGTTGGGGAAGAACGCGCGAAGTGCAGTGAGGAGCGCATGAGCACGTGGGACAGAGAAGCATCGAGATCAGTGGTGTCCACGGGACAGATACGGGATGTATCGAGAACACCTCTGCTGACGTCACTCACACTGTGCGTGTTGTGCTCTCCCTTCACCTCTGTGCCCTCTCTACCGGGCATGAGTCGTCACACTCTTCATACATCATGTAGCGATTCCATGTGGGACAGCATACCGGGGATGCCCCGCTAACAGGGTTATGGGCCCGTGTGCGTGTCCATACCTCATAATTCGCTGCGCTGGTCGACTCTCTCGCACATCTGCGCTGTGACGCTCTTATCTCTCCCTCTCTCTATCCTCTCGCCTTATCCATCCATTCCTCTCTTCGTCTTCGCCCCTTGTCCTCTCCTCTCTCTCTCTCCCTCTCTGAACTCATCCCTCAAGATGGCCTCGTCTTACTCCGCTGTGGTGTCGGCCGACAAGCTACCCAAGCTGACCCCCGACGCATGGGCGGTGCGCAGCACGGCGCCGAGATTCATCGGCTTCGAGATGCCCTCGACCCCGATGCCGAAATAGCCGCGCATCTTCGGTCCCGGCCCGGCCAGGGCGCTGGAGGCGCGGTCGCGTTTTGGGTCGTTCTTCGGGTTGTCCATGGGGCGGGAACATAGCGCGGCCCGGTTCAGAAACAAGCCGGCCTAATCGGCGGGCGCCGGGACCTTGGCCCGCGGCTGGCGGGTGGCGAGCACCAGGCCGATCACGATGACGACGCTGCCCAGGATCCCGTCCAGGGTCGGGGTCTCGGCCAGGAAGAAGAAGCCGAGGATGAGAAAGAGCGGCGTGGCATCCGCTGCGGCGTCGTGTGGCGACGCATGCCGTACTCGTCGGCGCACCAGGTGCGTCCACGGCGTCGTGCGTCGACGAGGTCGAACAGTTTCTCGCCAGCGAAGCAATCGTCGCGGACGTCGCGCACCGTGCGCTCAACGCGCGCCTTGTCTTTGGGATGCCGCGGCCTCGTCGGGTCGACGTGGAAGCCGCGCGCCTGCGCATACTCGAGGAAGCCGTCGATGATGCGCGGCTTGCGCGGATCGGCGGTGTGCACGATCGCCTTCGTGCAGTCCGGCACGACGACGCCGAACACGCCACCGTAGAACGCCCACGCGGCCTCGCACGCCTCGATCGCGGACTCCGTGCTCTCGCTCCAGCACGGATAGACGAACCTGTAGCGCGAGACGTGCGGCGTGAAGATCCACGCGCGGAACTTCCGCCGCCGGCCGCGCTCGTCGGGCTCGAACAGCGTCATCCAGCCGGTGTCGATGTGAAGCTCCTCGCCCGGCTTGCCGTCGGCGACCGGGATCGTCGGCGCGCGCCGGCCGTATCCCAGCTCAGCGACAGCGAACCGGTGCAGCGTCGCGTACGGCACGTCGACGCCACGCCGGTGCAACAGCCGCTTGATCTTCGAGAGCCGCACACGGTCGAGCAACAGGCGCTCGATCTCGGCACGCTCGGTCTCGCACTGCTGCCAGCCGTCCCCGTGCGGCCGCACGGTGTCCGGCGCCAGCGCCGTGACCGTTCTCGGAGGTGTACTGGCGATCGCATCCGAACGGATAGAGCACGAGCTCGCTGTAGGAATGGTAGGAAAGCGAAGCCGTCGGCCGGACCTTCTCGGCGATGTTCATGAGCGCCTGGGTCTCGGGCTCCGAGGCGGCCGAGGCGCCGTGGTAGTCTTGGGCGCCTTTCGAATCCGAGGAACCGTCGCAGGCCGACCACTCGTACGGGTAGTTCCGATTGATGTCGACGCCGAAGACGCTCGCTCCGCTGCCGCGGGCGTTCTTCCGCCACATATTGTCGTCGTTCCAGACTTTCGTGTTTCCGTCGACGTTCAGCATCGGAACGAGGACGAGGTTCATGCCTTCGAGGACGTCGCGCGCGCGGCGCGATTTCTTCGCCGCTCCGAGGAGGGTGTCCGCCATGTCGAGGACGATCTCCGGAGTCATGACTTCGCGGGCGTGGTGCATCCCGTCCACGAGGATCGTCGGCTTATCGTGGAACTTCGGGTCGTTCGTGTCGACGGTCGTCGAGACGATGAGACCGAGGATCGGAAGGTTCTTCAGCGATCGGCCGATCTCGATGACGCGCGTGACGCTCGGATACCTCGCGTTCAGGTCGGCGAGGCGCTTCGCGACCTTCGCCGGATCGAGGTAGCGCGAGTCGAGGTCCGTCAGCCGCGTGGATTTCCCGCCGGCGACCGGAACGCGGAGCAGCCGCCCCTTCAAGCCGCGGTCCTTCAGGTAAGCGACGCCTTTTTCGGTCGTCAGCACTTCGAGCGTCCCGCGATGGAGATCCACGCCGGCGACGTCGAACTCGTTCCGGTTCAGCCATCCCGCGAGCGAGCGGAGATCGGAGCGCGACTTCGCTTCGACGAAGAAGCGATAACGCGCGGCCGGGACGGCGGCCTGGTTCGACGCGAGCGGAACGGAGGCGAAGAGCGCGAGCACGGAAAGGGAGAGGACGAGCTTCCGGACGAAGGATTTTTGCATACCCGAGGAATACCATTCGCGGGAACGGAGACAACGAAGAACTGGGGCGATTCGCCTGCACGCGTCTTGCTTCTTCGATCGGGAGGACCTTATGACGCCCGGGCGTCGGATCGCTGATGAACGTCACGCCCATCAACGAGCTGAACCGCGAGTCGTGATACGCGGGCTCGCCGCCGTGGACGTGGACGGCGAACTCGTCCGAGCCCTTGCCGACGTGCTCGGCGGCGCGCTTGCTGCCGTGGCCGAGCCACGCGCCGCAGCCCTCGCCGCTGCCCATCTTGATCGTGAGCGCGAGCGCGCCCTCGCCGTTGCCCCAGCGCATGTCGATGCCGTCGAGGTCGGCGGCGGTGAGCACGCCGCGCTCGACGGCCTCGCACACCCACGCGAGCGTCGCGGACGAGCTGACCGCGTCGATGCCGAGGCGGTTGCACGCGTCGTGACACGCGGCGACGAGCTCGACGTCGTCGTTCAAGAGGTTCGCGCCGAAGCCGACGAGCGTCTCGTAGTCGGGGCGCCGCACGTCGGTGAGGTTGCGCGACTTGACCTTGACGATGCCCTTGCACGGCATCGGGCAGTCACCGCACGACAGCTTCTTGGTGATGTACTTGTCGACGGCGGCGCCGTCGATCTTCATGCCGCGCTTGGCGAGCGGGAAGTCGCGCGAGCCGACGCCCTTCCAGTTCTTGATCGGCGTGTCGCCGTTCTCGACGGAGAGCGCGACGGCGCCGGTCGTGCCGCGCTGCGACCACAGGCGCCGCATCGACGCCGTCGGCGCGGTGGCCTTCATGCCTCGTCGCGCCATGAACCGATACAACCAGCCGAGCCAGCTCTTGGGCTTGGCCATGTACGCCATGAACCGCGCCACCAGCCCGAGGTCGCGCTTGTACTCGTCGGTGACCGACTTGCAGATCCGCTTGAACTCGTCGGGCTTGGCGATCGGGACCTCGCCGCTGCCCGCGACCACGATCGCCTTGCATATGCACAAGTAGTCGAAAGCTTGATGTATGCAATGATGTGTACAAGACTGGACTTGACATACCCAGTCAGTTTGGTAAGTAGATACCAAAGTAATCCTGGTCCAGTACATTGGGAAGCTGTTAAAAGGATTTTGAAATATCTGAGAGGAACTTTACATCACAGTCTTGTTTATCAAGCTGTAGGTGCCGGCGTCGGATTGACGAACGCGTTGAGCGCCCAGGACACGTCGTAGTTCCCCCCTGATCCATGGCCCGGCCACGCCCACTGCGTGCCAACCACTCGCGCCCAGGAGGTGGACGTCACAAGATGGGGAGTGCCGGTGGGGTCGGCAGCCCACCATGTGAAGGGGTACCCGATGGCATCCGAGAGTGTCCCCTCAGTCGACACATCCGAGTAGAGGCCCCGGACGATGCCCTGTTGAAACACCAGTGCACCCGTCTCGGGAATCAGGTCACCTGACTCGACATCTCCCAGGTCTGCTCGATCGCGTCCAGTGGTGGTGACGGTCAGGACGCGAGAGTTCGGGAAACGGGCCTTGACCAGGGAGTACGTGTCGTAATCACCGTCGATGTAAGCCAAGATGATCGAGGCGTCTGCCGGGATGGCAGCGACGTCCACCGCGTCATAGACGGTCACGGTACTCATGGGTCCCCACGATAGAAGAGGGGGCCTCGGAGCCGAGGGGATGGCTCACGGGCGAACATAGTCCACCGACATCCACGTCTCGCTCGGACCGTAGAGGGTGTTCCACGTCACTCCCGAGCCGCGGTTGTGCGTGGCCATGAGACGTACGTAGCTCCCCCTCGCCAGGTAGAGCGACACCGCTCCGCCGCGGGACCAGTACCCCTCCGGTGTCGCGGGGACGGCGCCTAGGTTTTGCGCCACGATCGTTCCTGTCGATGTGACCCCAGCCCCGTAGTAAGAGACTGAGCCAGCTTTGGGTGTCCAAGACACTTGGAACGACACGCGGTAGATGCCCGACAGGACGATGGGGAGCACTCCATAGATGTAGCCCATCCCTCCGCGCACGTAGCTGGGAGAAGCGGTCGAAAGAGAACCGATGGGTAGATAATTCGCTGTCCCTGCCAGAGCGGTAGAGGCGGTGGCGTGCAGCTTCGCTGCCGGAGGGCCGCCGGGACGCCCGAGAACCCCCAGCACGAGGACACGGGTACCGAACACCATCACCTCGACCGTTGTGCCGACGCTGAGTGATACCCCATTGAGCACATCGGCATGGACAGTAACCAGCTTACCAGTCAGCTGACTGCCTGGCAGAAGCCCGGCGACAAGACCAACGTGCCGCAGATCGTCTATGGCGATCCCAGCCAGAGCAACCAGGCGAGCACGCGGTATCTGTACAAGGGCAACTATATCCGGTTGCGGAATCTCCAGTTCAGCTATAATTTGCCGTCGGCTGTCCTGAAAAAACTGAAGCTCGAGAAGCTGAGCATCTATATCCGCGGAACCAATCTGGCCACCTGGGGTGTCGACAAGAACCTGCCTTACGATCCGGAATCCGGCATCAACAGCCAGGCCAACCTGGAAGTGCTGATCCCCAAAACGATCGCAGGAGGTATCAAGATCGGGTTCTAACTGTTGAAAAACTATATCCTCAAAACGAAAAGTATGAACAAGCACAAACTATATTTCATCTTGATTACGGCTGCGGGATTGGCGCTGGGTTCCTGCTCCAAATCATTTGTAGATAAGACCCCGGCGGGTGCTCTCCCTTCTGATGAGGCGCTGAACACGCCGCAGCTGCTGAATACGGCGCTCAACGGGCTATATTCCGAGTTGCGGAATGTCGATCAGTACGGCCGCGACTTCCCCATCCTCGGCGATCTGATGGCCGACAATATCTGGTTACAGGCCCGCAACAGCGGACGGTATGTGGTACAATGGGAATACAATACGCCCGTGGCCGACCAAGTGCCTCAGAACATGTGGTCGGAATCCTCGAGCGTGATGCCGCTCACATGGTCGATGCGCTCGCCGGCGTCGAGACCGCGGACTACGAGATCATCGAGGTCGAGCACAGCGTGGAGGTGACGCCGGGGGCGGCCTCGGTGAGCCCGTAGCCCTGTCGGATGCGAACGGCCGGCCCGAACAGCTGCCGAAGGCGGTCCTCCGTCGTGCTGGAGAGCTGTGCGCCGCCGCTGAGCAGGTCGGTGAGGTGCGGGAAGGGCGCGAACCGGCGGACGAGGTCGGGGTGGCGGGCGAAGGCCTCGAGGATGGGCGGGGCGAGGTGGGCACGTGTGACGTGGCGTTCACGAAGGGTTCTGAGCGACTGGTGGAGGTTGAAGGGTTCGATATCGAGTTCGACGAGGGCGTTTCGCTCGTTCGCCCATGTTCGACCGACGATCCTCTCCCCATCGAATGTTCCCACGATTGCACGGTCCGGCCCATTGCCAATTCTTGTGGATACTTCAGCAACAGAAGGAATGCCTTCAGACAAACCTTCTGGTGGACTTTTACCGTCCAGGGCGACGGTATCTCGTGGCAGGCCAAAGAATCCATGGCGGCGTGAGAGTGTTATCACTGACCCAGGGTGTTCCAGATCATCTACAGCTGGCCTCAGCGCTTGCAGATGAACAATGGAAGATGATCTCAGCAACTGGTGCCGATAGGTATGGGTAGTCGCGTATCCGATCTTCGAAACCTCAAATTCGAGCGTTGAGTGCGAGGACACCTCAACTGGTCCCCAACGTCCGTCAGCGCCTAGCGTGGCGTTGTATTTGGCGCCTCCCTTACGTAGTCCAGTCTCTGGATCGACCTCGTAGACGGCCACGTGCGCTCCTGCGAGAGGGATATTACTTGGGAGGTCACCCTTTTCGTTCTCCCACGTGATCCGCGCGTTCGCGACGGTGTAACCCTCAATCAGGTTGGTCGGGCGGTTCTCGACCCGCGTGT
Organism: Amorphophallus titanum; assembly: GCA_024336825.1. Classification (NCBI taxonomy): domain Eukaryota; kingdom Viridiplantae; phylum Streptophyta; class Magnoliopsida; order Alismatales; family Araceae; genus Amorphophallus; species Amorphophallus titanum. Next base: position 612,229 of record JANBPO010007839.1, on the reverse strand, counting down.
ACAGGTCGCTCTGGTAGGAAGCGTCAACCCGCGGAGTCAGCGTCCCAGCATCGCCCAGTTCGAAGGTGTACTGCGCGCCGATGCTCCATTTCCACTTGGGCACGTAGTCCGGGTAATCGCCGAACTGGGGCCCGTTCGGGACGGTCGGCCCGCCGACGGTGGCGCTGCCGTAGGTGGCGAAGCGCTTGTACTTGAAATCGACCAGGCTGACCGAACCGTCGATCAGCAGGCCATCGACCGGTTTGATCGTGGTTTCGATTTCGAAGCCTTTGATGTCCGCGTCACCGGCGTTGACTATGAGCGAACACGGCGTGCCGAAGGTCGGCCCGACGATCGAGCTATCCGGAACCATGATGTCAAAACCCCTGCCATTTATGGTGCCGCATTAACACTTCATCAACCATGCGGCGGCGGGGGTCAAAGTGCAACCGGGGGTAGGGTTAATATCCACCGGGCTATCGGAGAATGCCCGCGAAATCCGCTGATTCTGCCCGGGCGGGAGAAGCATGATGACCCCCATCCGGAGGCCCATAGTAGCTCTCTCTCTGTTTCTGGCCGTCTCGCTTGCACTCGCTGGGGCACAGAACTCTCCTCGGCAGTTGACCCTCAAGGACACCATTGATCTGGCGGTTCTCGGAGGCATACAGAATCAAGATTCCCTGAAGGGCTATCAGCTCCTCCACTACCAGCCTTTCGATCCGGTGCACAAGCGCACCGAGGCCACGCTCAAGGGGGCGGACGGCAAAGAATTCAAGGTGAGCAAGGGCGCACCCCAAGTGATTCTTGCGCTGGCGGCCAACGCGGCACCGATCAAGCCGACAGTCGAGAAGGCAATCAACGAATTCGCGGCGCGCGGGTTTCGTTCACTGGGAGTGGCCCGAGCCGGTCAGGACGGTCGCCGGCTGGCACATCGTGAAAGTGGAAGAGATCGATCCCGGCAGCCTGGCCCCATTCGACCTGCTCGAGGCGAAGGTGGCCGAGGCGGTCGAGGTCGTCACCGACCTCTACGACCGCCTCGGATTCGACACGGTCGACCTCGGGCCGCTCAGCGAGTCCTGGCGGATCGAGCGCGACCGTCCGGGCTACGGCATCCGGCAGAACCGCGAGCAGCTCCTGGCCATGGGCCGCGACCGGTGCAATGAGCGATATCTGGCCGGCGGCCAGTTCCCCGGCTCGCTCGGCCGCGACACGGAGCGACTCGAGCGAGGCCTGGATCGCCTGGTCACGAGCGGCCTTGTTGTTCGGATCGACCGCCTGGCGGCATTTGTCGGCGAACAGCGACACGACTCGCTCGAGCGGATCGCGCCACGCTGGAAGGTGTGCGCAGTCCTCGCGACGGGTCCCTCGTTAACCGCTGAGGTCGCGACGCGCTGCCGGCACGTGCCGTGCATCGCAGTCAATGACGCCTATCGGCTCGCGCCGTGGGCCGACGTGCTCTATGCGTGCGACGGGGAGTGGTGGGATCATCACAACGGCTGCGCGGATTTCCGCGGCGAGAAATGGAGCTCGCACAGTGTGCCACGCCTGGAACTGCAGTGGCACCAGACACCGCAGTCTGACTAACCCTCCCTCCCCCACTCCGTAAACAACCCAAGAAATGTTTCTTTTTGGTTAGGTTTACCCGGACCAACCTCACCCCTCAACCTAGTCCGCCTAAACCCCTCTGACCATTCATCTTCCACTATAAAACCCCCCATTTGGAAGCCCAAGCAGGAGGAAGAAGCGTCAAGCATCAAGGAGCTCAGCCCCGGACTACAAAGACGCGCTAAGGAGATTTGTGTGTGTGTTTACTAGGCTTACGCCGAGGGCATGCCGCATGATCATCCCTCACACGGCGTCTAGCCCAAACACCAACCTCCTAAAAGGCGGCCCCCTGTTTTGATGAACGTATGTCGTCTCGATAATCATGCACAACCCCTGATGCCGCTTGGTGAAAACACTCTGCCCGGGCCTTGTCTCGATATTCGTGCATGACCTTGATGACACTTGGTGAAAGTACTCTACCCGAGTCTTATCTCGATATTCGTGCACGGCCCCAAATGTTGCTTGGTGAAAGCACCCTGCTCAGCCCTGCCTTGGTATTCGTACATGACCCAGATGTCGCTTCATGAGAGTACCCTGCCCAGTCCCTGCCTCAATGATCGTGCACCATCAAACGTTGCTCGATCGAGGTGCCCTGTCTGGTTTCCGCCTCGACGTCCGTGCACTACACAGACATTGCTTGATGAGAACACCCTGCCCAGTCTCTGTTTCAATGATTGTGCATCGTCAGACGCAGCTCAATCGAAGTGCCCTATCCGGCTCCCCTCCTCGATGATCGTACGCCACCTTGGTGTCACCTCGATAAGCGTGCCCTCAAGGTTGTTACCCAGATGATGGGCATACCTCGCAAGTCTCGACGCAAGATGAAGTGTCAGGCCCCTATCTTTGTCAACGGGCCCCGAGCACGACCATCGAGGTCTCACGGCGCCCAGCTCCTTCAGTCACAACGATGTCTCCGGCACCCGACTGCGAGCTAGTCCAGTCACGTCGGAGCCCGCGACGCCCGACCACTCAACCTCAGCCACAATGGTGCCCTCGGCACCCGACTGCCAGCTACTCCAGTCACGTCGGAGCCCACGGCGCCCGACCACTCAACAACCTCAGTCACAACAGTACCCTCGGCACCCGACTGCCAGCTACTCCAGTCACATCGGAGCCTGCGGTGCCCGACCACTCAACAACCTCAATCACAACGGTACCCTCGGCACCCGACTGCCAGCTACTCCAGTCACGTCGAAGCCCGCGGCGCCCGACCACTCAACAACCTCAGTCACAATGGTGCCTCCAGCACCCGACTGCCAGCTACTCCAGTCACGTCGGAGCCCACGGCGCCCGACCGCTCAACAACCTCAGTCACAACGGTGCCCTCGGCACCCGACTGCCAGCTCCTCTAGTCACATCGGGGCCCGCGGCGCCTGACCACTCAACAACCTCAATCACAACGGTGCCCCGCGGCACCCGACCGCCCACCTACTCTAGTCACGGCTGTGCCAACGGCACCAAACTACTCCAGTCAAAGCAAGGCCTATGGCCTCAACGGCTCTGGTCCCACCGGTGCCCACGGCGCCCAGCAACCCCGAGCTCAATGGCTCTTGGTCGCTCCAATCATGGCGATGCTCACGCCGCTCGGCCGCTCTAGTCTCAACAACACTCGGCCGCCTCTGCCTCAACAACGCACGGCCACTCCAGTCACAAGTGGTGCATGCACCATTCGGTCGCCTCGGTCTTGGTGATGCCCAACTACTCCGACACAATGGTGCCCATGGCACCCCTACTACCCCGACCTCGACACTATTTCATGTCGGGAATACACAGTGACGCCCCTCGGGCGACAGCCTGCTAAGTCATAGGTCCTTTGACGGACGCGATGTATGAATGCGGAACTACCCGCACAATAACACAATGACCCGGGGATCGTCATAAATGATAGAATTGTCCCATGGCTTGCAAGTACCTATAATCAGGCTCTCATGCCCCCACATAAATGCCTTTCATGGCATATAAGTCACGTAATCCAGTCAGGGAGCGGATCCCCCTCCTCGCCAGAACCTGTCTCTCTGCCCCCAGTTATCCCTGGTGTGTTGATGTTGCCCTGTCGCTGTTGCACTGATGAAGCCCTCCCGACGTCGCGGCTCCCAAGATCCCTGACTCTTTCTTCGACAGTAGAAACAAAGGTGTTCGGGCTCCACCTAATGTAAAATAAACACTCATCGCTTGCGGTCGGTGGGGAAGACGTCCAGTACATGAGCCCCCACAATAGTCTACACTCGTACTAGTGGAACCTCCTTCTCTCCATGTGACGCATAACATTTCGTACTCACGTGTCGTGCCCTGGCGGCACATCCCCAGTCAAACACTTGGTTCCACTGGTGATCGTCGAGAAATCGACTGGCACGCCTGCATTCCATCCAGCCATCTCTATCTTAGTCTTCCAGAACAATTAACCATACGTCGTTCCTTCCTGTGTGTTCTTATCATTCTTTTCACCCTCCTTTCAATACCCTCGGAATCCCCACGTGCCAAATCGATCCATCTTGGCCTTCCGTAAAAGGCGAGCATGCGTCCCCACCATGGGGGAAAGAACGAGAAGGGAATTCCCCCGCGCACGTAAACCATTTCTTTACACTAGCCGCGTGTCATACATTAGTGCACCAGATCATCTTATGAGTGTCTGGCCGCCGGATCTCTTCCCTATGGTGCTATATCACCCCCCTCCCATGCTGCTGACAGTACATGTAAAGCCTTTCTTTGTATATACTAGCAGCCGGTTCAGAGTCGTATGCCCCAATGATAACAAGAGTTTATTATCAACGATAGGGGGACAAATATATATATTCTGGCCTCTGATTATTCCGAATGAATAATAAATTGCCTTATTAGGTGAATAGTGCCTCGATATATGCAAGCCGACCAGATAATGGCTATATTAGGCTTCCTGAGCCTCTGTGTATATGGTATGATACCGAAATGGGTTAACAAAGTTGGCAGGATATGATCAACAACCCTTGGGTGATGTAGACCTATTTAAAAATCTATTTAACAATAACAATTGCTAAAGAAAAGTTAAGAGGGGGGGAAGAGAAGTGGGAGCATGCGTAGGATGCTATATGAAAATGTGATCGCCAGAGACCGCGGGCCTCAAAGGAATAAATAATCAAATAACAAAGGAGGGATCACAGAATACCTTAAGAAGCGGGGAGACGTGAGCTTGAGTTCGGCTGGCGCCTCGTCAAAGGCCACGTAGCTCTTGCGCGTGCCACCAGCGAGGCGCGTGAGAATGGCGCGTGGCACAAGCTCCCAATTGCTCGGATCGGTGTTGGTCTTGTCTCCGAGACATTTAAGGGCCAGGCCCTTCGGCACTGGCCCGTTGACCTTCTCCCACAGCCAGCGGTGCTTCAGCACATAGCGCCGCTCAAACCCGGTGTGTGGGTTCGTCTCGTCAACGCTGACCTCGACATAGCCATTCTTGGAAAGGCGCTCGTGGCCAAGATAGTGCGTGTTGTGCGGCAGTTGGCCCTTCTTGAACTGCGTCTTGCGGGCGTTCGGGTGGCGCCCGCCCCTGCCTGGGGCGCATGGAATGCCCTTGTTGACCGGCTCCTGCCCCTTCACGAAGCAACCAGTCCGGCCGGTCTTCCACCCTTTGCGCTTGCGCAGGGCGTGAAGGTTTCGAGCGTCGATCCGTCGCCCAAACTTCGCCGCGAACTTGTCGGCATACTCGCTGATCACGAGCATGCGGTTGGCCTCAAGCCAAGCCATCTCGTCGGCAGAGTACCGGATAGCGTGCCCCTTCATTTGTCGCCCGCCTCGACAGTGACAGGGCCGATGAGCGAGGCGAGCGCGGGACGGAAGCGGTCGCCGTGGTTGGCAACGAAAGTCGCGGCCTTGAAGGTGAGGTCAGCATTGCGAATGATCTGATCAGCGACCGCAACGAGAGCGGCGCCACGCTTCGCTTCGTGATCGATCTGCTCGGCGGTAATGCCTTCCTCAGACAGCCGCTCTAGCTGCGCAAACAGATGGTCGTTCAGGTCAACGAGCTTATTCTTCATGCCCGAGCTCTCTTCACTCGTTACGGTTCAACCGCCAGTCGGCAATCACGGGAGGCAGCGTTCAATGCGGTCGAGCGCTTCGCGAGCGGTGGCGACGTTGCGATTGATGCTGCGACCGTGCTCGGTGACGGTCCCGAAGATGCCGAGCGGCGGAGTTTCCCCGCCCGACGCATCGTTCTCCGGCACGCTCCCGCAGAGCTTGTCCGCCAAGGCTTCGATGCGAGCCCGCAGCACGCGCACGTTCTCCTCGGCCTCGGCTACGGAGAGGGTGAAGTCCGGAGCTTGGCGAGGTAGAATGTTCTTTGCAGAATCATTCCTTCCGATACCACCAGTGGGGAACGTGCCTACCGGTACCTTGGTGTAGTCGTACTGCGAATCCATTCGCTCATTCCTTCCTTGCTTGTTCGATCACGTCATCGATCAGCAGACCGATGACGATGCCGTAGAGGGTGGCTGTGATGATTGTGGGGATCATGGGTGGCGGTCCACCCAGAGAGTGACGGCGATGGCCGCGCACATTCCGAGATGAAAGCCGACAGCGAGCAGACTGATGTCCATTCCAACGGACCAGTAGAGCACCGCATGCATCGCCGCGAAGATGCCGTTGATGACAATCGCAATCATTCACTCCCCTCCCCGAGTTCCGGCGTCATCTTCTCAGCGTCCGCCACCAGCAGCTTGGCGGAACGCGTCCACCTGCTCGCGATGGAATTCCTCGTCCTGCGCGAAAAGCGCCGCCTCAAGGCGAGCAATGCGCGCCTGTAAATTCTGAAAATCATTGCGATTGGCCTCTTCAATCTTGGCTTGCCGCAGATCAGCAATCGCCGCCATTTCATCCGCCCGAAGGCTCACGCCGGGTTCGTTCTGGTACAGCGAGCGCGTGCGCCGATGCCCAAACCCGAGCACGCCGGCCAGTCTGGCAATGCGCCCCTTGTGGTTCATCGTCGGCCACCGTAGGGCCGCGTAGTCACGCATCATCGTTTGCGCGGTCGCACTCATATCGTTACGCTCGTCCTTGGAACGGAATTCCAGCATTTTGGTATCGGCCTCTCATAGGTTGCTCTTGTTGAGAGCGACCGTCTGAAGAGGACATGTGAATTGATCGAGTGGCGGCAGATCGGTGACCCTGCAAGGACTGTGATCGGCCGCATTGCGATGGCGCGAGGTTCATTTGAGCCTCGCAAAATCGCCATGGTACTTGACGGCAGCCTCTGCGTAGGCTGCCCTGGCTTCCTCGACGGTGTCGTAGGTGCCAATATGGATTCTTCCGCCGTCGACGCCGATCCTCGCGCCGTAACCTCGGCCGTTGATGTGGATACCCTTCCCCAGCGCCCCAGTGCCACGCCGGTTTCGGTTGTTTTGTATCCGACTCGCCTCTCGCAGGTTTGCGATGCGGTTGTCTGCCCGGTCCCCGTTGATGTGATCGAGGAAGGCGACCGGCCACAGACCGAAGAAATGAAGCCACGCAACACGATGCTCGGCGTACGGGGTGCCGGCGATGCTAACGACGCGGTAGCCGTCCGAGGCAACGCATCCGGCGCGGCTGCCAGCGGGCGTTTTATTGTTTCGGGCCATTCTCCACGTGAGGGCGCCAGTATCAGGCGCGTAGTGGAGAAGCGTTCTGACCTGTTCTGCGGTCAAGGAAGCCTTGAACATCTACATCGCCCCCCGCAAAAGTGGCTGAGCCCGAAGGCCCAGCCAGTTAACAGGGAGGTCACGCAGAAGGAGCCCAGCCCGACCCAGAAGGGTCGACCTGTCCTGAAGCTTGTGAGCAACAGGTGCCTCGGCACGGCTTCCCCAGCCGCCGCTAGTGGACGTACGCCGCGTCCGGTCGTGCCGAGACATCTGGTGCTGGTCGGCGGAGGTCATGCGGCCTCCGGTTGACGAATGAGGTCGCGGAACATGGCCACGTCCTCAGCTTCGGTCTTGGTGGAGACGAGGGGGCGGAAGCGGTTAAAGGCGTAGCCGCATTCCATAGCGCCTTCGGCATAGTCGCGTACTGGATTGACAATCTCGCTAAGGCGCAGCCCGTGGCGGTCGGCCATTCGAACTGTGTAGACGGCCCCTTTGATGGGCAGGGCTTCGTCACCCCAACCGCCACGCAAGGGGCCACCGTCAACGCAAAACACCTTGGCCCCACGGACAGCCCATGACGGAATGCCGCTCATCGAACCTCTCCGAGAACAGGAATGCGGGTGAAGTTGTGGTTGGCCGCGATCGGGGAAGCATCGCTGGAAGCCTCCCCGGCTTGGCGCGGTGCCACGTTGAGGCGAGCAAACTCTCCATGAATGACGACAGCGGCGGCGTTGTAGGCGCTCGCTGCCTCTTCGACCGTATCGAACGATCCGAGGAAGAAGCGACGCCCGTCTCTGTAGATCGCCGCCCTATATTTTCGACGGTGGCGGCTAACACCCTTCGGGAGGCCAGACTTCTTGATGCGGGATACCGCGCGATTGAAGCAGTTCTCAGCAGGCGTGCAGAGGCGGAGATTGTGCCGGCGGTTGTCGAGCGCGTCGCCGTTTGCGTGATCCACCCATATCTTTGTCCCGCCAACGCCGAGAATTTGACGGTGCATACCAATGGTCTTGTTCTCTAGATGTATTCTCCGCATTGCGGACACTCGCGTGCCCTTGAAATGAAGCGACCAATGCACCTTGAGAACATCGGCATCGTCCGGAGAGACCATAACCACCATCCCTCTGCCGAGGAAGCCGAAGACGTGTTCGCCGCATTCGCAGAAGTGCGCCTTGGGCTGGGGCTTGAGGTCGCCGCCGATGGCCGCCTTCTCTTCCTCGAGGCGGAGCCAACGGTCATAGCCGTTTCGAAGCTCACGATCGGCGATGCTTTCGCTCATGCTGCGCTCGCCTCGCTCTGGGAGGGCTGGGGAGCGGGCTTGCGCTTGAACGGGACCCAAAAGCCGGACACTGTGCTGAGCGATTGGCTAGGGAGGGACTGATGGCCGAGGACGTTGGACTGCGACGCAAGACCGTCAAAGTTGATGGAGTTGATGTGCTGCTCACCGAGCCCTTGGGGCTGGTGCCAGTCATGTGCGAAGCTGTTGTTGAGGTCCGCACGCTGGCCGACGGCAACTACGCCATTACCTTGGGGGCCTACGTTGTCGATGAGAACAACGCGCCCGAGGTCCGCGTCAGCGCCAGACTGCGAGTAACCCCGCAAGCTCTGGGACTGATCGGCAGGCTCATCGATGCTCAGCGCGAACTGATCGCTGCGCAGACGGCGGAGCTCAAGAAGGCGGCGAACTAGGTGGCGCGCCGTCATCATGCCGCCTGTCCTTCATTGGGCTGGGGAGCGGCAGACAGGCTTTCGAACGCCGTTTCAACAGCGCGCCAGTTGTCGAGACGCGGGACCGTCGTGCCGTTCTTCCAGCGCGTCCACATTGAGCGATCGATGCCCGCTTCGCGCAGCACTGCGGCGATGTTCAGCCCCGCGGCGTTTGCGCGATCCTCAAAGGCAGTGACTTCGTCTTTCATGGCCATGCCGTGCATCATGCAGCATCAATGCACGATTTGCAAGCATTGATGCATGATGCACTTGTGCACGGCAGTTATTAGCCTTCGTGCATGGACGAGACGCCCTCAGACGACGACCTCCGCTATCTCGAGCACGTGCTTGCGGCCACTGGTCTAAAGCCGGGTGGATTGGCGAAGAAGGCGGGGATTGCCGGAAGCACCCTCACTCGCCGAATCAACGGCGAGGACTACAAATTTGTGTTGTCCATGCCGACGATCAAGAAGATCGAAGAGGCAACGGGCATCAGTTTCGCACAGGTTGTCGCCGGAGATTCGGCCGGCAGTCCACCGACTCGGACGAAGGGCCAGCCCATCCGATACGTGCCGGGCGATGAAGTCGTGCTCCCCGGCCGGGAGCGGCTGCTTCCAGTCTATTCGGGAGCGCAGGGCGGCAACGGCAAACTCATCGTCAGCTCGGACTTCGTAGATCACGTCGCCATGCCTGCTGCTCTCGCCGGCGTCCAGGGTGCCTATGGGCTGATGGTGGACGGCATATCGATGATCCCTGAATACTGGGAAGGCGACGTAGCCTGGATCAACCCGCACCTAAAGCCGATGCGCGGCAAGAACCACGTGTTCTTCCATACCCCGCCGGGCGGCGAGGAAGCAGAGGCGATCATCAAGCGTCTGAACGGATGGAATGACCGGGAGTGGGATCTGGAGCAATGGAATCCAGCCAAGCAATTTAGGGAGTCTCGCAAGCTATGGCCCATATGCCATCGGGTAGTTGGAAAGTACGACGCGGCCTAGCTGTCGTTGTATCGATGCTCCTGTCGTCGCCTGCCGTTGCTGACGATCTTAGCGGCTCATACCTATGCGTCCAAGAAGTTGGCGGCGGCCTTCGCTTTGACGAAACCACCCGCAAATGGACGTCGGCAAATTTTCGTGCGGAAGACAAACTGGTCTTCACCCTGAAATTCCTTGGGTCGGGCGAAGATAAGTACATCGGCAGCTACGCCGACTACACGATAACGATAAGCATACTCGGCGGGTCATCAGAGCCAGAAACTTGCCTGGGGAGAAACCCGGACTATTCCGTCCGCACATGGGGGCGATATTTTGCCTGCTCGAGCATCACGCAGTATCAAGTGAACTTGGAAGACATGCGGTACCTTGAGACCTATGCTGTTGGCTACGTTGACGGCAAAGACAACAACGAGAACACGCCGTCGATATTTGGCGGAACGTGCGCCAAGATCAACTAACCCGCCGCCGCAAACAGCTCGTCCGGCAACTCGCCCGCTTGGAAGATGATCCTGGCATCATCCCACTCGCCTGTCGTCGGATCACCGGACCGCGAGAACGCCACCACGGCGGGCCGCTCTGAGGCGAGCATGCGGGCGCTTATCGCGGCCTGCCGTTCGCTTCCCACCTCCCTCGCCTCGTCCGGCACCAGGTAGCCGTTCTTCCCCGCCTGATAGGCCTGCACCACGTAATACGTGACCACGCTCGCCTCCAAATGTTCTCATTACGTTCTCATTAAGCACTGGCCCACTTCCAGAGTCGAGTCGGGGCGAGCCAAATGTTTCACGTAGTGCATTTCGTGCATTTATGCATTTTCTAGCTTGACGCCGTTCGTGCATTAATGCATGGTCCTCCCATCAGCAGCGGCACATCATCGCCGCGATGGGAGAACGAGAATGCCCCGCACCCCCAGCCACCTGTCGGCTCTCACGACCGGCCAGAAGCTCGACTTCATCATGGCCCGCCGCGTGCATGTCACCGATATCGAGGAGCCGCTTGTTCGCGCTCTCTGGTGGAAGCGCTGGGAATGGCGGAACGCTGAAATCATCCGCGACAACGCCGGGCCCGAGTTTGGCGACCTGATCGAAAACGCCGAAGCCGAGGTCGAGTACGCCCGCAAGGCTCGCGCCAAGATCATCACGCACCTGTGGGAACAGCGCAAGTTCGATCGGCTCGCTGCGTACTACCACCGCGAAGCCATCACCGCCCGTGTCGCGGCTGGTGCGGTCAATCTGGCGGAGGCGGTGTGAATGCCCAATCACGTTATCAACGAGATCATCATCGAGGGCGACGACGCGCTGTTTGACCGCGTCGTCGGAAAGGTCAGCTCAGCAGAGAGCCCCATCGATTTCGGCGTCTTGCTGCCGCTTCCACTCAACGCTTGGCAGTACAGCCAAGGCACCAAACACGAAAGCGCCTTCCCCATCATGGCGATGGACTGGACGCGCGAGAACTGGGGCACGAAATGGAACGCCTACGGTATCGATAAGGGCGGGCGGTATCAGTCGATCGTTCGCGCCGATGGCAATCTCACACTGACTTTCCAGACGGCATGGGACTGCCCGCGCGGGTGGATTCTCGCGCTCCACAATGCGCTAGCTCTGCCATTCACATACGGCTTCCTTAGCGAGGGCGGCAGCCGTGCCCGCATCGGCTGGTTCAAGGCACCGGGCAGTGATGACCTCCAAGAGCTGTGGGGATGCCCACAAATCAGCCTTGTCCCCAGCGGAGTAAACCTATCCGGGCCGGAACATTGCCAAGGCGCTGCCGTTGCCTAGATTACTCGGCAAAGGTCTAAGGAGATTCCGAAAATGGCTACCAAAGCCGTCACCGATGCCAGCTTTGCCGACGACGTCCTCAATTCGGACAAGCCGGTCGTGGTCGATTTCTGGGCCGACTGGTGCACCCCGTGCAAGCAGATCGCCCCGGCGCTCGAAGAGATCGCCGAAGAACTCGCCGGCGAAGTGTCGATCGTGAAGATGGACATCATGGAGAACCCCGAGGTTCCCGGCCAGCTCGGCGTACGCAACATCCCGTTCCTGGTGATGTTCAAGGACGGCAAGCCCGTGGCCCACCAGGTCGGCGCCGCGCCCAAGAGCGCGCTCAAGGGCTGGATCCAGGGCGCGCTGTAAGTTCGCTCAGCCGGGCAGTTCGTTGAGCTGCCCGGCGAGCTTTTCCCACAGTTCCGGGCTTGCAGCGCCGATCAGGCCCTTGCGCCCGTCCGCGTCGAACAGGTCGGCCACGGCCACGGACAACAGTCCCATCAGCGCCAGCACCGGCAGGACCGGGTAGAGCGGCATGCGCCACGCCGCGTGGGCCGTGGCGCCGGAGCGGCCCTTCAGCGCGGCCAGGCACATGCAGACGTAGATGCCCGCCGTGCCGTCGCCGATCAGCACCAGCAGGGTGTTCAGCGGCACGAGGCACCAGGCGATGCCCGTCGCCCCGAGGACGGTGGTCGCCACCCAGGGCGAGTTGAAGCGCAGATGCAGCCGGGCGAAGGCGGCGCTGAGGCGCGGCGGCCAGGCGCGGTCCCGGCCGCTGGACTAGAGCTGGCGCCCACCCATAAGCGAGATGGCCACCATGGCGTTGAACAGAGCCAGGGCCACGCCCAGGCTCATCACCTTGTGCAGAGTCTCACCGCCCAGCCGCTCGGCGAACCAGGGCAGGGGCTGGGCCTCGCCGATCAGGGCCTTCAGGTCCGGCGCCCCGGCCAGCACCGCCAGTAGCGGGATCAGCATGAAGGCGGCGCCGGTGAACAGGGCACGCGGTGGTGTCACGGTTCCCGATGCCGATGTGTCGTCGGCCATCGTCAGCGCCATCAAGGACAACAATCCCTCGCTTCTGCCGACAACAAGCATGCAGGTTGACTTCACCGGCGGCAATGCCGGTCTCAAAGTCGGCGAGCAGGACGCCACAACCGTGAAGGTCGAACAGATCTCGTTCAATGTCCGCAACGGGGCCTTTGAAGCCATCGTCCGCGCACCCGCCAACGACGCCAATGCAACGCTGCGCCGTGTCATCGGTCGCGCTTACGCCGTCGCCGACGTGCCGGTGCTTCTCCATGATGTGACGCCGGGCACGGTTGTCACACAAGCCGATATTCAGTGGATCAAATTGCCGGCCGCGCGCGTCAGCAGCAATGTCATCACGACCACAACAAACCTCATCGGCATGTCGCCGCGCTACCCCGTGCGCGCCGGTGAGCCCGTGCGCCTCACCGACATGCAGATGCCCATCGCGGTTGCCAAAGGGTCCGTCGTGGACATGAACTATTCGACGGGCGCACTCACCCTGCTCGCCCGTGGCCGCGCCATGCAGAGCGGCGCCATCGGCGACACGATCGACATTCTCAATCCGCGTTCGAGCCGCACGGTTCAGGGCGTCATCGAAGGCCCGAACCGCGTGCGTATCGACAACCTGACCGCACCGAAAATTCAGGCCCAAACTGTTCCGCAAAACATCGATCTGAAATCCTGATCAATCGCGCCCGACGCTGCTACGCAACACTTTTTTCGCTCACAGAGGCTCTAATGTTCATCCGTCGCTTCATTGGTTTTGCTGCCGCTGCCACGCTCGCCGCATCGTTGGGCGCATGCAGCGCCGTCGATCGCATCGAAGGTATCGGCACAGCGCCCGCGCTCGCACCGATCAACAATCCGACGGCACAAGCAGGCTACCGCCCCGTCAGCATGCCGATGCCCGCACCGGAACAGGTTGTCTATGAACCCAACTCGCTGTGGCGTTCGGGCTCGCGCGCCTTCTTCCGCGATCAGCGCGCCGCCCGCGTCGGTGACATTATGACGGTAATCATCAACATTTCCGACGAAGGTCGGGTTCATCACCCTGCCGGTCGCCGGCGGCGGTTGAGGTTGCAGGGCGGCGGGCCGGTAAGGCTCGCCGCCGTTTTTCAAGGATAAAGGTACACTCCCATGGCAATGAGCGTAGGTTCGGGCGGCGAAGGCGAAGTCCTTGTCGAGATGAACACCACCCCGCTGATCGACGTGATGCTGGTGCTTCTCACCCTGCTGATCATCACCATTCCGATCCAGACCCATGCGGTGAAGCTTGACATGCCGGCGCCGAACACGACGCCGCCGACTGTCATTCCCGAAACGGTGGAGCTGGGCGTGGACTTCGACGGCACCATCACCTGGAACTCGGTCCCGGTCGACCGCGCGACGATGGACGCCTATTTCCTGGATGCCTCCAAGAAGGACCCGCAGCCGGAAATCCATGTCAGTCCGAACCGGCTGGCCAAATATGATGCGGTCGCGAAGGTGCTGGCGGATGCCCAGCGCCTGGGCGTCACCCATATTGGCTTCACGGGCATTGATCAGTATAATTAGGCTGTGAGGGACATAGCCGCGGGTTGTGAAAGCGTGCGGCGTCCCCGCACGCTTTTCCCCTTTCTAGACGACGCGAAACGAGGTCTTGCATATGACTGCCAGTAAACTGCGTGCCGCTTTGACAGCGATTCTGTTGGGAACCGCCGCCGTGGGCGCCGTTTCCCTGGGTCTTACCGCCCCGGCCGAGGCCGCGACGGTCAGCGCCAAGGTCGGCCCGCTCCTGAAGGAAGCCCAGTCCCTGGCCCAGGCCGGCAACTACACGGCCGCCAGCGCCAAGCTGCGTGAGGCCGATGCCGTCAAGTCCACCCCGGACGACGCGGCCATCATCAACCAGCTTCGCCAGTTCATCGCCGTGAAGTCCGGTGACACCAGTACGGTAGGCGGCGCCAAGGCCAAGTTCGCCAACGACTACAATGCCGGCCGCTTCAAGGACGTGATCGCGGATGCCGAGGCGCTGCGCAAGCTGAACGCGCTGGATGCCCAGAGCAAACTGATCGTCGCCCAGGCCTATTACAAGGCGCGCGATTATGCCGGCTGTGTGGATGGTCTTCGAACGTATCGGCTGAACACGCCTCAGCCCCGAATTTGATCACGAGGGGTTCGTTCCGCTCGCAGGACGTGACTCGCCGAGCGCGACGGACCAATAGTGCGTCTGCTGGTGGCGAATTCCGAAACCTTGGCTAGTGCCGCTCGAGATCCTCGAGGAAGCTCGGCAGGAGTGTCGCCAGGTTCTCTTCCTTGGTAACGCGCTGGGTCTTGGCAAGAGGCAACTGCAATGACTCAGAGTTGGCGAGCACCAGGTTCAGCCAGATCCGTGTCGGCCAGTTCACGTCGTGCCTCGCTTCGCTGACATCGACCACTTCGACCGTCGAGATCTCACGACGGGAAGTGACCGAAACCTGCGAGCTGAACGCGCCAGCGTTTTCGGGGTCGTTTGCCGGCGCCAGCTGCGCGCGGACGAGCAACCGGGCAGTGACGGCGACGATCGTCCCACCAACGCGTGGCTCGATGCTGCCGGTCACATAAAGGATGGGATCGGTGCGAGTGATCGCCAGGATCTTGTCGACGGTCTTTAACTGGTCATACGGAATCTGGTCGTCGAAGACATCCGTCGTC
>JANBPO010007839.1:386766-596895 GCA_024336825.1 Amorphophallus titanum | reverse complement strand
AACCAGCGCGATACGGTCATTCAGTTCGCGCTCGACAACATCCCAGTCGAGCTGGATCGTCGTTGCTCCGTCGCTGGCGACCGGTGTCAGGTAGGGACCTCGACCGTGCGTGGCAGGTACGGGTTGCAAGGCATCGGGTAAGTGCGTGGGCATGCAGCCTCCTCGGGTGATGCCAGTATCCCCCGGACAGGGGGCAAAACCCGGGAGGTTAACGCGTAGCGCGTTCGGGCGTTTCGCACGAACCGCGCGGAGAATTGCGGCGATCGATCCAATTGCTCTGTGAAGAACTCGAGCGCACATCGGGGGCGCGATCTACCATCGGTTTCGCAGGGCCGGCTGCTGACAGCAGCGAGGAGCCATGGAGCACGACGTCCAGGATGCGTTCGACGCGCACCAGCGCGCGATCAGCGGTGAGCGACCGAGCTGGGAACCGATGCTCGCCGCCATCGAGAGCGAACCGGCCACTGGCGGATGGTGGAGTACGAGGCAGAAGTTACGTGCTATGAAGCAGAGCCGTATCTGACAACTGCCTACCGACCAAAGGAGCAAGAGGCCGCTCAGGAGAAGAAGGTTGCTGAGCAATGAACTACGAAACCGCTCTCGCAATCTGGCACCGAGCCAAGAAGGAAGAGATCGGTGTCATTCTCGAACTTGATCCCAAGGACAAGCGCCAGATTGAGAACGTCTTATACGAAGCTCGCAAGAAATCTGGCGACCAGTCCCTTGACGCTTTCATGATCGCACGTCCTGGCGATGCTCCGAACGAACTTTGGATTGTGCGCAAGGCAACAGACATGAGTGACTTCACATGACTGCCCCGCTCCCCGAACCCACAGTTCGCGTAACCGCTGTGCTCTTTAAGTCCGACGTCGAACTAATGCGTCAGCGTTATGGCCACGGCTGGACTGAACACCTTCGCCGGATGGTCCGTGACGACTGCAAGGAATATAAGAAGCACAAGAAGACCCTGGAACAAATGATGAGGGACAACGATGGCCAATGACATCGACATTCTAATGGACCTTGATCCGCTCGAACTCTCCAAGATTGACGGAGCACTCGACGCCATCATCGCCTATCACCGGAACCGCCGGGCCAATCTGATTGAGGCACCAAGCAAGCCCAAGCGTGGCGCCGCAATGACCGAGGCCAAGCCGAAGATTAACCTCGAGGAGTTGATGAACTCGAAGCCCAAGGCTGCGCCAACAACCTCAGGGAGCTTCCGGCGATGACGGACACTCACGCCCCATCACCATTCATCCCCGGCACCAACATCCAGTTCGCCTGGGACTCGACGTCCCTTGGATACATCAAGACATGCCCACGCCTCTACCAATACATCATGATCGAGGGTTGGTCCTCGTCTGACGAATCGGTCCACCTTCGGTTCGGCATTGAGTTCCACAAAGCCCTGGAAGACTACGATCGCAAGATCGCGGCAGGCACAGAGCGGCTGATGCAAGTTTCCCGATATTTTTCCTAAGGATTTGCCTGGATTACCTCCCCAGCGGGAGATTGATTTTGCTATCAAGGTTGTAGCTGGGCAGGCTGAGCTTCACGGTGATCGCCTTGCCGATGTAGGAGGTGCTCGGCGTCCACGTGCTGCCGGTCGCCTTGCTGATCGCCTTGCCCGCCGAGTACCACTGGATGGTCGGCTTCGGGGTGGTCTCCCCCGGCGTCTGGAACGGGTTCGCCGTCGCGAGGCTCAGCGTCTGGCCGTAGTGGTCGCCCACGATGACCTCTCCATCGCCACCGACGGTGGGGATGCCCTTCTGCAGGATGAGCGAGGTCGAGACCTGCTGCGAGCCGTCCGTGTCGCTGGTCGGATCGTAGGTGATGACGACCTGGAGCGCGCTGCCGGCGGGCACCGCGTCGTGGGTGGCGTCGGTCGTGCCGTCCGCCTGGCCGTTGACCAGCCACGAGTACTGCTCGGTCGCACCGGTTGGCGTGTAGGTGCCGGGCGTGATCGTCCACTCGCCGGTGGTCGCATCCGCGGTCGCCTTAGGCGCGGTGACGATCTTCGTGACGTTGATGATCGTCGGGTCGGTGCGGAGGCTCTCGGTGTTGTACCCGGACTTGGTGCCCGTAACCATCAACTCGATCGCACCGATGCCCGTCTTCGGGACGGTGAAGGTCGACTTCGTCGCCCCCTTGACCGCCGCCAGCGTGGTCGCGTCGACGCCGTCGTACCACTGGTACGAGGTGGTGACGCCGCTGATCAGCCAGCTGCCCACGACGGCCTTCACCGAGGCGGCGGGCGTCGGCTGGACCGGGCTGATCGACACGTTCGGCGCGTCCTGCAGAGCCGTGCCGGGCGACACCGCGCCGAGCGTGGTCGAGGATGACGTGCCCGGGTAGTCCGTGCTGGTGCCGGTGACGGCCACCCGCAGGCTGTTGCCGTTGTCGGCTGCCTGCACCGTGTAGTGGTCGGCCGTGCTCACCAGCGTGGACACGTTCTTGGTGCTCACCCGGTACCACGCGTACGAGACCTTGCTCGGCTGGCTGCCGTCGGTCACCTGCGGGTTCGAGAACGACGGAGCCGTGGTCACGTCGAGGAGGTCGCCGACCAGGATGCCCGGCGTTCCGTCGATGGGGAGCGCAGAGACATGAATGTTGCCTCTCAGTAGGCTTGTGGTGTACAGTGTAACTCAGTGAGTTCAAGATGAAAGATAAGAATAGAGATATGCAATCTTGAACTACAAAAGGCACTTTAAAGAAATATTCCAAAGGAATGCAAAGGCTAGAAGAAATCAGTAGAGAGAGATTTTAGAAAAACTGTAGTGGAAAATTTGTTGTGAGCCAATGCCTTAAGTAGGAGGAAGAGTTGCAGACGATTTGCTTTCTTGCTCTCAACTCATTGCAATGCTAATTTTTGGCTAAAAAGATTGCTCAGGAAATCTCAATAAGTCTTAAGACAGATTTTTTTAAAGGCTTGAAGACTTTGTAAAAATGGCTTTTTAATGACTCTGCAAACAGACCCTACTAAAAAGCTTTCTAATTCTTCCTATGATATGCATATTTATAGCCTTCACGGATACCTCTATTAGATTGTATTTTGAAGCCATTAGATATAGATTAGTTTAACGTTAGACTCAAAAACATAATCGTTAGTCACATAGTGTAGTGGACGGTAGGCTGAAAAATATATTCGTTAGAAATAGGTGCTTCGAAGCTTCTATTTCTTTGATAGATTTTCTTTTGTTCTTCTAGGTCAATCAGACTGCAGTGTGGATCTCTGTCAGGCGTGATTTCTTGAAGTCAGAATACCTCTCCGAGGTATGTCTATTTTAATGTCAATCCTACAAGACGCATTTATGAAAAGTATCCATAGCAGAATTATGTTATGTGATGTTTATTCCTTCATTTAATCAACTCTTGAAACGCGTCCGTACGTTGTCTGTGCAGATGTCTTCTTTTGGTTTTACCTGAAATAGCATACAACAAGACTTGACCTTTCTTGGTTGTCAAAAAAGTGCAGTATGAGGAAGGAAGTTTCTGCATGTCTTGTAATAAATGTAGAGAAGTTCTTGCATGTCTAGCAATAAATGGTTTGTACGTATACATTGAATGCTGGTATTTGAAATTTGAATTCTATTTGAGATAGTCGCAGGTAGTACTTCAAGATAGTTGAAGTTTATGCAACTTTGAGCTGAATCGAGAGTTCGACCGATGTCTCGGTAAGATGGGTTTGGACCTCGGGGATCATCCCCAATATGGCCATCATGACTCGTTATTGCCCCGGGCCAATAGCTCGATAGACCGGACCCGCTTCGATTGGGATTTAATCCCGCATTCTTATCAAATTGTTGTACACTTGGCAGACATCCGTACGGGTTTACTTCCGTCTTTGTCACGCTTTCAACACGGACTTCCGTTCGGATAAAGAATGGTCCACGAGTGACCGATATGGATTGAATGTTTTCACCCCACCTGGGGGCATTCCGACGCGACTCACGAATTTCATTAATCTCACTTCTTTAATGTTGATTTCAGGTCATAAGACCCCTTTTCCTGGCAATCAATCAAGGATTTTCTCCTCTCCGGGGGGATGTAATTAACGTCGTGACCTTTATGGCACGGCGGGTTTCTGTCCCGACACGATATCAACAATCATCTATTCAATCAAACGACGTGCACCAAGGGCTTCCTCGAAATCAGAATAAATCGTCACTCATGTGACTGGCACACCCACGCACTAAAATAGATGAAATAAATAACCAAACAAACGAATCAAATAAATGAATAAACACACGAAATAAAAGAATTAAAAGCACGAATAAAAGAATAAATAGATGTTCCAAAAGTACGTCTACAAGTCTGGCACGACCGGTGAGAGAGAACTTCCCTTCATCTCCTTGCCAGAATTAGGGGCCCAATGGCCTCTTCTTAAAATTCTAACTGCTTAATTTAATCTTGCATGATTGCTTTCCGACAACCACGATGGCCGTGTCGTTCGGACCCCTTCTTGTCACTAGCCATGCCACTCATGGCTAGTTGGCGGTGCCAATCTAGTTCGATAGTTTCCCGCCTGTCGTCGGCTTCCCCAACTTCTTGGGGGTCATGTTCGTGGAGCTCCTGAACGTCTAAGAGATGGAACCGGTCGCCATTGTAGAGGCGACCCCAACTGATGCTACTGTGGTGGGCTACTACTCTCACCACATTCATTCTCACGCTTCCGTCAACCAGAAGCGTATACCGGCCGCCAGGAGGGTGGCCAAGAAGAACGCCGACACATTGTAAAGCCGGCTATCTACTTCGGGCAAGTCCATACTCATCGGAGGCGTCCGAGTGTTTCTGAATGCCCAACAAGCCAGGATTACACCCAACAGGGTGATTTCGACGATGTCAGTGCACAACTCCTTCGAAGCACTGGCCCAATGCAAGATGGACCACTCCGAGTCCAAGATGAAGGGCAGGTTGACCCCAAAGCCAACCAAGTGCAAGCAAATGTGGGTACCCAAGCAAGCATAGGCTCTGATTTCAACCACACTAAGGTCTGCCATGATTGACAGACCTGTGAGAAGAAGAGAAGAACAAGAAAGGAAGACCGAGATGCTGGTCCCGCCGCATCTTGAACCAACACTCTCGGGCCGCATTCGACGGGCAAATATCTACTCTCATGATGGGAAGCACGATGGGGTAACCTTACAAGGCCGCTGCACCTACAAGTCTCTGACACTATTCAAAGTGCCACAGTATGTGACACGCGCCCTGCCAAAGGGCAAAATGATACTACTCAAGCCATCTTGGGGCTCTCCCACGGCCTTCAAGACACCTCTCTCGGGATGCTGCGGCCCCTAAAATCTATGATGATTTGGAGAAGCTGGCATCTCCAGATACTCACCTGTAATACGGCTGGAATAACCGGTCGCCACGAGAACTCATCCATGGAAGCTGTAGCTGAGATAACACAAGCTCACGCTGAAGAAATTGATGCAGACCTGACTGCGATGATTGCAAATGTGGTCTCCGCCGAAGATAATGGCGAAAGACTAGCGCCCGCTTTAGATATTCCATCAGAAGGGCGAGGTCATGCCTCCGGCTCCTCTATGCCCGATCTGGCTATCACGATGATATTGCTGCAAAGATATCAACAAGAAGTTGAGATGTTGAAAAGGCAGCTCAGTGAGCTGAGCACGCATCCTATAGCCTTGAAATAGGCCGAAGTCCCCCCTGAAACCTCGCAACGAGGTGCTGATGAATTCGAAGCTTCTCCTCCAATGATGGCCTCTCAACTGGCACCTAATTACACTGGGGGCATGACCCCGATACTACAACCCGCTCCTCAGCATCAGGGGACTACGGATGTACCTCAAGCAATGGCACTAATAATGCCGCAAATGCAACAAGCTCAACTATGTCCAAGTCCGATTGACCAGGCAATGATGGACAAATTAATGATAGAGTAGATGATTGAAGAGAAGTTGACCAATAGAGGCGGTGATGATAATGCCTCGTTTGATGTTTATAATGTGTCATACCCAGTGTTGGTTTTAGATTGTTGCTTTAAGAGTGTAATTATGATGATGAACAAGAGAATATAGATGATGAACAAAATAAATGATGAATAGGTGCAGCATCAACTCAAGCAATCAACATGGAATGTAAAGCACCTGGGCATGTCATCTTAACAGAAATAGGCAAAGGAAAAAGAAAAACACATGCCGGGGCGTGGTGTAAAGGGGTAAAATAAAACACACACTGTAGGTGTGGAACAACTAAAATAAACAAGTAAAGAGATAAGATGATGAGAGGAAGAAGACTAATGCCCAACTAAAGGAATGTGATCGCCACCAAGGTAATTAAAATAGTAGAAGTAAGATAAATACCTTGGAAAGAGCTGGATGAAACACCCATCCACGGGAGAAGAAAACCTGAGTGTTGAAGACTAAAAACGGTCCAATAATAGGCCGCGAGCCAGAGACAAACGGCCCTACAATTGACCGCCTGAATTCTAAAAACGGTCTAAAGAACAACTGCTAAAGAACCCAGAACTACAACTTGGGACTTGGATCTCCACCCCTCCTGGCCGGCCAGAGGAGTTGGGTCTCGTGCTATGAGCCCTGTAAACCTGCAAAAGAGTGTAGGAGCAAAGAAAAACAACCCAGATTAGTCCTTGGACAAGCATAGCAACTATAATGCAAATAGACTAAAACTCATAAAAAGGAAGGGAGGATACCTGGCGTGGTGGTTTTTTAACCCCTATAGGGCGTGAAAAAGAAGGGAGAATGTTTAAAAATGATGCAGGAAAGACAGAATGTGGAAGAGGAAGGGGGAATATGCTTATGGATGTAAGAGAGGGGAAAGAAGAACTAAAGAAGAAAAAAAGACTCAATTAAACCCTTGGAACTAAATACTCCCTGGACCAAAAGGCTTATGGACGTAGAAGTAGCTTCCGTGGGTTCCCCACACGCTGCGCCAGTGTAGCTTCGACATGTTTAAGAATTACAGCACTACTCCCCTAGCAAGGGGGGGTAGCGTCCGGCCTGACGGCCTCCGCCTTCACCATCTACCAGGAGACCAACGTGCTGCCCACAGAGTGGTTCACCGACCCGGAACTGACCGCCCCCACCCCCGTCACCATCACCCCTGAGGGCCGCGTGTTCGGCCACATCGCACAGTGGGGTGTCTGCCACACGGGTCTTGGCCTGAGCGTCGGCATGGACGACACGTGCACGGCCGCTCCCCCGAGCCCGAGCAACTACGCCTACTACCGCACGGGCATCGTCACCACGGAGGACGGCGACATCCCGGTCGGCAACCTCACCATGGGCATCGGCCACGCGGGCGAGAAGGTGACCGCTGGTGCGGCGCTGGCGCACTACGACAACACGAACGCTGTCGTTGCTGACGTGGTCGCTGGCGAGGACGCGCACGGCATCTGGTTCTCCGGCGCGATGCGGGAGGACCTGACCGAGAAGCAGATCCGAGAGTTCAAGGCGTCGACCCTCTCGGGTGACTGGCGGCTGATCGGTGGCGAACTGGAACTGGTCGCCGCGCTGGCCGTCAACGTGCCCGGCTTCCCGATCCCCCGGCTGTCCCTGGCGGCTTCTGGTGGTCGGCAGACGGCGCTGGTCGCGGCCGGTGTCATCGAGCGGAACGCGGAGGACAAGCCCGAGCAGCCCTCGGTCAAGGAGTTCGCCAAGGCGGTGCGGGAGGAACTTGCCTTCCAGAAGCGCGCGGCGAAGGCCAAGGCCGCGTTCGTCAAGGCCGAGCGCAAGCGGCTGGCCGGTCGCCTGTGAAGGTTCACTACGCGTCGGGCACCCACCCTTTCCCGGGGTGGGTGAACGTCGACTACACGGTAGAGGCGGACCGCCAGGTCGACCTCCTCTCGGACGACTGGGGTGACATCCGGGCGGTGACCGACAACTACGTCGGGCACTTCCTGGAACACCTCACCCGGGAGGAGTGCATCGAGTTCCTGCGCAAGGTCCGAGGACGCAGCGTCCCCGGTGCCCGGCGTGGGACGCGCGGACGGAGGCGGCGTAGATGCTCACCGCCGATACGATCCTCCGTCCATTCTTCCGCTACTACGGCGCGAAGTGGCGTGCGGTTCATGCGGGGCTGTATCCACAACCGCTGCACAAGCGCATCGTCGAGCCGTTCGCTGGCGCCGCTGGCTACGCGCTGCACTACCCAGAGCGCGAAGTCCATCTCATCGAGCGCGACCCGGTCATCGCCGGAATCTGGCGCTGGCTCGTCTCGACATCGCCGGACGAGGTGCGCTCGATTCCGCTCGTCGATTCCGTCGATGACCTGCCCGCGTGGGTGTGCCTCGGTGCGCGCGACCTCATCGGCTTCTCGATGAACGCCGCGACGAGCTCGCCGCGCAAGACGCTCTCGGCATCGGCGCGCAAGCTGCGCGAACAGGGCCGCAAGTTCTACGGCTGGACGCACGAGCTACGTGAGCGCGTGGCAACGCAGGTGCCGCACATCAAGCACTGGTGCATCCACGAGGGCGATTACGCGCAGATCGAGCTTCAACTCGTCGGTCCGTCAACGTGGTTCATCGATAAGCCGTACGACGGCGCCGGCGTGCACTACAAGTACGGCCCCGAGTACGTGAACAATGCGCACCTCGCCGAGTGGTGTCGCACGCGCGACGGACAGCCGATCGTTTGCGAATCGCCCGACGCGAAGTGGCTGCCGTTTCGCCCGCTCGGTGCGGTGAAGTCAGGGCCGCGTTCGATGGCCGCGCGTGAGGCGATTTGGCCATGACCTGCCCCGACTGCAAGCGCGAGCTCGGGCACGACGGGCCGCACAACCCAATCGAATCGTTCAACAGAGGGAGATAGAACCCATGACCCGAGACCGCATCTTCCGCCTTACTGCGAACCCGCTCGCCGAGCCCAAAGACCTCGACCGGGGCTATGTCGCGCGCGTCCACGCGATGCTCGACGCTTACGCGTCCGGCGCGCCGGACAACTCGGCCCTCATGCTCCACGAGGGCCGCGATACGCCGTTCTTGCCGTACGCCGTCATTTCGTGGGTCGTCGGGCGCTGCCCGATCGGCGTGCACCTGGGGAAGGCGCTATTTCTTGGAATTGATGCTCTTATGAAAAGGCACTATTTAATTGGCGTCTGGACCCTCGGTCGCTATTTCATGAGTCTTCAACAAATGGTGTCTAGCACATCTGATGCTAATTCTTGCAATTTCATAAAATTCAAATAATCAATGTTCTTAACCCAAAATACATTTTGACAGTTATGCAATCTCTTGAGTACATCTCACATTATCATTTTGACTCAAAATGATGGTTAATTGCATGCAGACTCAAATTAATTGTGAGAATGAAGTTTGAACCTATTAATGCATAACTATGCTTATTAAGTTCTTAAAAGTGATGTATGTGATATAAATTATAATATGAAATATGACACTCATCACCAACTGCTCACGTCCTCGATTCACTTCCGCTATACATATATCTCGGGGCGTGATAGTGGGGGTCAATCATTTTGTGTTGTCGTAGCCGCTTGCAAGGTGTTCCGAAAAATTCCCGACACACCTCGAGTCATCAAACGGCTCAGGTAACTGACTGGCAGGCCTTGAATTTAGCCCCGAGCTAAGGGTGAGAGCTTGCGGGAGCTGAGAGAGGGCATCTTGAACATGTGGGCCCGGTCTCGTGACGTATGTCATGTTATAAGGGGGGTTGGCAGGCTGTCCTAGGTTGACCGGGGAATTGAAGGAAAATGGCTCGATGCCTCATGTTTGAGGGTCGGGGGTGACCCTGACTTGCTGGAGGGTTGTCGTAGAATAAGGCTGGTGTGTGGGAGCCCAGCGTTGGGCCCCGGCTTGCTGTAGAATGGCTGAAATATACACGCCCGCAAGGTGTTCGGATAAATTACCAGCACACGTGTATGGGCCGCATAATGGTGCTATGGGTTTTCAAAGCCCGCGGTTGACTGAGATAAGTCTTCCTTTCACTTTAGAGGGTTGGAGGGAGGTACCTTGGGGATAAATCCCGGTCTCATTTCTAGGTGCCTTGTGCCGTGGCTTGTGGTCGGGGCACCCTCAGATTGGCCCGGGTGGCTCAGTTGAAGGTGGGTAAATCCACAAACTGGGTGATCGGGGGTAGCCCCAAACCGACACGTGGACCGTATACAGTCGCGCACGTACCCGCGAGCGCGAGCCATGCGGCCACCTTCGGATCGGGTACCATATTGTACTGCGCGGAAATCTCTTTGACGGCTACCGCCAGCATTTCCGCCTCCCGGTCGTCAATTTTGCAAAGCTCGCTTTTGAATACGAGCGCGGCGATTTCGTGGGCACCTTTAATCTGGCCCGCGAAATTCTTTAAATCCATTCCTCGACTTTTTGCGCCGCCGATGCTGCTACTTCCGTTACTACCGATTCCGGAGCCTGCGCCGGGGGAACTTCCACCGTCCTTTCTTGGGCGGCCCCTTCCACGCTTTGGGTTTGTGGGGACGCTTGCGGCGACATTTTCGTTACCATTTCCCGCACCGTTTCCGCCAGCGCCGTCAACCCCGACATCAGGACTTGCTGCCCCTGCGCCAATTCCGATAGGATTTTCTGCGTCGTCGCTTGCCATGTTTCCTGTTCCTCTTTTACCTGTTGGATTTCTTGCGCGTTTTCTTGCGCGGTTTGTTCGGCGTTTTCTGCCGTTCGTTGCGCGTTGTCGGCTACCGCGCTGGCGCCGCCAGCAATCGCCGCTGCGATTACAGCGCCGGAATCATCCGGCGTTACAGTTGATGAATCGGGCGGGTCTACAACTACTGTAACTTCCGTTACAGATTCGCCAGAATTTTCGCTTGTCACGCTGTCGGTGTTTTCATCATCCATGGATTACCTCGTCGGTTGAGTTGTCGAAACCATCGTGTGAAATCATTGCGCGAACCGTGTCATCAATCTGCGGCACAATAGCGGCGTGAATTTCGCGTACCATTTGCTTGATTTCCGCAATGTCTTTTTCCGCTTGCAGCATGCGCGCACCAGCGGCCAGCACTGACGACTCCATTTCCTGCATCTTTTCCTGCCCGAGCATTGATCCCAGCATCGCGAGTATGTTCATTGGCTATTCCCTCTATATAAGGTGGCATGATTGTTGCCCGGTTGACTCGGGGGAATACCCGAGTACAGTGGCACGATTCGCCGCATGCGCGTAACAGGCGCATGACGGGCAGGTCGGGCCGACCGCCGACAGCACCATCATGCAGACCGCCGTCTACGGCGGCACGGTGGACCAGACCCTCGCCGACAATGGCCGCACGTTCAGCTGGCGCTGGAGCGCGGCCAGCCGGTACAGCCTGGTCGGCGCCAGCATCGGCATGCGGGACGGCACGCAGCGGCCGATCCCGCTCACGCTCGTCGCCGCGAGCCAGACCAACGAGACCGGGAGCCTGGTCACCGGGCACACCACACCGACCGTCACCAGCGGCGAGGCGTACAACGTCGCGATCACCGCCTGGAACCGGGGCACGACACAGTCGCAGACGTGGACAATGGCGGTCGGGGACTCCAAGGCCGTCGAGGCGGTCGGCGCGTCCGGCACAACGGACAGCATCGACGCCGCGATCGGCTATGGCCCGGTCGAGGGGCCCGGGAGCTTCAGCCGGACCGCGACGACATCCACGTCGAGCAACGCCACCATGGCCATCCTCGTGTGCGCGGTCGCCGAGAACTGGCAGCCGATGAGCGCCGTCGCGTACTGGAGCCCACTCCGGACGGACAGCCCGGTACACGGGTACGACCGTGACGTCGCACCGGTCACCCTCGACGTGGGGCTCGTGACGTCCGCCGGGCGGGAGTACGCCAGGGTCTTCACCGGCCAGATGGTCAACACCCCGGTACGCGG
Source organism: Amorphophallus titanum (assembly GCA_024336825.1). Lineage (NCBI taxonomy): Eukaryota > Viridiplantae > Streptophyta > Magnoliopsida > Alismatales > Araceae > Amorphophallus > Amorphophallus titanum. The sequence continues at coordinate 585,079 of JANBPO010007839.1, read as the reverse complement.
CGGCCGGGCCGACCTTCAGACCATCTCCGCGACCCGGCTCAAGCTGATGAGGCTCATACAGCCCCCGGCGTTCGCGAGCCTCTACAGCGTCGGCCTGTATGCGACCTGGCCGATCAGCTACAACCTGTTCCGGTGCGGCGTGTACCCCGGTCCCCGGCCGCGCGACACCGGCACCGCCTGGCACGTGCCGATGCACGGATCGGCATGGCCGGTGGTCCCGGCGGACAATGTCGTCTACAGCTTCGACGAGGCGCAGTTCAACTTCACCTTCCCCCGGTGGATCACCTACGAGCACTTCCAGGACGGCAGCCCCACCCCGACCATCATCGACGAGGTGCCGTGGATGGCCGGGCCGTACGTGTCCGCGCCGGACGTCCGGCTCACCGCCAGCTACCTTCCGGTGGTCGCATTGATGCCAATCATGCGCGGGATTATCCGGCCCCGCGCTCGATTTCAGCCTCTTGCGGGATTTCCTACGGAACCACCGGACCCGACGTGCCAGGGCCGCCTTGGACGCCGCTGTGTTTGTGAGTGTCGTTGATGCTCACGCCGTTGCTGGTCACATCGGCCAGAGCCGTGTTGCCGTCCACCTGCAGGTCGCCCTGGATCGTGACTGCGCCGGTGAAGGTGCTCTGATCGGCAGCAAACTCGATTTCCGGCGTGGTCAGCGTGGCCTTTCCATCCTCCAGCAGCAGCGTGGTCTGCCCGACGTTCAGGCGGATGCGGCCAGTGCTCTTGACCTGCACATTCAGCACGCTGGCCTCGCGGTCGAATTCGATCAGCGTGCCATCCACGAACGTGATGCGCTTGTCCTTGGCCTCGCTTCCGTTGGCAGCGTGCCCCGTCGAGAACAGCGAACCGATGGCCACGCCCATGGAAGGGTCACCAGGCGACACCAGCGCCACCTGCTCGCCAACGTCGGGCGGCAGCCAGAAACGATCCTCGCCAGCGCGCGGCGTCAGCCAGGGCACCCAGCCTGTGGTGATCTCGCCCATGCGCACCTTCACCCTGGCGGCAGCAAGGTCAACCTCGGCGACAGTGCCGTATCGCAGGAAGTTGCCAGCGCGCCGGTCCAGCTCGCCCAGGCCGTAGCCCGTTTCGCGATTCACGCGTCAGTCCTTGGTGCGCCGGTGATGTCCTTGTAATCCGGCTCATAGGGAATGCCGACCAGCGGAACGAAGCTGTAGAGAATCAGGTTCGGTGCCACGCCGGTTTCCTTCCAGACGCCTTCGCCCAGGAACACGGCCTGTGACCATTCGACGGTCCAGACTTCGTACTGGTCGAGTTCCGGCGAGAAATCGTCCTTGAACACGCCCATCACCTTGATGCCGCCAGCGATCACGCCTGACCAACGCACAGTCTTGCGCAGGAATGCGGCATACGATCCGGCCAGCACGCGCACGAGCGTCTTGGAATCGGCCTGCAGGGACTTGATGACGAATTCGGCGCGGAACCTCGAATTAACCGAATTCAGTTTCTGTTACCAGAAACCTGCAGGTTGTTGCTGTAGGTTGTTGGGCTGTTTCGATGATGAGCCAGATTTGTTTACGTTATCATGCTGCGATATCTTGGTATGGGAATATTATTGAAAAATATTTTTTTGTCCATTCTACATTTTGCAGGGTAAAGAATATGTCTTCATCGCTAACTCTGATAACCTGGGTGCTATTGTTGATTTGAGTATCCTGTCATAACTTGGGGATGTTCCTTATTTTATGTCATTTATGGATTTCTTCTTATGATGATGGAAAGGCTATTTAGACATTGTTTCTCCTTGACTGATCTTAAGAAATAATTAATCACTTAATCCACAATCAGAACGAATACTGCATGGAGGTAATGATGTTAATGCTACTTGAATTTAGAGCTGACCATACACACCCTGAATGTCTCTTAACTATTTATTCCATTAGGTGACGCCCAAAACCTTGGCAGATGTTAAGGGTGGTACCTTAATTTCATATGAAGGGAGGGTTCAGGTATGTGGTGGTGAATTACTATTAATTTATGTACATTTGTTTTAGAAGTGGATAGTACCAGAAATTGTATTAAATATGAAAAGGGCATGATGAGTGTATTACTTTACTCATTTTTTTAGAAAAAAATCATGGGTAATCCATGCATGTTGACATCCTAAAAGGACTAGAACAGGTGAATGTTTTCAAATCATTATCAATTTTTCAACAGCTCAGTGTGGTTTACTGGGAAACTTGTTGGCAGCACAGTTAAAGCTAACCATAGTTGGTTTGACATTGGCTGTTAAATTATATTTGCTTATTGATAACTGATGAAATCCATCAGGCTGGCAGTTTGCTTTTTATTACTGTTCCTACATTGTGTCATAACTATGGGTTTCTTTTAGTTAAATTAATTTCCTGAAGTGCCATGTTACCTGGACGTTAAATCATTCTCTCTGTTTCATGTAAATGTTGGACTGCGAACCTGTTTTCTGTTTAATTTGGTTAATTTTTTTGATTCATTTGTATTTGCTGCCAAGGATAATTTTCATATTGGTATTAGAATTTAGAGGTGTCTGTTTGAATCATGATACGCCTACGTTTGAACGAATAGGTGGCACGACTTCCATTAATGGGCATATTTGCTAACGGCTGAAGAGAGCCGATGCCTTTTCGGAAGATTAAACAAAAAGTAGCCCTCCCGGAGTATTGAGAGGGCTATAAGCTGCCTGTATTTCTGGTGGGAAATCCCCATGCGCGGGACACCCTGTTCATTTATGACGCTGATTTTTAGTGAAGGGGATACGTCAACCCAAAAGCGCTGAAGCGATAAGCCCTCAGGCTCACATCACACCTCATACCGGCGCCTCACGCGCTCATAGACATGCGCCGGGATTCTGATACTGCGGTAACGGCGTTTGTGCATCTTCTCGGGACGATTAAGGGTGATGACACCTGGTTCTTTTTCGAAGATCGACGTAATCGTATCCCGGTGAAAACCCATCATCGCCGCTACCTCGACGACGGTGTAAGTCTGTTTCTCTTGCAGTTTGAGACGCATTATCCGACCTCCAGCCGACGCAACACGCGCTCATAAACACGACGTGGGATGCGAATGGTTCTGAAGCGTCGTTTGTGCATCTTCTCCGGGCGGTTAATGATGATGATGACGCCCGATTCGTTCTCAAACAGCCGGGTCACGGTCTGACGCGAAACACCCATTAAATCCGCGACCTCGACCACGCTGTAAACAAGCTTTTCAATAATGCGTCCCTTTAGCTCGTCCATCTAATAAGTCCTCTCAATAAGTTCATATATAAAGTCCCCATAAACCTTTTTATATCAATAAGATAGATACCACTAAAGATGTATAGCCAGTTTCGTCGTTTTTGTCAAAACTTGGGGTACAGGAGAACAAACAATGAACTTTTTTATGGCTACCCCTGCCCTGGTAAAACAATCACTTCATGCCCGCAGTCGCGGGCAAAAACCGCATCTTCCAGAACACCTAATCGACCGCTGTATTTTGAGTTGGTGGGATACAGATGGCCGTCTTCCGCGTGTATCTAAAAAAGACATTGCGGATTCCAAAGTTGTTCAAAGAAAAAATAACCGTATCAACGCAAGGTAAAATTTAAATCTTCTTCTTTGAGGATCTTTTTTACTAGTAAAAATGATAAAGTTTTAGCTGCCCTCGGACCGTATCAGAGATAAGTGCGTATTATTTTGAAGAATGTATATGAAATTAACCCTAAGTTCTTTCCCTCTCCTGTCACCTTTAAGCTGTAGTTATTATTTTGAAGTTGAAACAAGTGCATATTATCTTAATTAACTACATGGTTCGCCAATTGATACCATGCATGTGTCAGTCGGATGTGCTAGATCGTACTTGATGAATGCCAAGTTGACAATTCATAGGCATGGGCATGGGTCTCAATAAAGACAACAGAGGTGGCGATGTAGAGAGGATGAGAACGCTACAACGGACGGATCAAGGATGGAGAGGCCGCAGCAGAGGTGGCGGAGAGGAACACCGTGATGGAGATGACAGAAGAGGAAAGGGAGGGAGGTTAGGGAGATTGCGGTGGAGAGGGAGGAGATCGTCGAAAAAAAAGGGAGGCTAAGAGGAGAGGCAGAGGAGGAAGAGGGGTCGAGAGAGAGAGAGAGAGACCGTGACGGTGAGATTCCACATTTCTATTATTAATGCGAGAAAGTATTATTGCTTTTTCATTTTTTATTCATTAGAGAAAATATTATTGAACTCTATTCATTTCTCGTTTTACTATTCACATGAGAGAGAGAGAAAGTGTTCATTCCTTGTCCAAACATTAAAAAGATCAAATCACATTAAGTCAACCGCGGCATGATCCATACTGAATTGTGACGTAAGGAAACTAGATCTACCAGATTCATTGGCTGGCACGACGAATCATGCTTAACTTTGTTCAAGTTAAGCAGGGGTTGTAACGAGCATTATTTCCCTGTGTGCTCTAGTTTTCTTTTTCTTTACAGAACCACTTCCAAATCCTTCCTCCATTGAGAGGATTTAATTCCAAACATGTTTAAATATTTCCCTCTTAATACGAAATTTCTTTTGTGCTGCTGCAATTGTTTCGCTTTGTTCATATGACTACTACGAATTCCAAAGCCCACGATATTCTCTGTCAAAACCTTGCCACCCTGTCCCCAACCGGTTCGAGAAAAGACGTCGATCCGAGCTCGATCTCGCGAAGAACGCCGTTGAAAACCTCACCTCCCCACGCTTGCCGCACGTCCGCACGATCGCCTCGCCGTCACCCACGTCGCCGCGTCGTCGCCCCGCCACCGTCTGTAGCCGGAACAGAGCCTCCACCGCGTCGAATGGGCGAGAGAGAGGGAGAGGAACGCGCGAAGAGTGAGGAAGAAGAATGAAAAATGAAAAGAAAACGGCCTATTTATAGAAAATTTAGAAATTTATAAAAATATCAAAAAATAGAAAATCATGTTTTCACGATCCTCGGAACGCACCCGTCGTAAAGGTACCACTCACGCTCGAGTGAACGACCATATTCGCCCGCAACGGCGTGCCGAAGGATTTGCTGAAAACTGAGTCGGGAATCAGAAAATCACGCGAAAAAAGTCGCGGAACGCCTCCGGGCCCCCGAAACGGCCTCGGATCGCGTCGATCCGAACACGAAAGATGTCCAGAACGAAATCTCAGACATGACAGAGCCAGACGCTCTGAGAAAATAGATTCGAGACCCGATAACAAGGATCCGAAAGAATCCAGGTCGTTACACACCTGCCTGGGCGCGTTATGCTCATGACCATCCCGGTGGTGAAACAGCGAATACAACCCAAAAATACCAACCACGCCCCCGTACCTCCACAGGAGAGGGGGAAACCAAGGGGGAAGCTCCCCAATAGCCCTAGGTATGGTTCTACGACCTCGGATCGGCCAAAAACGCGGTGAAGCGCTAGATCGGGCGATCACTCTCCAAAGCATGATTTTACCCTAACCCGCTCAAAAATACCCCTCTCGGCCTCACGACGGGCTACAAACCACGAAAATGGAACGCGGAGAGCTAGGGAACGTCACCCTACCTCAATGGAGCGAATGCTCTGCCGAATCGACGTCGAAATCGCGAAGAATGCCTTTAGAAGCCCTCGTTCCTCTGCGGAATCCCACGATCTTAACGCCACCACGACCGCCTCGCCGTCGCCGTTGTCGCCATGCCGTCTGCAGCCGGTGGGAGCTCGCCGTGCGATCGAACCTCGGGCTCCTTTCTTGATGAGATTGATGAATAAAGGACAAAGCTCAGTAGCTTTTGTTTCCATCCTCTTGCATGCTATTTCTTCATCTTTTTTTTTTACTTTGCCAGCCCTACTTCTCTCTCAGGTTTTCGCTAGGGCTGGCCCCCTTTAGTTTATTCCAGTGCGTTCTTACAGATTTTCACACTAAGGGGTTACCCATTTTTACCTGAAGCACCCTTTCGGGTTTTTACTCCAGCCGGATTTTATGACCTTTTTACCCTTAGGCGACCAACAAGTTGGATTCCTAAGTATGTTGGGGCACCTCAATCTCAAGCCCCCTTTTTTTTTGCTACTGTCGTTGTTGTCGTTGTTGTTGTAGATATTGTAGTTGCTTCTGATGTTATTATTGTTGTTTGTTTGCTGCTTGTTGCTATTGCTCATTGTTGCTTGCTACGTGCTGCTTGCCGCTTGTCGCACATCGTTGCTTGCTTGTTACTTGTTAGGGGTTGCTTATTGCTTGTTACTGCAGTTGCTTATTGTTATTGGGACAAAGTGTCTAGATTTTCATTGACCCTCTATCATAAGAAAAATGTGAGGCCAATGACTTGTAAACTCGTAACCTTTTAGCATGAAATGAGTTTGAAGATGAAGTTTGGGTTTTGGAATGATGACTGACCCGGAAGGGGATCGGGCACCATGGCTTTGGTTTCTTTTCTTTAGTGTTTTTATTTTTGTGCTAACTCAAAAAGGTTTGGGCAACAAAGATTTGATTTTATTTTGTGGTTGCTGACCCGAAACGGGTTTTGAACCAAGGATTCAGGTTTTGTGTTTTTTTTTCTTTTGTGGTGATCCAAGGAAGGCTTGATAATCAAAGAGTTGGTTTTAATGGTGGTTGACCCGGAGGGGTTCTGAACCAAAGATTTGGGTTTCATTTTGGGTGGTTATTGACCCGAAAGGGGTTTCAAATTGAGGATTTGGATTTTGGTGCATTTTTTTGAGTGAGTGGTCGCTTTTCCCTTTTAAACCACGGTAGGACAGGATTTTCGAGTGGAGGTTGACCAAGATGTAGATTCATGGTGATTGCGTCAACGAGAAGCGCGAAGTCGCGTTGGGGACCTTGGTAGCGCCGCTGGAGCTGGCGGGCGACATCGTGCGTAAGCCCGTCAGCGACCATCAGGTGTTCTTCGACGGCGACTATCCGTGCAACGCCCAAGGCGTGAAGATGCAGCTTGGCGGTGAAGGGCCGCGCCGCGAGCTCGCGCCGGGCCTGTTCGTCCGCCACCACTTCTCGCAGAAGCCCGACGGCGGCTACACGGACCACCACCACAAAATGACGACCTATCACGGGATGCTGGCCGCGCCGGCAAGCGTGGTGGACCCCAGCGTGAAGCCTCGCCAATTCGCCGCGCCGGAAGATGTCGATCCGGGCTCCATCTTCGAATATCCGGACACGGCATCGGGGCGGAACGGCACCGCGGCGCTGGCCGCGCTGCTTACCCAGGAGGTTGTGTCGATCATCGGCCTCGGCGGGACCGGCGCATACATCTTCGACAAGGTGGCCAAGACGCCAGTGCCGCAAATCCGGCTATTCGACGGCGATGAGTTCATCAACCACAACGCCTTTCGAGCGCCGGGAGCGGCCTCGCTCGAAGAGCTGCGGGAAGCGCCGCTGAAGGTGGACTACTTCAAGCGGGTCTATTCGCGGATGCATCGCGGCATCGTCGCCCACGCGGTCAAGCTGACGGCCGCGAACGTTCATCTTCTGGAGGGAACCACCTTCGCCTTCATCGCCATGGACGATGGCCCGGACAAGGAGGCGGTGATTGACCGGCTGGAAGCGATCGGCGCGTCGTTCATAGACGTCGGAATGGGACTTCACCTCGAAGAGGACCAGTCGCTCGGCGGCATCCTGCGCACGACCGCCTCGGTGCCTGGCCGGCGGGATGTGGTGCGCAACCGGGTGTCGTTCGTGGTGTCACCGCGTAACTGGCTTACTTCATCGCGCGGTCGAACTTGCGGATGAAGTCGCGCACCTGCGGATACACCTTCTCGCGCCAGCGCCGGCCGCTGAAGATGCCGTAGTGGCCGGCGCCTTCGATCACCTTGTGGGCGCGGCGTTTCGCGGGAATGCCGCTGCACAGGTCGTCAACGTGGAGTGGGAGCACGTGCGCGAGCTCCGGTACAACTCGGCCGTGTTCAACGAGACGCTCCGGATGTGCCCACCCGTCCCCGCGGACATTCGCATCGCGCTCAGCGAAAGCGCCCCTACCGCCATCATCGTGCCGTCCGATGTATTTGAACTGAAATACGAGCCACCAGGGCACGCGTTCAAGCAGGTCCCCTCCAGCTTGGGCATGAGCCCGGCACGCGTCAGCCCCGACGACGCTGCAGTCCGCCAGGCCGCCGACCTGCTCAAATACCAGGCCGACAACCGGCTGAACGGCGTGCCGCGCGCCGAGGTCTCGACCGACCTCGCCACCATCGACCTGATGAACCGCCAGCCCGAGGCGGCGCTGGACGCGTTGAACAGCTCGCGCACGACGCTCCTGCCCACCGCCATGGCCGCCCGCCGTCGGGGCATCGAGGCGCGCGCCTGGCTGGGCCTTGGCCAGTACGATCACGCGCTGGAGGTGATCCAGTCCGACAAGGGGGGCGACGCCGACGCCATCCGCGCCGAGGTGGTGTGGAAGAAGCACGACTGGCTGGCCGCCGGCAGCCAGTTCGAGAAGATGCTTGGCGACCGTTACAAGGCCGCGGGCCCGCTGAACGGCGAGGAGGAGGCGCGGTTGCTCCGCGCGTCGATCGCCTACAGCCTGGCCGGCGACGAAATCAGCCTGACCCGGTTGCGCGGCCGCTACGAGGGCTTCGTGCCCCAGGCGCACCTGGCCGACGCCTTGCGCGTGTCCCTGGCCGCCGGCCAGACGGCGCAGATGGCCACCAGCGACTTCGCCCGCGTCTCCGCCGAGGACAACACCTTCGTCAGCTGGGTCAAGGCGATGAAACAGGGCTTTCGCGACCGTCCCGCGCCGACCAGCCCGACCAGCGGCCTGACCCTGCCGCCCGCCAATGGCGCCGGGCCGACGCCGGCCACCAAGACCGCCGCCAACGACGGCCCGGCAAAGCCGTCCAAGGGCTAGGTCAGCCGGTCCACGGCTCCAGCGCGCCCCACAGGGCGAGCAGGATGGAGAAGCCGGTGAACACCAGCGTCGACTTTTTTGGCACTTGGCATGCTGAGTTACTAACTCGAGCTTGGGTGCACCCTTTGGTCCGGCCACTAGTTACACCTGTCTGTACTCTGAGGCATAATGCATTGGCACTTTGGTATGCTCAGGCTTGACCCTGTCATCATACCAAATTGCTCTAGGCCGGCCTCATGTGAATGCACCCAAAAAAGCAGAGCAATGCTTTTATTTATAGGCTGTAGTTCCCTCCCATTCGAAATCTTTGCTGAAGTGATATGCTTAAATCTGTTGCTTAAACAAACAGGTTCTGAAGTTATCGAATTGCCTCCAACATTTTGTAGAAGGGAAGAGACACGATAATAAAAGTCCTGATTATATTACTTTGTTTGTAAAACAGATTAGTTTCAGTTTGACTAGTAAAGGATCATTCATATGTTTTCTGAGATAAGGCAGTTAAGTACTCAAGGTTTGGTAGCACACTAGACTCTTGGAATGATGTGCGTGACCACAGTGGTTGCACTGGCTACAGTTTCCACACTTCAGTTTATGGACAAGATGAGATGGAATAGTGAATCACTGATTCACTTAAATGTCTTGCTTTATTTCTACTTTTGTTATTGACGTATGTGAATCTTTTGAGATGGGAAGCTCTTTTCACAATTACTTTCTGGGCTAGCAGCTGGAAAGCTAAACGTGTGTGTTCATTGTCTCCTTCAGGGGGTCCAAGAATTATAGTTCGTCTGTGATAGGCTTGTCCAAAGTGATTGTTTGTGGTAGTTCTGTTTTGCATTTGTTTCTTGCTTAGCATGTTATGTCTTTGCGACAATGTTTGTCAGGAAAAAGCACTCTGGCGTGCACATTAGGTAGAGAACTACATTTTAGAGGAAAGCTTTCTTACATCCTTGATGGAGACAACCTTAGGCATGGACTGAACAAGGATCTTGGTTTCAAAGCAGAAGATCGTGCAGAAAATATCCGGAGGGTTGGTAAGTATTACTGTTATCTTCATTATCAGTTGACCATCTCTTGCTCAAAAACTAAGCACCGTACATAAGTCTTTAGTGAGCCCTGGATCAACATAAGAGTCTTGTTTGTCCTAGTCGATAAAAATAATACCTTTGCTTCAGCATTTAACCAATGTCGATGAATAAATCATGTTTGACGCTTGTCATCATCGACAAGATCGGTCAACCTTTCCCTTAACTTAGACCTTCTGTCCTCGTTAAAAAATAGACAATACCTTTTCTTCGGCATTTAACCAATGTCGATGAACAAATCATGTTTGACCCTTATCATCATCGGCAAGATCGGTCAACCTTTCCCTTAACTTGGACCTTCCGTCCTCGTTAATGAAAAAATAATACCTTTACTTCGACATTTAACCAATGTTGATTAATAAACTATGTTTGACCATTATCATCATCGGCAAGATCGGTCAACTTTTCCCTTAACTTGGACCTTCCATCCTCGTTAATGAACAAACAATACCTTTACTTCGACATTTAACTAATGTCGATGAACAAACCATGTTTGACCCTTGTCATCATCGACAATATCGGTCAACCTTTCCCTTAACTTGGACCTTCCATCCTCGTTAATGAACAAACAATACCTTTGCTTCGGCATTTAACTAATATCGATGAAGAAATCATGTTTGACCCTTGTCATGATCAGCAAGATCGATCAACTTTTCCCTGAACTCAGACCTTCCATTCTCGTTAATGAACAAACAATATCTTTGCTTCGACATTCAACCAATGTCGATGAACAAACCATGTTTGACCTTTGTCATCATCGATGAGATCGGTCAATGTCTCCCTTAACTTGGACCTTTCGTCCTCGTTAATGAACGAACATATCTTTGCTTCGACATTTAGCCAATGTCGATGAACAAACCAGTCCTGACCCTTGTCATCATCGGCAAGACCGGTCAGCTTCCCTTAACTTGGACCTTTTGTCCTCGTTAATGAAAAGCCCCATTTGCTTCGACATTTAACCAATGTCGATGAACAAACCAATTCTGACCCTTTTCATCATCGACAAGACCGGTCAGCATCTCTTTAGCCCAGACTTCCCATCTGCTACTAACAAATAAGCCCTCATCTATCCCAGCTTCATTCCGTGAATCAAGTTAAAAAAATTAAAATAAAAATAAAAAATGATGAAATGATGAATGAGGCTTAAAATAGAGGTGTCTCGCTAGCCTTACCCAGCCACGCTGAGTAAGGACACAAATGGCTACAACCTAGCTGCGATCAAAACCCAAAAGGGCGCCGCAGGTAAAATCGGGTACTCCGTCACGTGAAAATCTGAAAGGGCGCGTGAACAAAAGCAAGAGGGGGCTAGCTTCGGCGAAAATCTGAAAGGGTGCTTAAGTCAGTAATGTGACTAAAAAAAAAGAAAAAGATGATGATGAACAAACATGAATGAATGAATGAAATCAATGAAATGATGATGGAAGTGGTATCACTTTCTCATCCACCATCCAAGTCCCACGGAAATCCCGTGTGCGATTGGGAAGTCAAATCCTACTGTCATAGGCCTTACGCGTATGCGGTAACACACCTTTTGCTTCGACATTCAGCCTATGTCGATGAATAAACCCTACCTTCAGTTTCGTCACCATCGGCAGAGTTAACAAACAGACCATTGGCTCGGATCATTCGTCCGCGTTAATAACTAAATCGACCCTTGACTTTCTTCGTTGTTCATGGAAGTTACCGAACCTACCCCTCACTCGGGTTCTCCACCCCTGTCGAGGAATGAACACATTCTTGGTCTCCCGGTAGCTTCGTCACCATCGACGAAGCCTGCTAATGGGCCTTCTGACCTTACCCTTTGGTCCTAGTGGCCACTACACCTTCATCCTCGAGCATTCAGCTTGTATCAACTAAAATTTGGCCCTGAGAATTGTTACGCTATGGTGAAGTGAACCTCTCACCCCTTCGTTGAAGGCGTGAGCGGTCTCCTGCCCTAGTAACTCATATATGTGGGCTAAGTTAATTGGCTAAGAAAGAAGGAAGGAAGATGAAGTCGTGACTTAATGGCGAATGGAGACATTTCATTTCTATGAAGTGACAAAATATATGTTACTCGGGGCATCCCCCGAGAGACATAAAAGTCCACCAACAAGGGAAGAAGAGAAAAACAAGCAAACAAAAAGGGGGGCTCATTGCAGCGGATGTCAGAAGATATCTTCAAGCTCCAAGAGCCCCAGTGAGGGATGATGGGTTAATCCTTGTAATCAAGATTTAGCGGCTTCCAGCTGCGTTAACTTCTCTTTAAGAGATGTGGATTTTCCTTCAGCCAATTCTGCCTCCTCTACGCTCAGGACTTCTGGTTGCTCGGCTTCTTGAAGCTCAGCCTCAGCCCCGAAAAGTTCAGCTCGAAGTTCAGCTATCCTAGCTGTCAAAGAGGTCTGACACTGGGAAGACGCACTGGCTGCATCCCTCATTTGCTGTGCAATCCCTTTCAAAGAGGAAAGAGTGGTTCGGCATTCTGTGCGCTTGAATCTTAGGGCCATCAGCTGATCAACCACTTCTTGGTCGAGGAATTCCCTCCTATTCACATACTTCAGCAACAAGACCACCCGCTGCATCCAGTCATCCATGGGGCAGCTGAAAGCTAGCAACGAGCGATAAAGGTGCTCCACCAAGCCGTTCAGCTGCGCATAAGTTAAGTCTCGGCAGGCTATCACAGTCTGTTGCAAGGTTTCCAAGAACTGCCACACCAGGTCGCTCGATGACTGTAAACCAAGTGGTGACGTGTTTGGAAGCTGAAAATCCACTCTATTGTCGACAGTAGCCCAGATGTCGTCGCTTGGCTCAGAAGAGGATGACGGCATATCTCATGATAAGCCTGCACTGGGGCCAACCCCTGCAGCTAACGTTATAGAGTGAGCATCAGTAACAGCAACCTCCCTTCCAACCTCTTGTGGTAAAGCTACACTAGGGACCTCAATGGTGGAGGATGCTTGCTCTTCGCGCCCAGCCTGACTAGCCTCTACGGACACTAATTTTGCAACAAGGGATAAGGCCATAGAAGCCCCAGCTGCTCCTTCAACAATCTCTCCGGCTTCTATTTCGGGAGGACTCCTTTCCTCCGGAAGCAGCTCATTACCGGCAATGGGCGGATGGGATTCCGCAGCTTCAGTCAGCTTGGCGGCCCCAGCAATCGTCCCCGAGGCCTCCAAGCCCGCCGTCAAGACTTAATGTAGCAACCCTGAATTTTCGAAACATAAAAATCTTAACAAAATATTAAATAGTAACTTATTGAAAGTCACCAATTAAATAGGAGACGCCCTTTGAAACTAGCGTCAAGAGCGCCCAAGACTTTCTCCGAGTCACCTACTCGGTCGCGCCAACGATGACATACGTGCCCACATGAGAATCCCATGAGCCTGCTAGGTAGCATCGTCAAAGGCATTGCCGGCCCCATTGGCGGCGCTCTCATCGGCGCGGCCGGATCGATATTGGGTGGCAAAAAGCAGGCCAAGGGAGCAACCGATGCCGCTGCATTGCAGATGCAGCAGTTCAATACCCTGAACCAGCAGCAGCAGCCTTTCATTCAGGGCGGCTATGCGGCCAACGAGCAGCTGCGCCAGTTGCTCGGCTTGGGAGGAGATGCATCGGCAGGTAACTACGGGTCGCTGTTGAAGCCATTCGGTGCCGACGAATTCAATCAGTACCTGGACCCCGGCTACCAGTTCCGTAAACAGCAGGGCGAGCAGTCCGTGCTCAATAGTGCTGCCGCAGGGTCAGGCTCGATGTCCGGGGCGGCGCTAAAGGATCTGCTGTCGTTCAATCAGGATCTGGCCTCGACGGAGTACGGCAATGCCTTCAACCGCTATCAGACGCAGCAGGGCAATATTTTCCAGCGTCTGTCTGGGCTCGCGAATCTTGGCCAGAATGCCGCGGCTGGTGTCGGACAGCAGGGGGCCGCCTTGGCGCAAGGCGCCGGACAGGCGTTGACCAATGCCGGAACGGCAGCGGGTGCGGGAATCGTGGGGGCTGGGAACGCGCTGTCCAGCGGCGCTACCAATTACTGGCTCAGTCAGTTGCTCAAGCAGGGAACGTAAATGGAGCCGGTCGCACTCGCCACCAAGGTTCCGGACTACCTTGAGCGGCTGTCCACGGTGCTGCAGATCAAGGGCCAGCAGCAGGGGCTGCGTGGTCAGGCTGCGGAAGTCAAAAGCGCCGAGCAGAGCCAGCGCCAGCGCGAAGGAATCGCCCAGTATTTCCAGAACAACAGCATGAAGCACATTGGGCCGGATGGGACGCCGGATATCCAAGGGATGCTGCTGGACCCCGAATTGCGCGATGCAGCAGGAGACCAGCTGCTGCAGGTACTGCAGAGTGCCGCGGCCGTCAAGCAGCAGCAGTTGATGTCGACATCCTTCACCTGACCATCGATATGTGCTCCGGAGAGCCATGCCTGATGTCGCCCTCCGTCGATGTGGATATAGTAAGTGCCGATGGGCGAGCGGGCGCCATGCGTATAGTTGTTGGTTTCGCTTGGCTCCCACCAGTTCAAGTCCTTCACGCTCCACCCCGCTGCTTGTTGCTGGGCGCGGAGGGCGAGGAGCTCAGCGGCAAGCGCGCGCACGTCCGGGTTGTTGAATGACGCAGCGTATTCCCGCAGCCGTTCGTCCGATACCTTATCGCTCATTTTGCCTCTGGGGGTTGGGGGAGGGGCAGGCCTGGCCCGGGTAATCGCAGGCGTATCCGTGGACGCCTTGGTCAGCGCCGCAGCGAAGGCATGAGCCGTCGGCCGCGACGTAGGGCTGACCGTTCTTGCACGGCTGCGAGTAGTCGATGATGGCCTTGGGAAATTGGAAAAGCTTGCGGCGAGGCATCAGAAGGGTATCTCGATAAGGGAGTCGCTTACGACGGGTCCTACCGTGGTGCGGAACTTACGCGCATCGGCAATTTTCTGGCGGATGTCAGCCGACTGACGCTGTGGATCGCGGCCATTCAAGCCGAGCCGCAAGTTGGTGTCGTAAATCGCCACTCGACGCCGCAAACTGCCCGCACGGCTGAGGGCGATGGCAGAGAGGGCGGCGCGGTTCGCCAGTGCGCGGTTCTCGGCATCGCGCCGGCGAGTCATCCGTGGCTGATAGACGAACAACTTCTCTGGGTCGGGCGGGTCATCATCCTCGACGTAGTCGTCATACGGGCTGCGTAGCTTCCATTCGTCGTAGCCGTTGCGCCAAGCGTTTGGATCGTCCCAACTCATTGCTGCGCTCCTCGCTTGAAGCGCTCGGCTGCATCCAGTAGTTCCTTGGATGACGGAGCGAACCCGTGCTCCTTGCAAAGCTGGTTGTATCCACTCATCAGGAGAATGTCGGTCTTGGCGTTGGCTTCCAGTTTCGCCGCGCGCTCTTCGGCATCGGATATGCGGTTGGCTGCGGCGGCAGGCGTCATGGTCACGCCATCGAACCGCACCACTGTCACCTATTCATTTACTATCTTTTTGCAAAAAAACAAAAATACTCAAAATAGCACACTTAAAAGCTAGTAAAAAAAATAAAAACAGTGAATAGAGCCTCTGTGAAATGCCACTTATTCATGAAATAATGACCTCTCACAATGTCGTTCATTATAAAAACTCGTTAAATAGCATGATTAATGGCCTTATAATTGTCTGCCAATTTTGTAGGTCCCAGGGATCATCAGGAAATAGCGCCCTCCTGCAAAACTACCTAATCTTGATATGGTGCCTCTCCTCCTGTTGCTTATTCTTAATATTTTTCAAAAATTTTAGAAATTTCACTACTAGCATCTTCGTACACTGTAGTTTAATCACGAAATGACGGCATCAAAAAGGCCGCCAATTTGTCCATATTCACCGCCAGAAAATCCTCCCGTTAAACACTCTTCCCTTCTTCGAAACCCCACTTACTACTATTCCTCCCCTCTCATTCTCTAACTCCCTTCTTTGCTACCTTCATTCTCTGCAACTCTCACTAATGGCAATGATGATAGCCACCTTTTCTCCCTCTCACACCCGCTAATCCATGGCCTTCATAGGTGGGTCGAGCTCTGGGAAGAGACGGTGGGTGATGGCACCCACCGTCATCCAAATTGACGACGAAGAAAATGACTTTGAGGAGGAGGCTCCTCCCGTGGTAATTGAAGCTTTGGTGATGGAGGAAGAGGAAGAAGGAGATGAGGGCGAAGAAGATGAACACCGTGATGATGAAGAAGAAGAAGACGGAGAAGATGAAAGCAGCGGTGGCGAGGAAGAAGGTGCCGGCGAAGAAGAAGGCGGCGATGGAGAGGAAGGAGAAGATGGCGAAGTAAGGCACGATGGCGGTGGACACAACGGTGGTGGAGAAAGATAAGATCATGGCGTAGCAGCCCCCCTCCTCCCCGCCGGCCACTGCAGGGAGGGTTTATGGACCCTGCGCCTAGCAAGCTAAGTGGCAATTTTTTTTGAAAAATATTATTAAACCAAAACCATGGCGGTGGGGAGATATGCCACAGGAATTGGCGACCACACCGATGGCCGACTCTTGGGGATTGATCCTACTCCAAATTAAGACTCCTAGTTCGATATAATCCCTCAAACCCTAAGACAACTCTATAAATAGGACCTAGATTGACCTGTGCGAACCCACATTTTGGCTCGCAGGGTTCGAAGGTAAGACGCTGTAATCTCAAGTTGAGTCTTTAGAAGATTTTGTTCCTTTTAGTTTTGCCTAACTTTCCTCTAAACCCCATGCCCGGAGATCAAGACCTTGAGAAGTTAGAAGCTCCAGAAGTCGCTGGTTCTCTACAGACTGTACAGGAACAAGCGTGTCTGTCTGAGAAAGACCCGAGGATTAGGAACCCTGATCGAGATATTTTTAGGTAGATCCTTTAGAATTATTTGGTCCCCATTATACCTTCTAATTGCCCTCCAAATCTCGCGAATTTAGGTCAAGGGGTTAAGGAGATAGAAGGGCACAAAGTTACTATTTCTACGCAGGACGTGCAGGAACAAGGACCTTCTAGCAATAAATTTGAAGTCTAGGTAACAAATCAATAGTAGGTTATCTCATGAATGGCTCAATTAACAAGTTAGGTGTAACATCCCTCTCTTTCCTAGAAGTTTCATGCATTGTATATGGAGAATTTCATGTTTTATCGGGACTGCGCATTTAGATTCTACTACATGCATATCCCTGCACCTCTTAACTAAAAATAAGAAATTTGGCATGATTCTTGACTTTCCATGTACCTTTTTCATTGTAAACATGTTCTTACATGTTAGAATTCTATTCCTCTTGGTTTTCATACATTATTTTCCCTAGCATAGGCCCTGCTTGATCCTTTAATCTTCTGTCTATTACAAGCAGAAAGCGGTTTGTCAAAGACCGCTATTGTCAAGTAACAGTTTTAGACTGAACGCTACTATCAAGAAGCAGTTCTTCTAAAATCACCTTCTTCTTTCTGTTTCTACTTTCTGTTAACCCTAAACAGAATGCAGATTCGCCTTTATTACTATATGTTAAGCGTGAGTATTTAGGTCCTATTCCTAGTTACATCAGTACATTCCTGTTATTAGTCATATTGTGCATCCATCATGATACGCCGGTCAGCGCCGCCGACGTCGCCAAGCTGCGCCGCAAGGTCGCCGCCCATCCCATCCGCAAGCCTCCGGAAAAGGCCTGAACATGCCCATCGAACAGCCTCGCGATCCCTCGCCCAGCATCCCCGGCCAGGACCCCGCACCGCCCAATCCGCCGCGCGAGATGCCGCCGGACCCCGCCCCGCAGGAGTTCCCGCCGACCGCGCCGCCGATCGAGTTTCCCGACCGGCCGCACGGCTAGATGTGCTGGGTTGGACTATTGAGAATTGGGCTGGTTGCCGCCGGACGGCGGTGTCGCGGCAGAGGACGCGCCCTGCTGTCCGGCGCCGGAGTCCGCCGTTCCCGGCCCGCCCGAGCCGGTGCTGCTGACGGTGTTCTGACCGGTCGGCGCGGTGTCGGGACCCGTGCGGCTGTCGGGGCTGGAGCGACCGCAGGCGGCGAGCGCCAGGGCGGCGGCGACGAGGCTGGCGGCGATGGCGCCGGACCGGTGGTCGATCATGTGAGGTCTCTCCCGAGTACAGTTGGGTCCTGTCCTCAACGGTCGCGCCCCGCGTCAGGTTTCTGCAGATGTTGCGAGGTCCTCGCACGGCAAGGGGAACTTGGCTGGCCGATCCTCATTTGAACAACGGTCGGCGGGCGTGGGGCTTGCCGTGTGAGGCGACCCCATGGCCGATCAGGATCCCGATCGCGAAGCCTCCGAGGAGCCCGGCGACGACGGCAAAGGCGGCGGCAAGGGCGAAAAGAAGAAGCCCAACCCGCTGAAGAATCCGCTGGTGATCATCGGCATCGTCGTGGTGGTCGTCATCGCCGCCGTGATCGCCCTGATCTGGTGGCTGAACGCGCGCCAGTACGAGAGCACCGACGACGCCTTCGTCGACACCCACATCATCCGCCTGGCGCCACAGGTCGCCGGTGAGGTCAGCACCGTGCGGGTCGACGACAACGTCCTGGTCCAGCCGGGCCAGGTGCTGGTGGAGATCGACAGCTCCGCCGCCCGCGCCAACCTCGACCAGGCGCTGGGTCAGCGCGGCGAGGCGGTGGCCAGGCTGGCCCAGGCGCAGGCGGTGAAGTGGGGATAATTAAGACATTCCACCAAAATGGTGGAACGAATTACCCACGTTTCTAACCCCGTTTCAAGGATAACCTAATTCTCTCTAATCTCTAGTATCTCCGTCCATAAAGATGAAACCAAATATAGAATGGGGTTGCATGTGTAGGAGATATTCACGTATTATCCTTCAATTAAACTGGACCTTAGCGTATTATCGTGACATCACCGCCACTTAACTTGATGCAGTTGGCTTCGCACGTAATTCAAAATTGTTACTAAATTTTACACTTAAAAGTGGTTACTTTTATGATCAAATAGGTGTAACAAAATATTACAACAACTTTTATTACCCTATGCAAGTAATCGATGATTAGTTATGCAGTCCTCGTACTGCACGGAAGTCTCCCTGTGAGACCCCTCCGGAACCCTCGGTGGCCCTCTTCGCCTACCGGAACCCTACCCACCCCTTGCCTACGGCCGGCCCTCCGCCCTTCGGTCGGGCCCTCTGTCGGAACCCACGGTGTGCCTTTCTGGCTCACCGGTCCCCTATTCTCCCTCCCACCCATTTTTCCTCCCCCTCTCCCCATCCACAGTACCCTCCGGCGGCCCCTTCCCTCCCGGGGTTCCGCCCCCCCTCCATCTAGCAGTCTCCCCTCTATTATGGCCCGTGTCGACCTCCCCATTTCCCTCCGTTAGCCGTGGCCAACTCCCTCTTCTGCTATCCAGGGTTTCCCCGCCCCCAACCTGCTACCCCTCCGGGTTGACACCCAGATCCACCCCCTTCCCCCGGGTGGTTTTCCTCCCCCTGCCGCCTCCAGTTTCTACCCCTTCACCCCAAATCTCTTTGCTCTCCCAACCCGCCTCTCTCTTGGCCCCCACTCTCTTGCCCTAACCCCCACGGTTGTATCCCCTTTCCCCCCTCCCTCGGTTGCAGTCCCTCCCCTTTCTCCTCTGCTACCCCTTCGCGCTGCTCCCTATTTTCCCCCCGATCGTCCCCGGGCACCCCCGGGGGCGGCCGCGCGGGGGGGGGCGGGGGGGGGGGGGGGGGGGGGCGGGGGGGCGGGGGGGGCGCCGGCGGTGATGTAGCGGCCGCCGAGCGACTCGATCGCATCGCCGAAGTCGAGCAGCATCGCCCGCCGCAGCCCACCCTCCGGATGCGCGGCCGTCGGGGCGCAGATCACGCCCTTGCCGCCGCCGAGCAGCAGCCCCGCCGCGGCCGCCTTGTAGGTCATCGCCCGGGCCAGCCGCCTGGCGTCCTCGACCCCTTCGGCGGGCGAGTCGTAGTGCCACATCCTCGCCCCTCCCAGGGCGGGGCCGAGGACGGTCGAATGCACGGCGATCGCGATCGTCACGCCGCTGCGGGGACCGGTGAGGACCCGCAGATCCTCGAAGCCGGCGGCCGATCCGGGCGCTCCCACCTCCGGGTGGGCAGTGGTATGCGTGCTCATCACTCACACCTCCCTTGCTCAAGGTCCTCTCTCAGGTCGGCGAGGAAGCGGGCCGCCTCGGCGCCGTCCAGCGCCC
Source organism: Amorphophallus titanum (assembly GCA_024336825.1). NCBI lineage: Eukaryota > Viridiplantae > Streptophyta > Magnoliopsida > Alismatales > Araceae > Amorphophallus > Amorphophallus titanum. Next base: position 565,061 of record JANBPO010007839.1, on the reverse strand, counting down.
GGTGGTCCCAGGACATGCAGAGGTAGGACATCGGGCGGATCGCGATCGAGTCCTCGCCCTCGCGCTCGACCACGACCGGCCGCTTCACCACCGCCTCGAGGTCGAGGATCGCGACCTCGGGCGAGTTGATGATCGGCGTCGCCAGCACCGCCCCGAACCGGCCGGGGTTGGTGATCGTGAAGGTGCCGCCCTGGACCTCGTCCGGATGCAGCCGCTTCTCCCGCGCCCGCGCCGCCAGGTCGCCGATCGCCGCCGCCATGCCCTCGAGGCCGAGGCGTTGCGCCTTGCGGATCACCGGCACGATCAGCCCGTCCTCGAGCGCCACCGCGATACCGAGGTTGACGTCCTCGTGGTGGACGATCTCCTCGCCCTCGATCGAGGCGTTGAGGATCGGATGGCGCTCCAACGCCGCCACCGTCGCGCGGGCGACGAAGGCGAGGTAGGTGAGGTTGACGCCCCGCCGCGCCATTCCCTCGCGAAGCGCCGCGCGCCGCGCGGCGAGCCGGCCGAAGTCGACCTCGACCACGGTCGTGCAGTGCGCCGCCGTCCGCTGGCTCTCGACCATATGCCGGGCGATCTGCCGGCGCATCGTCGACATCGGCTCCCGATGCGTCAAAGCTTGTCAACTTGAAATGTAAGGAGGGCGCTTCTATTGCTGAACACTTGAATGAAATACAGAGTATCACTAATTACCAGTTATCCTCTATGAAAATGTCGCTTGATGATGAGTTGCAGGCATTGTTATTTCTCAGTTTGTTGTCAGAAAGTTGGGAGATATTGGTGGTTTCCTTTAATAATTCTATGCCAAATAATATTATCTCCATGAGCCAAGTAACAAGTAGTTTGTTGAAATGAGGAGTTGAGGAGGAAGAATTAACAACCACTCAGAGTGATTCACAGACACTTATCTCAGAGAATACAGGAAGGTCAAAGTCTAAAAGTAGAGGCTATTCTTACAAGAATAGAAGCAAGTTAAGGGCAATAAAAGACATTGCCTGTTACAACTATAGTGAGAAAGGGCATCATAAGAATCAGTGCAAGCAACCAAAGAAGAGCAAGAAAAAGAGAAAAGAAGTGGAGAATGCAGAGTTAAAGAATAATACCACAACCACAATACAAGATGATGATTATTTGATTTTGTCTACTTCTAATGTTATTTTTTCTTACATGTGCCAAGATCTCGAGTGGGTGATTGACAATGGTGCTTATTACCATGCTACACCATGGAGAGAATTCTTTACTATATGGCTGAAAATTTCGGTGTTGTCAAAATGGGTAACCATAGCACAACAAACATCATTGGCATGGGTGACAATATCCATATAAAAGCCAACATTGGCTGCAAGTTGGTGCTCAAGGATGTGAGATATGTGACTGACTTGTGATTGAATTTAATTTCGGTTGGAAAGCTAAATGATGAAGACTTTGATAACAAATTTCACAAAGGACAATGTAAGGTCAGTAAGGGTTCACTTGTTATAGATAGTGGGAAGAAATGTCATACTTTGTATAGGTTGCAGGCTAAAGCTTGTGGTAAGCAGTTGAATGCTATATAAAAAGACTTCGGCATGGAGTTGTGACATAAGTGATTGGGACACATGGGCGAGAAGGGATTACAAGTTCTTTGCAAGAGGGAAGTCTTGCCAAACTTCAGAGGCGTGCGTCTAAACTCATGTGCAATACAAATGATAAGTATACCAATTTTAAGTGCCTATTAAATAAATACCCCCATGATACCACACTTTGATAAATCATGGCCAGACAGCATGGTTCTGGCTAAACAAACCCAGATGGTCTAAGACAAGCTGAGATGCCTGAATGGAATATATAAGATCATAGCAAAAACACTAGCCAATAGACTGAAAGAGGTAATTGGGGGTCTGATAGACAGTAATCAGTGAGCATTCATCCATGGAAGATTGATTTTAGACAATTACATGTCTGCATATGAGCACATCCACGAACAGAAGATTAACTTTGAGAAAGCCTATGATAGAGTTAATTGGAATTGCCTATTCACAATATTTCAGCTGATGGGCTTTAAAGAAGATTGGATCCAGTGGGCGAGGAACTGTATACAGGCGGCAAGATTCTCATTGTTAGTTCATGGGGTGCCGTGTGGTTTTTTGGGACTTCTAGAGGGTTGAGGCAAGGAGACCCTCTCTCCCCTCTATTGTTTGTTTTAGTTGGACTGGTACTGAGTGGCATGTGCAAGAAGGCAAGATCAACAGGTCTTATTGAAGGGATCAAGGTGGGAAGCAACTCTGAAGAAGGTTAACACCTGCAATATGCCGATGACACAATCCTTTATTCAGCTTTGGTGGAGGAAAACCTTGTCAATCTGAGAATCTTGCTTAGACTTCTGAAGGCCGTTACTGGTCTAAAAGTTAATTATTACACAAGTGAGGTGGTAGGAATAAACATAAATGATGAGTAAAGTACAGATTGAACAGATATTGGGTGCTAGGTGGGGCTCATTCCCCATCAAGTACCTTGGTTTACCTCAAACCGATGAACCAATTAGAGTTGTAGCAGACGAATGGTATCATCAAGAAAGTAGGAAACAAAATTGCATCATGAAAAAGTAAAATCTTATCTTCAGGAGGTAGATGGATTCTATCCAAGGTGGTACTCACAACTTTACCAATATATTTTCTATCCATATTCAAGATTCCAAAGTCAGTGTGCAGAAGAATTGAATCCACGAGAGCTGCTTTTTTCTGGAGGGAGAAAGGACCAGGACTACCTATAACAGAGAGAACGGTGGAGTCCAATAGTCGGATCTCTCCACTACTGTATGTCTACACAACTGTTCATAACAAGCTACCCAATGTCAAGAGCTGCTTTGGGTAACTCTTCTCCAGCTGCACACCCCAGCTTGGGGGCATAAAAAGGGAAAGCAAAATCTCCAAGCTATCCACCCCGGCCCGAGGGTGCAATAGAATAAAAAGAAGAGAAGAATGGAATTATTCGGGGCATACCAAAGTCTCGTCGGGAGCTATACAACCCGCTGTAAATGCTAATTGCTTAACAAGGTGGGCTACTAAAGATTCCAAGCTCCTTGCTTAGAGGACCCATTCGCTGCATCTCATTCAATGGAAGAATGGAATTTCTCCTTCTCCAGGAAGCTACTCCATCTAATTTAGCACCATGGAATGGGGGCAAGTCCTGCAATATCTTATTTTGAAATCCCTATAAGTAGTGCATGGCGCACGACCAAAGGATCTTGAAGCCACTGGCACGATTTTTGGAGCTGAAGAGACCCCACAACCAAAACTTTTGAGGCAGGCAAGTCAAGAGACCAGCATACGGTGCACGTCCTGGGAGCCTACCCTCGCCAAGCAACAACATTTTCGGTATCCCCGCAGGAGACAGTAATACAAAGAGTGGCCAATGACTCTATACGTGGCCGCTGCTATTTGTCCCTCGGGGCAACACCGACTCGAAGCAGTCACGCAGCAACCTCCCCGCTATCGAAGGATCCGTGTTGATCTAGTCTAAAACATTCGAGCTGACATACTAGCCGATCTATAAAGCTTGTATCAACGGTGCCACCGAGATTAATAAGCCCTCATTGGTCATCGGGCCTCTTATCTCAAAAATGGATCCATGCCCCATCGGGGTACCCCTTTAGTCCTTAGCCCGGATCCTCCAGCCAGGTCATCAAATAAACATTCGTCAGCTTTGCCAACTTCTCATCCTGCGGGATGCTTCCCATCAGTCCCACCAGGATTGACCCTCTACCCTTCGCTTGGAACCCATGTTCCTAACCAATGTATTCTCACTATCCTTCAGCATTCTACATGAACTTTGGACGTTCTCTCTCCTTTTCACAGACAGGATCCTTTTTAAACATCACGTTTCACTGACCCAAATATCTTTTTGAATTTCTTAGTCATTTTCTTCTTATGAACATCTTGGTTTTCTTGCTGGTAAGGTTGCGGATGTTTCTGAGGCTGTTCGGCAGTGTGCAGATGCTTTGATGTTATCTGGTGAGTCCGCAGTTGGGGCATATCCAGAAAAGGCTATCTCTGTCTTGCGCACAACCAGCTGGCGGATGGAAATGTGGGGTCGGGAGGATAGTCAGCATGTCCTTTCACAGCCTCGGCTTGCTGTGTTGCTGTCCGACCGCATCGCTGAGCAGATCTGTAGCCGTGCTGTGGAAATGGGTATCTCCCTTTTTTGTACCGTCGCTCGTTTCATTAATAACTTGAGGTCTGATTGTCTTTCAAAAATTGCACATTGTGAAAGTCTTAGCTGTTGTTTAAATAAGCTGAGCATTGGATGTTGTTTCATGGTATCCTGCCTTTACTGATTATGTTTTCTGTCTACAGCTAACAAGCTCGGAGTTGATGCGATCTTTGTATACACAAAACATGGGCAGATGGCATCTCTCTTGTCCCAAAATCGTCCAGACCCACCAATCTTTGCGTTTACTGATAATGCCAGTACAAGGAAGGCTTTGAATCTACACTGGGGTGTCATTCCCCTTGAAGCCACTTTGTCTAATGACATGGAAATGAATGTCAAGGAAACAATCGATCTCATGACAACAAGAGGATTGGTAAAACCTGGGGATGTTGTACTAGTGGTCTCTGATCTGATCCCAGCATCTACTGTCCCACCCATGTTCCAATCCATCCAAGTGAGGTCCATAGCTTAGTTTTATGTGCCCAGCTTTAAGCTTTCCACGGTCTCTGCCCGAAGTTTGTGAAGAAATGATGTGTGACAGAGGTTCTAGAATTTACTATCCAATATGTGAAGTTACCCTCTCTTTTTTTGGAATGAAGCAATATGTTCAGTTTTTGAATGATGGGTATGTTGTAGAGAGAGGAGTATGACGATGCATATTCAATCAGCCATGTGTTGTGTGTACGTATATACTTATAAGTTTAATTAAGTGTGAGTAGGGTTTAAACATGCATGATTGGTCGTAATATTTTTACTCAAAGTTGAAAATGTGTCGAGGTGATCGCTTTGTTTGACATGTTTTGAGCATCTGAGAGGACTATCAAATTAGACAGCCGTAATTTTTCTAAATTGCTTGATTTATATGTGCTGGCAGACAATTAGGCATTTTGTACTAGAAGTCGGCACTATTTTTCTAGGAACGTTTTTTTTCAGATTCCAAGGTGTCGACACCAAATGTTATGATGCCAACACCCCCACAGCTTATGTTGTCAATACTACCAGTAGTACAAATCTCAAAAATATGAATGTCTGAGTTGCTATTGTTTCCTTAAAAAATGGCACCTTTTGTAGTAGTATTTTCGACACCATCTTTTTAAAAAAATGTTCTTTAAAGATTCCAAGATGTTAGACACAACATTTTATAGTGCCAACATTAGTCTATGTTATCGATGCCACTACAAGTAAACTCAAAAAATATGAATGTTGGAGTTCCTATATGTTCTTTACCGGATCGAATTCCTCTCAATTTCAACTGCTCTTTTGAGCTAGCTAGGTGTTAGAGTGTGGAGCTTAAACTCGTCATTGTGCGTCCTCGCATGCGAGCACATGCTGTCTCTGGGGAGCATCCACGGTCTCAGAACAACATCTTTGGTGTCAGGAGAGAATGCAGTCCGAGTTTAAGGTAATTTGATGTCAACTTTTTGGGAGAGTATATGCAGTCTCTAGGGAGCATTCACGATCTCAGGAGAGCATCCTTGGTGACATAGAATCATATATGACCAAAGTTCAGAGAGAAATATATGTCAACACCGGAAGAGAATTTCTATTTATAATAAGGGTCGATTAGGCCCGATCCAATGTTAAAAAATCGCCCGAACTGTGGTCACCCTTCGACCCGACCCAGCACACCCAACTCAACCCAAACAAATAAATAAATAAATAAATAAATAAAATAAAAATGAATAAATAAATAAACAAACAAACAAAGGACAAAAAAGAAGGAAAAAGAAAGAAAAACAATAATAAAACCACATAATCAATCATAGATCTCAGTTCAACAGGGGTAGGTACTGGAATAATTACATCAAGACTAATCGAAGCACCCGCCACAAGTCAGAAAACCTAAATACACAACGCCAATCCAAAACAAAAGATAAAATTGTCAAACAAATCTGGATTCCTAAATCCTTGCTGCATGAAATGATTAGTAACAGGGGACCCAAATTTGCTTGGGTTCCAAAACCATCAGCTTAAATTGTGATTACATGAATGCCTGGCAGCCGAACACAACAAATGGTTACCTAGACAGTGGATACTCGAGACACTTGATATGAGATAGAAGGAAATTCAACAAGATAATCAAGATAGAGTCTGGACAGGTGAAGTTTGGAGGAAAAGACAAGAGAAAAATAATTGCATGAGGAATAGTGGGCAAGAACTCTGAAAACTCTATTGAAAATGTTATGCTAGTTGAAGGTTTTCAGCACAACCTCTTGAGTATCAGTTAGTTGTGTGATCGTGGTCACAAAGTCTTGTTTGATTCTAATAAATGTAAAATTTTGAAGTAGGCTTTGATGAAGTCAAGTTCTTGGGTCATAGAGTCAATAATATTTACATGCTAGATCTAACTGAGTCTTTTAATAAAAACTTGTGCTTAACTGCCAATCAATCTGAGAGTGCACGGTTATGGCATAGAAAATCAGGGCATGTAAGCTTTGGTGCACTGCATAATCCTGTCAAACATGATATGGGTAAGGGCTTACCTAAATTGTCATTTAACCATATCACCAAAACTTGTGAAGTATGCTCTCTAGAAAAATAAATAAGAAAATCATTTAAACTCAGAACTGAGCCTATGTCATCAAAGCCTCTTGAATTGCTTTATATGGACCTGTTTGGTCCAACCAGGATAGTCAGCCTGAGTGGCAAAGATTTGGTTACGTTATAGTTGATGACTTTACCCGCTTCACTTGGATTTTCTTTTTAGCTCACAAGAATGATGCCTTCTCTAAATTTTAGAAATTCTTCAGGAAAGTGAAACAAGAAGGTAAGTTTAGAATATGCACCATCCTATCAGATCAGCAGTTTCATGGTGGGGGTTTGGCTATGCCGCGCATAGAGGGCCGTATTCACTTCCGTGGCGGCATCAAAATCCAAAGGTTCCAGCGTGTTGATCTTACTGAGGATGGACGGGTTTTTATAGGTGGGGACGGCAAACAGCGTTTTTTCCGCATACCAGCGGCCACCGATAAGGGCCATATCCCCATGCGCGCCCTTGATATAGGCCTGCGCCATCAGGTTGGAGACATCCGGCAAAAGGGCAAGCGGACCGGCCATGAGGGCCTGGATATCCTTTTTAAGTTCGGCGGCCTGTTTGGCCCTTTCGACCTCCCTCATCTCCTCCGCGGAGATGTTCCCCTGGTCCTTGTTCATCTTTATCTCGGCCGAGGCAAAGGGACTCCCCTGCCCCAGGTAAAGCGGGATAACCTGGGTGGGGCTATCGTTGATGACCTGCCAGAGGGGGTCTATCTCCTGCGCCTGCGGCGAGCCCCAGGCCAACAGGAGGACCCCCGCCAGGAGGGGCAGGCGATAACAAGGGGAAAGCTGCATGTTTTTCATTGGGAATCTTCAGCCTTGGTGTTTTTTTCCAGCCCATAAATATTCCCCAGCAGGGTGAGCTGCGTATTTTGCGTCCCCTCTTCTCCGGGCTCGAGGGTGATGGAATAAATCTGGAGTTTTTTGGTGGTATAGAGATCATCCATCAGTTTAAGCGTGTTGAAATACGGGATATTGGTCTTCAGCTGTACCTGGCGGGCAAAGAGCTTGGTATTCCCGAACGTGAGGACCTGCCGGGAAAGCACCTGGAATTGATAATTGCTCTGCTCGATATTCAGGTGGCGCAAAAGATTGAGCTGGGTCGCGGTTTTTTCATCCAGCGTCATCTGGTCCAGCTCGGTCAGGGCGGCGGAGAGGCGGGCAACGTTTTCCAGCTCCTGCTGCAAGGACATGAGCGTGTAATTCTGCGTCACGATCTTTTCCTGCGTGGCCTTGCCCTGGTAATAGAAGAACAGGGAGCCGCCCGCCAGCAGCACCGCCGTAAGAATCATGATGTTGCGGAAAGCGGTACGGTTCATGGTTGGCCTCATGAGAAATCCAGAAGTTTCAAAGGAAGAAGACACCACGGGCCGCGTGGCCCAAGGAGAATTAATGAGAAATTCGGAAGTTCCAGAGGAGAAAGTTTGAAGAGGGCGCGATGCCGCAAGAAAAGAGATAACTATGGAGGTTCCGAAAATCAAGGAGAATGAGTAGGGACGTCATGCCCTTGGAAGAGAGGAAGGTCCGGAGTTTTCAGAGGTAGAAAATGAGGAGGGACGCGATGCCCTTCAAGCAGAGAAAAATTCGGAGGATCTCGATACAAGAGTCGGGAGTGGGCGTGATGCCCTAAGAGAACACTGGAGGGGGCATGGTGTCCGGCAAGTGTAAGGGGACCTGGAGATCCCGAAGATGGAGATGAATAAGAAGGAAGATGTGGATGAGGTCCTGGAAGGCGGGGAAGATACGGGTTCAGAAACCCGGGAAAGAAAGAATGCAAATGCATGAAATGCAATGAATGTGATGGATGCATGGAATGCATAGGATGCAAAGAACATATGGAATGAGAAAATGAGATCCTTCTTCTCAACGCATGAGTGGCCCATAAGGCGGAGTTGGTAGGTGGTAGGGTGAACGGAATAGAACAAAGGGTGAGTGGATTGGCAGAAGGCCCTTCAATAAAAGAATGTCTACCCCTCCATGGTAAATGGTGTGCCCAGCCAAACGGCTCAAAAGATGGAATCAATGCCCGGGTGCTCTCATCAATAGTAGAATGTGTTATAGTGATGCATGAAGAGAACCCCTTAGGAAGTTGTATAATAATGGAGAGAGGGGTAATGAGAGCGTCAAACGAATGACGTCCAATGAGCAAAGTGATTTCGACAATGGCCTTAGGCCGACATGGCATCAAATCTTGAGAACTTTTTATGGTGAGCTTTAATGGAGACTTTTCAATAATTCCCGGCACAAGAACACGAACTGGCATACGGCAAATGAAATCTTGAACTTCGAATGACATAGTCGTGGCCAAATCCTTCTTGCCCGGCTCTTGATCTTGATCATCGGCACTTATGCTTGTAAAAATACACCCACTCTGAGTGGGGATGGATAGCGAGATAGAAGCGGTATGCTTAATGAGTAATGGAGGTTTAATGGAGAGTGTTAACAGAAGGGTAAGTGGAAGCGTAGATTGAAGCACGTCGGGCTTCTCCCCTTGCTCGAAAGTGAATGAGATTGGCTCGAGTGCAAAAATAGGTGGACCCTACTCAGGATCAGCCATGGGCATAGGTAAAGGGATAAGTGGAGGCAGAGGAGTGGGGTTTGGTGTAATTGGCTTTGGGGGTATAAGGATAGTGGAGGGCCGAGGTGGCAACAATGGAAGATTATTTGGTTTAGAAACAGCTTTGGCGGAAGGTTCGGCGGAGGCCGATGGTGTAGAGGTAAACTCGGATGGCTTGGTAGAGGTTAATGATGTGGTAGTTGGAGGTGTGAAAGAGAGAGGTTTGGTGTGCAAAAAGCGTCAGATTTTAATGCAAGAGGTTTGCAATGTAGCGGAGGGATCATGATGTGCCGGTGTGAGTGATCGGAGTATCGACCCATCATCGTAACACCAATTGGTTTAGTAGACGGGGTTGGGGACGGTGGCATCGTCCTGAGCAGGGGTTCATCGGGTAATGGGGGGAGTGAAAAACGGAGGAAACTCGGAATGGGTGCCTCTTGAAAGACCTCAACGTCTTATGCCAGCTTCAATTCTTCATTATTAGACTCAAGTGGACGCCGTGGTGGAGGCGTAATAATGGGTGATGGAGGAGTGTGTTGATACAGAGAATTTTGTGGATATGGATGCAGAGGCGGAGGGCCATATTGATGAACGAGATGTATAGGTGGAGGGCAGACGACGTCCACTTGATCCTTGAACTTTGTCGAATCATCTTGCTCACTTGAATTGTTGATGTCGTAATTATCTCCCCTCTCCTTCCAATCTTTCTCCATCTTAGTGATGTGCATGAAGAGGATTGACTTGAGGAGGAGGAGGCCGTGGGCTTGTGGCCCTCTTTAGTTGTTCTTCCGTCAAAGTGATTTTGTCAAGGAGAGTTTGCTGGAGGGGTGCAACTTAAGAAGTGGAGGGTTGGCATTGAGGACGTGGAGGAGCGGCTTGACATCAAGGCCGTGGAGGAGGGTGAATGAGCCGACCCATAAAAGGACCCAGACGGGCCGAGTCGCAAGAGGCATAATGGCCTTGGGACCGTTGAGGAGGAATAGAAAGAGGCAGATGATGGATCACCCAAGAAAGAGTATGCGTCGAAGGTGGGGACGGGTGATGGGCCACTCGAACGGGAGTGTGAATAGAAAAAGGAGACGGGTAATGAGTCACCCGAACTGGAGTATGTGTAGAAGAAGGAGGCGGGTAATGAGTCACTCGAACGGGAGTATGTGTAGAAGAAGGTGGGTGATGGGCCACCTAAGTGAGAATATGAGGATGAGAAGGAGGAGATGCACCCTCAACAATAGTCTTAAGGACTTAGATTTGTTGAGGGGTGAGATGATCTAATGCATTCAAGACTTGGAAAACCTTCTCATCATGTGGAGGAGATGGTCCCGGTGGAATAGTGACTCACAATGGATGTAAGGGACCACAAGATTGGGAATTGCCCATGGGTCGGACAAGACCATAAGAGTGAGGATGTGGCCCCTTAGATGAGTTGTGGTGAGAATTATAATGAACATGTTGAGATTGAGGAGTGTAGGATGTGCTAGGTTGTTCATCCTCATGATTATAATTAGAATTAAACATGTTGACTTTATTATCAAGGTGAAACATTATGCAAACAAACAATATTCAATCAAAACAATTACAAAGATTATCAAACAAGTGAGATGCTTACGCTTGATTTTAGTTGATATCTTGATGTGAATTAGATGATTTTTAACAAGATTGGTATGATTCACTCAAGGTAGGAACCTAGTTTCAATATGGTTTTGTTTCAATTCCAACTAGGTTTATTCTCTCACTACATATAGGCCAACTAAACCTGGAGAATTTCAAAGGTACAACCTGCCCGACGTCCGTGAGAGAATTCACGGGTGTAGGGACTTATGGAGGCTTGGTTTAAGAATGTCTGATCCAAAGTAACGGAATGCTCAATGGAGGGTCCTTCCTTCACCAAGAGAGTGTAAGATCTTCTAGAGAGGGTGGGGAGAGGAGGTCTCCCAAGCCAAATGCACTATGAATGAAAAACTAATGCAAAAGAATAGAGATATGAATGTATGAACAGGTCAGGATTTTTCCTTTATTATTCCCTCCAAAAGTGACATGCCCAACTTTTTTTCCACCAAAAGATAGAATTTTGTTTTATCCCTCGTCATATGTCTTGAACAGCCGCTATCAAGGTACCATCTATTGTGTACGGCTGCAAGACATTCCTACACAGGAAATTAAGCAACAATTTTTAGAACCCAACCATATTTGGGTCCCATCAAACCATTCAACTCCATAAGACATGATAACATACCCTTTGGAATCTAAATTTTCTTCCCATTTTTGATTTTCTTGCTTGCTGCTGAATTTTTATTCTTGTTTTCCATTTTCACATTCTTCTTTTGTTTTTCAACTTTTGGTTTATGGTGGATGTTTGAAAAGGTTTGTCTTTGGTTCCAGTTATTTATTTTTGATTGATAGAAAGTGTTGTGGTTCATAGGGAAATGAGTTTGACCAGGTATGTGAGTGTATGAGTCATAAATGTCCCAGTAGTAGAATGGTGTCAACCTGTGTGGGTGTGAGTGTCGACCTGTCCCTTGTTCTACCAATCCATAACAGATTCTGGTTGATGGAAGTGTCGACCTGTGAGGGTGTGTGTGTCGACCTATCCCCCATTCTACCCATTCATAACGGGCTTTGTTTGGTGGGAGTTTCAACCTCTTGTAACCTAAGTGTCGACCTGTCGGGACATTTCTAGCTGCCTGACTGGGTGATGACCAAGAGAGTGTCAACCCTTGCTGAGGGTAGTGTCGACCTGTTCTGTTCTTTGGACCATTTCTACCCTTAGTTTGTGCAGACCTAGGCTGTGACTTAGGTTGGCCTGTCTGAGATTTTTAATCTACTTTCTTGAGGATTCCAGGATTTTTCTTCATGGGCACTTCTATTTTTTCTTTTCCTTTACATTGAATGGGATTTGTGGCCGAGGTGGATGCATTTGAAGAGGAAACAAAGGTGATAGTTTTCATGCCCATATCTTTCTTTTTGGTGGGATTGTATCCAAGTCCTTCTTTGTTAAAGTCCATCCTTGTTGCTAATAAAGTATCAAGGTTCCGGTTTGGAGCCTCAGAGTGTTCGAGGGGGTGTGATCCTACTGGTGTAAGATGTAATTCAACTGGTCTTTGAAAACGCAGAACAGAATTCTATTTGGGTTCTGTTCTGTTCTAATTGACTTGGATGTGATTGACCCAGCATGATCGCAGCCACTCTCTAGACCATGTTCGGTACAAATCCTGATAATTTATACATGTGTCCTTTACACATATGTTACCCTATTTTGGTTTTTAGGATAGTTTAATTTTGGGCAGCGTAGAGACCAACCTTATGTCCCCTTTTTATTTTTAAAAATTTATGTAGAATTCTATTTTGTGCTATCATGGATGAAAATTTCAATCAAAACGCTCGTGATTATGGGGAACATCATAAAGGTAATATCACTTTCTCAATAAATTATCACTTTCTCAATAAATTAAGCTAACTTAAATAAAATGAACAAGTTAACTAACTATTTTGATAATTTTGAAGAGCTCCAAGAACAAAGGAATAAAAGAAGAAGAGAAAAATATGCCAATATGGATGAGAAGAAAAAGACCATGTTGCTAGAGAGAAAGCATCAACGATATCATAAGAAGGTGGATGATCCACATTACGTGAAAAATACTCTAGATTGTATATATTGTAAGGCTAGAAGGTTTGAGTATGAGCCACCAACATTTTGTTGTTTCAAAGGAGAGGTTCAATTGAAGATCAATCATATACCCGAAGAGTTATTTCAACTATACACATCCGACACTGAAGAGTCTAAAGATTTTAGAGATTCAATATGTGGATATAACAGCGCATTTGCATTTGCATCTGCATCACTGGGAGTGAATCTAGACAAATCCCTAGCAAACATGAAGAATGGGGTATGCACCTTTATTGTGTTAGGACAAGTTCATCATTATTTACCTACATTATTTCCTAATGACAATAAAGCTAAGTTTCTTCAATTATATTTTTATGACACAAGAAATGAAGTAGCCAATAGAATGTCCCATCTTCCAAATCTGGATGCCATTACAGTTCACAAGTTGATATCAATATTGAGAATTAATCCTTATTCTACATTCTTGAGAAATCTGAGGGATTTGGATGCTTTGGAAAATAAAGGGCCTTTTCTTCTATCCTTTTCACCAACCAGAGAGCCAGTGGGCTGTTCTTCACCACAAGGGGCTTCTTATAGGGGATCTGGATCCCAGTTCGGAGAAGAACCTCCCAGACGCCTTTTCCTTGTTTCTCCTACCGCTGCTACCGCCTGTGGCTGCTGCCTATTAAAAGCTACGGTTAATTATTGGTCCTCAATTGGGCAGACTTCTGTTAACGGTTTTAGAGGCAACTGGCTTGTAAGGGATGGATTTATAATAGAAAATGAGGAACGCTGGGAACTTGTTGTAGAAAAAAGAGCGTATGATGTGCTACTTAACCGTTCACCTTTTACATTTTCAATTGTTAAGTTTCCCTGGATGAACAAGCCCTTATATGTTAATTGGCAGTATTAGTCGGAGATGTACTTATTGATGTACTTATTATTCACAAAAATCCTGTTATAATCCAGCTTTCACTTGCGGCTTAAAAAAAGCCCGCAAATACTAAGTATTTGCGGGCCATAAAAGTCATAAAGACTTTTAAGTCGGGGTGGCAGGACGATGCCTACTCTCCGCAAATATCTTTATATCAATCCCTTGATAATCCCTTTTGCAATCCGCTCACCGTTTTGCTCACATTTAAGCTATTCGGTAACGGGTGCAAATATAGGTCTTTTTACCATAAAATAAAGTATTAAATGGAAATTTTGCCTTAATTCGCGACATGCCTTAACTTTGAAATTTTTCATGTTGCTCTATACTTATACATTAATCACCCTACCGTCCTCATATTCTGCTACCATAACGCCAGCCTTGCTGTAAACTAATGGTTGCCCTTTCGCAAACAAGGTTCGCCTGGTGTTTTCGGTAATTTCCTGTCGCCAAACTTCTTTTTCTTCGTCAGTCATATCGAAGAAATTCTTTTTCATTCTACCTTTCCCTATAAAATCTTCTTCTTTGATTATTAAGTCCATATAAAAGTTTTTAATGGTCATTAACTAATTGTCCTAAAAATAATGATTTTTTATCAAGATTAAATACTGCATACTTATTCTTCTTGTTTGAGTTTCTGATGCAACGCATAACAGATCTCATGACCCAAGTTGGATGCGAACCGAGAACTAGCCTACTAGGGGACCCGACGCTCCATGATCAATGTCATTCAGAATCTTGGACTTTGAACTCACATATTGCCAGATGTATGGCCATCCTTATTCTCTCTCAAAGAGGGGTTTCTGAGAGACCACATCATGAAGAGATGGGCCCTTAAAGAACCCAGAGTAGTCTGAGGGATTTAGTCCCTGGAGGTTACATAGAGGAAATACAACGCACATTGACATGATAAATCCAAAATGAAGGAATGTCCCCCATTTCCTTTGATACATTGGGCCCATGCTATCTAATATTGATCGAAATCCAAAAAATTAAGTTATCACCCTGGAGCTAAGGGCCATAGTCTATACTGGATGTTGCAGTAAACTATGGGTCTCGAAGGGTACATTATGCTAGAAGAATTCATTCGGTTGATAAGAGATGTGCAAGTGTATGGCTAACCTCCGGGGCCAGGGTGATCACAACGAGGAAAAGAATATACACATAGGAGAAAGGAGACGAGATTTCAAATCTTAACAAATCTAGGAGAAAAGGCCCAAACCCTTACAACTCATTAGAGTGAGTGAAAGGGGGCAGAAGACCATCTCTGTTGGCAATAGGTCATACACAAGTGGCTCACAACGATATCCACATTGTAGTAGTGAACAAAGTTAGAAAATAACGACATAATCAGTGAAATACAGTGTAGCAGGGTCCATGAAGAGTAGTGGGGGGAATTACTGTCGCCTGTATAGGCGTGGCCAATGGCCATTTTAATCATGAAATCTGATGCATGAGATTACAGTCGCCCGAACGATCTGAGGATCATGGATATATACATAGCCTTGGTGAGGCCTCCTCACCACTGAGACACATGCCTCTATATGCTCGACATCAATCATACAAACTGCAGAAACACGAGTAAGGAAGACAAAGAATTAGACGAACTAGCATGGACATTCAACATATTATCCTATGAAACATGAACACGAGCACCAAGTGGGCTTAACAAATCCTTCTTATTTCTGAAAGGAAGAGAATACGATGGGGACCTCTCTTCGATCTGACTTAGTCAGACGAAAGTGAGGTCCGTATTAGGATCGACAGTTCGTCACACCATAAAGACTATGACGTTAATTACATCCTCCAAGAAGGAGGAAAACTCTTGATTAATTGCCAAGATAATGAGTCGTCGGGACTTTGTAAGTATGTAAGCATAAGTGGAATAACAAAATGATATTGCACAATGCAAGATCGAAACATGAGCTCACACATGCAGTTCAATCATGTCTATTCCCTAGGCCCTCGGTACGTGGCGGAGAACATAGGTCCGAAGACCACCATCACACATAGTGAGTGCTTTCAGTCAGACCTAATTTGACCTTCAGTGAATCACCATTCGATATACCGAGGTCTTGGATAATAACAAACACGTAACAATTAGCAAACAGGCATGCACGTATACGTAGATGCGTAATAAAAGTGGACCCGAGTCAACTGACGGATGGAGCGAATAATGCTCATTATTATTATCATTGTTATGATTATGTTTTATATTGGTTTGCTATGGAGCATTCATGAGCAAAGCGTGATAGGGAGATATGTATATGTATATTCTAATCTGATGCAGGGAGCGTAGGAATAAGCTTAACCAGCGCGAGAAAACATGGGAGAAGGGTTAAACTGGCGTGGGGGTGCGAAGAAGCTAAACTGGTGTGGTGCGTGAGGTGCATGCCGAATCAGGCTGCACCGTGAAGATTAGGCTGAAGATTTAATGGTTTTGAGTGTAAAGCTAAATCGGCGCAGTGGGGGTGGATGCCAGATCTGGGTGCGCCAGATAAGGTATTTTGCCATTTTTTTAAGGTTTTATGAGTTTTAAACCCATTTGAGTTGTGTTGTAGATTGGCTCATTTCCACTGATGATTATTGTTGCTTATTGAGTGAATTAAGGCCCCAATTGCCCTATGGACAAGACAGATCAAGACTTGTGCGAGGTTCAGACTCAAGCACAGTCAATTTTCAGTTTAATCATCCAAAATCATCATACATCAACTTACAGTGGACTTAATTAAATTAGCCAAAGATGTAGGTTTGTCTTTGTTTCACGAACCTCTGAGGTGCGAATCATGCTCGATATAATAGTCAAGATAAGACATTGGAGAAAATAGTACTCTTTTTGATTGAAGGATGTAGAAGTTATGGCTCTTGAAAGAATGCTCTGGAACCTAATCTGCCGAAATTTTTGTTGCACGAAAAGAATAAAACTTGATATTGCGGCCAAGATTCCAAGAGATCTGGTGCATGAAATGTCGTGCTCCATAGATAAAACTGAAGATAATACAAAGGAAAAGACACGGAAACAAACGGGGCTCAATTTGGTGGAGGACTCTAGAAGATAAAGCCCTAACAAGGAGCCCTCGTTGTACAGGTTTGACCTTAGAGTCCAACAGTGAAAAAAACAGAGTTCAGGAACTATTGGACTCTCTATTAGATAAACGGTTGTTCGATAGACCACACATCAAGAAATACGACCAAGGGGTGACCGCTTGATGACTGGGGGCGACCGGGATGATTTCGGCACAAAAAATAGATATACGGTCGTCCAAAGACCGTTTTTCTACATATGTGGTCCAAAGAAGACCGTATAAAGATATTTAAAAATAAAAGAAATAATAAAAAAAATAAAAAAAGTTACTGTTCATGTGTGGCCAACTATTGACCACACAACAGGATAGGTGGTCAATTGTTGACCACATGAACAGTAAAATGGTCAATAGTTGACCATTTTTCATGGTCTAGCTGCCAGACTTGTGCGACTTCGAAAATCTGAGAATATCTCGAAAACAGTGTAGAATTAGGAAAAGTGGTAGAAAGAGAAATTATAGATAACAGGAAAGTGAACAACTTTCATTGAAGAGAGTAATATGAAAAGATGATCAGAAGAGAGAGAAAATAGGGTGAGAATAGAGAGGAAAAACATCAGGATGTAGGTGAACAGTGCAGTCTGTAAGAAAAATATAAATAACTTGAAATTAGTGTAGAACCGGCTAATGACATAGAAAAGGAAGTTGTAGATCTCAAAAATCAAACAACTTTAGTGAAGGGCACATTTCCAATAGAGAATAGGAAGGGGATAAAAAAGGGTCACTTTTAAGACTGTGCAACAAAAGGGAGCTGACTGCTTACGAGTGGCTAGTTCTCCCGTTTGGCTTGACGAATGCGCCTGCACAATTTCAGAGAAGAATGGATGAGATTTTTAAACCTCATATCCATTTTCTTGCGAACTATATTGATGATTTCCTAGTTTTCTCCAACTCAATACAGGAACATCTAGAACATCTGCAAACGTTTGTGGAAATCATACAAAAACACGAAATTGGTCTTTCAGCAACAGTTGACAAATTTCAAATTGCCGTCGACAAGGTGGAATTCTTGGGTGTTACGATTCAGCAACATCACATCTCTATGCAAAAACATCCACTAGAAAAATTATCTAGATTTCCCTCCAATCTAGTGGACCTACAGCAATGCCAAAGCTTTATGGGATGTGTGAATTATCTCAGAAATTTTATCCCAAAGCGGTTTGAAAAAACTCGTCATATCAGACGAGCCATGTGTACAAAACTATTTGTTTGGTCTAAAGAAGCTACTAGAGAGGTACTACAATTACAAAAGGAATGCCAACATCTTCCTCCTCTTAACCCGGCATATATTAGACCATATGTGTTATCAACGGATGCATCTGAAGATACGTGGTCTGCTATTCTTTTACATAAAAAGGAAAATGAGGAACATATCTATGCCTATCAAGAAACATGAGCTTAATTACTGGCCCGTCGAAAAAGAAATATTGGCAGCCGTCAAAGGAGTTCAGAAGTTTCACACATATTTGATAGGAGAAACTTTTATTTTAAGAACTGACTCATCTACCTTAGGAGTCTTTAAAGAAAGCTATCCGACAGGGCCAAATTACGATAGTATGTTTGGTGGCAATTTATTTTGGCACAATATCAATTTATCATTGAACGAGTTTATGGAAAAGATCACCATTTTCCTGATGTTCTCACTAGAAAATTAAAGGGAGTTCAAATAAAAATATTAAGGAACCAAATTTTTACACGAAAGAGATTATCCATCCCTACTTTACAACAAAGGCTACATTTGCGTCAGCATATCCGAATATTATTTCCTTGTGGGAGTTTTACACAAGGCAAATGTCTCAATTTAGATCTCTATATCACATCTGCTCCGAAGCCAACTCTTCCTCTTCCTTTTTCATCCCTTCCCGCTCGAAGATGTCAAGTGGCCTGTGAATAGGGACGGGGCAGAGTAGGGGCATTGCTCACCCAGGATTGGCCGATGTCAACCGATGGAGATGCGATGGTCAGTGCAGAGCTCGAAGAATTTCATTTTGGGGGTCTTGAGGCGTGCAGTTGGTTGCCCACCGGTGAGATGCAGACGGTTCATCCGTTTTGGGCAAAGAGTCAAGAAATAGAGGATCAGACTCTCGATGGGACTGCCATGGGTTAAACAGCGTGGGGGGATGGCATTGGGTTAAACAGGCATGGCCAGGGGCATGCCGATTTAGTCCATATATAGTTAGCATGCCGGATCAGCACGAAGAGGATGGGCACGCCAGTTTAAGTGCAGGCTGCTTTAGTTTAAGTGTCAAGAGACTTCGTCTGGGCTTCGTGGCAATTCAGACGAATGCTTGCACTCTCCCGAAATGCTCCACTTCCAATGCACTGCCTCCGAGATGTTTGGTTCGAAGCCTCTGAGTCCCAGTTCAGGACTCTGAGTGATTTCCAGCACATGTCGAACCCGTGTTCGAGTTCCTGGGTTTTTCCTGATTCGGCCTTCGGCACTACTAGTTGGGGGCCGGAGGCCATCTTTTCTGCTCGGGGGCTTTTCCTGCTGGATGGTGGAGCATCAAGCACGCGCTTGTCCTGCCTGGAGGAAGTGCAGGGTTCATTCAGCCTCTCCATCTTTGAGTTGCTCTTGAGTATCGAGACGCACGTGCCGCACGGTAAATGTGCCCCCCACCTGCGGGCGACGCAAGTGAGGAACGATCACGCGGGGTCCACAGGTGTAGAGTTCTTTAGTCTCGTGGTTTCCTTTCCCGAGCTAGCTAATTCGGTGCAAATTTACAGGAAAGCGCTCAATCCTTCAGAGAAGGGCTGAGGGGACCATTTCACTACGTAGGCACACAGATCGAGATGTCTAGCCTGAGTGAGGAGGAGTCTTGTCATCGGTAAAAGGTGGATACCGAAGCAAAGAAATAGGGTTAATGCATAGGCCCGAGTGAAAGGACGCACCGGCCGCGAGCACGATCGTCGTCGCCTCGACGGCCTCGACTGTGCATGCGAGGAAGACCGCGACAAACAGTGCGGCGTCGTTCATTCGGTCTCCCTATTCGGCCAACAGCAAAAGCATTCGATGCGAAGAATAACAATCGCGCACCCAGCGAAAGCCAATCCACGAGTTGCCGGAAGGCGCCGAAATGTACCCGGGATCGGCGAAATCCCGGGTTAGGTTTGCGCGGTAAGCCTTTGCACGCTGGAATGGTCGTTGGGGGAAGCTGGTGATTTTCAAGAAGAGCTCTGGTGTTTCGCGCGCCGCTCGGGGTCGTCGATCGCGAATTCGCGTTCACGCGATCGTCGGCGTTGTCACATTCGCTCTTTCCGCATCGCTTCTCACGGTCGGCTCGCCGGCCTTTGCAACGACCTATCCGACCTGGGCACAGGTCGTCGCCGCACGCCGCAGTGCGGCGGCAACCAAGGCCGAGGTCGCCCACATCAAGGCACTTCTCTCCGGCCTGCAGAACCAGCTCAACTCCGCGAACGCAGCCGCGTCGCGCACGAGCGCCCTCGCCGTAGTCGCGGAGCAGTCGTACACGCTCGCCGTCGCCAAAGAGCAAACCCTGAAGCAGCAGGAGTCGGCCGCGAAGGCGAAGGCGAAGGCATCAGAACAGAAGCTCGGCGTCTACGCGTCGCAGATTGCCCGCGGCCCTGGCGGTGGCGGAAGCTGGTCGACCCTGTCGCTGTTGCTCAACGGCAAATCCGACCCCAACCTGCTGAACGATCTCGGCGCGATCAACCAGGTGTCGAAGAGCGAGAACAACCTGCTGCAGAAGGCGTTGTCTGCGCAGAATTCGGTGCAGCAGTTGGACACGCTGGCGAAGGCGCAGGCGGGAATCCTCGCCCAGCGCAAAGCCGCGGCTGATGCCGCGAAGGCGGCCGCAGCCGCCGCGGCCGCGAAACTGCAGGTCGCTGTGACCGCCGCGGCCGCGCACGAGGCATCCCTCAAGGTTCTGCTCACCGCGCTCACCTCGAAGGCCAACATCACGTACGCCGCCTACCTGAAGGGTGTGCGCTAAAATATGCCCACAAGGAGTACTAAGGGAGACTTTGCTAGCCGGTTGCAGTTAGCATACTTGACCCCGGGGGATCATGCTAACGGACCCCGGTTAGGATGATTGTGTGTACTCTCATCCGCCAGGTTAACCTAATCAGATGTCAAAGCGTCCCTAAAAGATTTCAGCTCTCTACCACGAGTAACACTTGCTAGAACCATAATTTGCAGCAACTGTTGGTAACTCCACTCCTATTGGGGCACATCGGAGTAATATAATTAACATTGGTCATGCCACTAACCTTATGTTCAGCGTCATCGGTGGCTGAGAAATTAATGCACTGCTTATTAATTGACCCATAAAAAGAACTTTATGTTTGAAGAGTGGAATTCCAAAGGATGATTCACCCATAAGTTGTGTCCCAAATGGCAATAAATCTAAGCAATTGCTCATTTACTAATTTATTATCATATTTTAGTTTTAATTGTGTCAAGAATCAATTCTTTTTGTCCCCAAACCGATGGTTTGAGAATATCACATAAGATATCTGGACTAGCGACTTATTTTATGACCACTAAGGTGCCATTTGATGTCTTTTAATGGGCCACTTGTACTTAAAACACTTAACAAACAAAGGCATTTATCGTTCCCCTCTATATATAACATGGTGGCCTTAAAAGAAAGGAGTATTTTTCAGTACTGCTGAAAACACAATCTTTAGAGGACAGATTTGCCTTATAAAAATTAGGAAATCCACCCTTTTATCCCACAGAAGGAGAACCATTTTCACCCTCGAATATGTTGTCTCCTTTGACAACAGAATGTGGAAAAAATAATGTAAGAAGGTAGCAATTATAGAATTAGGTGGTTTTGTTTCCATAGAAGACACCTTTTTCCACCTTGTAAATTTACAAATAAGGGCACTAGTTGCTCCCAATAAATGTAGATGGAACCACCTTCTATTTTTTTTAGTCAAAACCTCCGCAGATCTAAACAGATCTGCTAGGTGTTTTTATTAATATGATAAAAGAAATAAGGTACAAGCAGCTCAAGCCTACATAGCAACACCCTTCGAAGGGGGGACGCGAAGGTGCAGGGAGCAGGACGCCAATCAGGAGACTGGGCGGAGTAATTTCTTGGTCAATGTCATCCATCCTCCTACTACCCCGGCCCCTCCGGACTCCCAGACATTGCCAACCAGTCGGCTAGCCCCTGCCACTACTGCCGTGCAATGGCGGCCCTGGCAAGAGCTGGAGTCTCTCCCCTTTGCTAGAGAAGACACTGCCAGGCACCTTTGAGTCCTTCTTGGCCGAGAGAATGTCCTGGTGGGTGAGATGATGATGGGCTCCCCAAGTTCCTCACGCTCTTCCCTCACCCTACCCCCATCTCCGGTATCAGGAGATAGGAAGGGGAAGCAGAAGCAAGGTGATGTCCCGGCCCGACCGTGTCACGCCACCTCAATTGGTGAGCCATCGGGTCCTCTCTGCATGCCCTACAACCCAGTCCAGACTGCAAAGAAGACATCTTCGGAGCCTCCAGTGACTCCGGTTCGCAAGTCGGGCCCACCACCACAAGGCCCGCTCGACACACGGAACCAGGGCAACTACTTGGGGCAACAACACCCCATGACATCGTCGGCTATCGCCAGACCCTGTTCCCAGCCAGACCACAAAGGCAAGGCTAAGGAGAAGGAGGCCAAACATGCCCCCCAGTCTGCCTCTCAACAAAAGGCTTCACCACCACGGCTAAGGCATCAAACCGCGCACATGTCCTCGGACACCAGCACCAGTCTGCCAGCTCACTCCAGACCTCCTTTGCCACCGCGGGTAAGGCATCAAACAGCACACATGTCTTCGGATGCCAGCCCCAGTGCACCAGTTCAGCGGGACACGCCTCCCTCGCCACTGCGGCTAAGGCATCAAACCATGCACCTGTCTTCAGACGCTAGTCCTAGCATCCCGGCCTACCAGGAGCTACCACCCAAGGTCATCGAGCAGGCGATCAACACCACCTTCCAGATACAACAAGAGGAATGTAACAACCCTGATAATTGAAGGAATAAAAACTAAAAGCAATGACCCAACATATATACTTAAACCATCTAATAAAAAAACCAAAAATAAAATAGCGCCTCCTCTTAAGGTGCCGGGTATACTGTCTGGTCACCGCGTGTAAAAGCGGCAGCAGAAACCTGCTGGATGCCGCAGTTAAACGTCGGGTTGGTGACAACTGGTGTACCGCTAACCGGTGTTGATGTTAGAACCAGACGAACTGGCCGAACATTTTCACCGATATAGCACATACGCAATAGGTCGCCGGTACCGACAGCAGCCGCAGCAGAATCCGTCCCGGCGATGCCGAGGCGGATAATACCTGTGACTGACTGTTCCTTACCGCCGTACAGACCACGCTGACGTACGTTCTTTCTTAGTAGGGCTGAGTCATAATTTGCCATTTAGATTACTCCTTATAGGGCGCTGACGGCAGCTTCGATACGGATTAGCCAAGCCTCATTGAGGCGAGTGGCCGCGTACCAGAACTTCCAAGCAACGAACCCACGCTGACCAAGCGGGTCCTCATAGCTCACACCGAGCTGAGGATTCTTGACTACGACGCGAGCTGAGTCTTGACCCTTTAGAGGAGTCGCTGCGAAGGCATCTTGGCCGAAGATTACCATTGGGTAAACGTCAGCATTACCACCAGTGGTTAGAACACCAGAGGTCGCACCACCTGCACCGGGGAAGTAGGTGAAGTGAGGAGCAAGAATGAAGCGCACGTCTTCAAGCTTACCAATCTCAAAATCACTTAGAACCGCTGTGCTGTTGCTGTAGTTTTCGCGGGGGATGAAGCCCGGAATTCCACGTAGGTCCGCTTCAAAGTTCGTGTGACCAACAGCAATATAGCCGGGGGCTACGGGCTGTGTGGCAACACGATCAGTCGCAGGAACCATACGGGTGATGGACTTAGCCATTGACACCTTTAGAGCACGCTGCGCTAGGCGGAAGTCACCTAGATCAACAGGAGCCACAACGGTAGGACGGGAAGTCGCTGTGCCGGTGTAGATCACGTTGGTACCACCAATCATCATGTTCCAAAGGATACGCTCTTTGGTTAGTCCAGCCTGTTCACCGGCTAGCATGGTCATGGTCTTTAGGTTATCGTCTTCGTGGGTATCCGCGAGAACGTCTGTGAAGCCAATCCAAGAACCGTATCATATAATAAATTTGTTACAAATGAGTTGAAAGACTTTAATGCATAATGTATATATATATACACACCTATTTTTCTACCGCAGGTTCTAACATAGTAAATTATGAAGTAATGTCACTGTTTGGGGTTTAGATTTACAGGAAGCCTATAGGTCAATTTCCTTAGAATCACATGGCTACAAGTAGCCATTCAGTACACCAGCGTCACACAATCAAGGTATTTTCTGTTATACAAATTAACCTTGCGTACGTGAAATTTCTAAATCATCTTTACTTGTACATTCTTGGGCATACATCTAATCCACAACATAAGGAGAAACCTACTGTGACCCAGAGGCGCAGGCGCTATCACAGATGGCCTAACGCATGTACCAACCAATCTTGATCAATTGTACAGGATTGGGCTCCCTACCCCACTATCCACCATATCATCGTCCAATCTGGCTTCTGGATTTAACCGTCCATCTGTCCTTAGACGAGGGTCACCAGGCAGACGCTCACCTGGTACCTTCCCCCTCCTTACAGTGGCATTGTCCATGTGCTCAATTTCATATTAACATCTTCATTTTCTCTCCTTTGAATAGCTTTAATTGCTTAATATATATGGATTATCACAGCTATGGTTCACAACAAATCAGAAAAATAATTATACTTATACAGGTCATGACATACGGCTAAATGCAGATTTCAGCAATATCACTATCCCTTTACATGCACATTTAATTTCTAAATACCAAAACAGATTCAAAATAAGCTAAGAAAGACTAGCAAATGACATATGTTTAAGAAAATTAGCAAATGACATATGTCTAGTTTGACTAGATGCCTACCTACGTAAAGAGGGATCTTAACCACTACAGGTGCCTAAACTCTTGCCCTTGTTGCCTCCCAGAACCGTTTCCAATGCCTCCCTTTCACGCTAGAGATGGTCGTCTGCCCCAGTTTGACCTTCTTCCTCTTACTATTCTCACAACTCTTTCTCCTCTCACAACTCCTTCTCCTCTGCTCCTACAGTTCCTCCTCTCGTACTCTTGCTTGGGACGGAAAGGGGTAACCAAGGGGCGAGTTAAGCTGGCCTGCATATGTGCAAGATTTCTTCATCTTTTTCCCTGTCATTGACAGCCACAGGTGTTTGTTCCCTACTGAAGTAAATTTGGATCAAGCTCCATTTTCTTCTGCAAGAGGATATAACATGGTTCTAGGTCAATCCAACCAATCTGATGCCAAGTCCACGCTAACTTTGCTACAATTGCAACCAAGACCATCGTATAGATCTCTCTAACATAATGATCTCATATTTTCCCAACTTTGCTTGTTGACTATTTGCATTACTTCAGTTCAGCGTAAATTGAAATACTCAACAACGATTGTTCCACAGTCTGGAATTTATGAACATGTCCCTTAGTGTTCTTTTGTTATACTGAACATCCAGAAAAAGAATAATAGTTTTACCATCTTGTTGACAATTTCAAGTCTTCTTTTCCTTTTGTCTTTGAGATGCTAAAACAAGTTCCACTAGTGTAACAGAAACAAACAGTCTAACCACATTAAGAATGGAAAAGCCCGCCATAACAAATGAAGCTCTCATGAGAAGCATCAGATCCTAGTTAAAGATGCAACTAGACCACAATATAATTTAACACAAGTTCAACTGTGCTGGAGTAAGGTTTTGATTGGGCTGGCAGTAAGGTTTTGATTGGGCTGGCCAGTGCCAGGTTTGTCAAACATTTTCCTTGTGTTGCTGTTTAACATGAGGGAATTAACTCGAAAATAAATAAATTGATTTGCATTGAGGAAAATTAGTTGGTCTTCATTGATTGAACGGCGATGCACATTTGTTAGCCATTTGAACAGCATGCGCATGGTTAATCCTACAAGTTAAGTTTATCAGACGATTAGAGTTCGTATGTTGGATTTTTCTCCACTATTCAAAATCAGTGTTAATTTACATCGGATGGATATTTTACGAAGATAATGATATGATATTCGTATCTGCTTCGACTCAAATTCAGATATTATTCGTATCCAAGAAAACATATACGATTAATACTATCTGCCAATGCGGACTCAGACTCGAAGTGGATCCAGATAATATCTAGATCCATTGACAAGCATAGATATGTATACTGTACTTTTCTTTCTTGTCTCTGTACTAGTTGTGGACTACTATTGTTGTTATTTATTGTTATCTTGTGGACCATGTAAATTATAAAATATTAATTTAATTTCTTACTTATTATATAAACTACTTTAATTTATGTAATTATTTGTGATACTTGTGTAGTCTCCACACCATCCTTTTAACCCTTCCGAGTCTTCGAGCTCGTAGGTGGCGGTTCGAGTCTCGCGTTATCGGGCCTTCCTGGTAATCAGATTCTCGGGTCGTTACACACAGTCCTCAGAACACGCTGCTACTCGTAGCAACACACACGGAGACAAGTCCCCAACAAACACTGATACACAGCTTGACACAAGGACACAGTCCTTAGAACACGCTGCTACTCGCAACAACACACAGGGATGAGCCCCCCCCACACGCTGCTACTCGCAGTAACACACGGGGATGAACCCCAAAAGAAAAATGCGCTACAAAGGTGCATCACCACATGGGGACAAACCCCCCCAAAAAAACACATTATAAAGGTGTAGCACATGCGGACAACCCCCCAAGTGTCACAAACACTGACTAATAGCTTGCGTGAGGAACAAACTCCTCACGGCTGCACAATAGCCTAAACCACACTTTGGTCCCTAAAATAGAGTACCAGACGAATGCTATCTACACACGAAAAATAAATGACGAGTTTCAAAGGAAAAACACAAAATGAAAGTAAGAAAGCAAATGTAGCTTCAGATAGAAGTCTTAAAAACTATAGCTACAAATCTGAACTCAGATTTGACGTTCATCTCTTCTCAAGCTTGAGCCCACTGCAAAGCTACTCTCCTCTCTTTTCTTCTTCTCAAATTTCTTCAGGATGCTCAGGGCTTCTCACTCTCTTCTTCTCAAGTTTAGCCACTCAAAGTTTTCTTCTCAAGCTCAGGGTGTTTCTAATGGCTAAGGGATGCTCTTCTCTATTTCTCTTTTCTTCTTAAGCTCAGATGCTAAGAGCTACAACAAGTTCTTCCCAGAAGGAAGGTCTGTATTTATAGAAGGGAAGCATGAAAAGTTCCCTTTTTCCAGATCTATTTTAGACGATCCAAGGAATACAATTTAAGCATCAGAGAGGCTTAGGGGGCTCCCCTAACCATAATTCTGAGGAGAGAGAATTCTTCTAGAGGGAGAAAGCGAGTGCTAGTGAGAGGGGGGCCATGGTGGAGTGATCGAGAGGCTTAGGGGATTGCAGATTAATGAAAATAGTAAAAAAACCCTAACCATAATTTCGAGTAGTGAGAAAGTAGTCTTAGAGAGAGAAAGAGAGTGCTAGAAGGGGAACCATGGTGTAGTGATCAAGAGACTTAAAAGGGATTGCGAATTAATGAAAGCAGTAAAAAAATCATTAACCATATTCCAAGGAGAGAGAGAGTGGTCTTAAGAGTGTGAGAGTGCTAGAGGGGGGGGACCATGGTTGGGTTATCAAGAGGCTTAAGAGATTGCGAACACGTTAACATAGCAAAAAAATCATGTTGTAATAAAAATATCTGAGGAGAGAGAAAGTGATCCTAGAGAGAGAAAGAGACTATACCTTTGAAGATCTCTTTGAGAAAATGGTCCTAGATGAGCCTAGATGCAATTTTTCAACATCAACCACCCTTGATCTTTCCTTCAGCAAGCCTCTACAAGAGTGTTTAAGAGGGGGGAGAGAGTATGTGTGCGCGCCTGCGTGTGAGAGTGGGAGCGGTGTGATGGAGAGCAAGGAAATCTTGGTGAAGAGAAGAAAGTGAAAGAGTTTGAAATCCCTGTCAAAAAAATCCCAAGGCCAATGGATCCCCGGATGGCCTTCCCCCCAAACAGTCCCCATTTGAATTTCCAATGGGGTTGCTTGGGCGGGATCGCCCAGTACCAGGTAGAATTGGGTGATCCGACCCGATACTGTCCAAGTCAGGCCGATAACGCCCGATCCGGCCGCTCCCATTGAAGAATCAGGATAGGGTGTCCTGATACCGGATGTGATTGGATTGCCCAAAATCTGATCGGATCAGGTGATCCAATTCGGTGAACCTTGGTTGACTTAGAATTCCTTACGAAATTGAATTAGAATTATATATAAGGTTGTCTTTGCGGCCACATGCTTATAGGGATCTCACAATTTACAGAAAAAAAGTCACGAACAAGTAGGAGAGAGGGGTTCACTAAAAAAATAATGAACATACAAAAATGGGAAGTCTTTCTTTTGACAACAAGGTCTTTGTCAACGTGTATGCCCCATTGTCATTTGTGTGAATTTTTTGAAGTTGCAATTGCTTCTCTTCAAACACATTACGGATCTAATGGTATCTAATGTCTATATGCTTCGACTTGGAATGAAATGCTGGGTTCTTGTGCCAGCGCATGACGCTCTGGCTATCACAATGCAGCACATAATTTTTTTATTTCAGTCCCGATTCATGTAAGAATTCTTTCATCTATATCATCTCTTTACAGACCTCTGTAACCACAATATATTCCGCCTCTATGGTTGGGAGAGCAACACACCTCTGCAATCTAGATTACCATGACATAGTTCCCCATGTAAAAGTAAGTATGAAACTTGATGTGGACTTCCTCTTGTTAATATTTGTCGCCATATTTACATCTACATAACCTATCGACGTAAGTGGATCACCCCCAAAACTTAAACAAACTTTGGAGATTCCTCTGAGATATCTGAAGATCTACTTCACTACTGTCCCAATGCTCTTTCCCTGAATTTATAAGAAATCTACTGGCAACATCGACTACATATGTAATGTCTAGCCTCGTATATACCATCGCATATATAAAACTTCCGACTGCTGAAGCATAAGAAATTTTCTTCATTTTCTCCTTCTCATCACTCGAGGGACTCTGCTCTGAGCACCACCTGAAGTGACCTGTAGAAGAAGAACCAATTGGCTTTGCATTACCCACACTGAACGTATCCAACACCTTCTCAATGTATTTCTCCTATGACAACCATATCTTTTTGGTTCTTCTATCATGAGAAATATACATGCCCAGTATTTGCTTTGTTTGCTCCATGTCCTTCATTGTGAGGGACTTGCTCAACTCTTTCTTCAACCTACCAATTCACCAAACCATGCGTTGTATCTATTTTCAGTCATAAATAAATTAAATTTCTCTTGTACCACTGTCTTGGAACTAACTTTAGCTCATAGAAGTTCTTTCTGATAATAATTGTTAGTTTTGGCTCATGGCTTCTCCCATTGGTCCTTATATCAAATGCCTAAAGCATGTTGTACTCCTTGTTTTCTTTGTAGGCTTCCACCGTGCAGGCCGCGGTGATTCTGCCGACCATAACCGTGAAGATACCTCTCCCACCTTTGGGTGTAGACCAGCCGATGTTCCCACTGATTTTTCGGCCTATAGTTTTGCGATACCCCAAGGACTATGTTGCAGCAGCGGGCTTGGAGGCTCCAGGGGTGATCATAGGAGCTGTTGTGCTGACTGAAGCTTCGGAACCCCAGCCATCGACTCTTGGCAAAGAGCTGCTTTCGACTGAAAAGAGCCCCCCCGAGATAGAAGCAGGGGAGATTGTTGAGGAGGCGGCTGAGACTTCCATGGCTTTGGCCCTAGTTACAGAGTTGGCGTCCGTAGGAGCTGACCAGACTGGACATGTAGGGGAGATATCCTCTGTTGTTGAGACCTAGGGTGCCGCTTCACTTCTAGAAGCCGGGAGAGAGGTTGCCATGATTGGGTCTCTTTCCACCGAACTAGCAATAGAGGCTGGTTCTGGTATGGTGGCCTGCAAGACATGCCGTCATCCTCTTTCGAGCCAAGCGACTATATCTGGGCGGCAGTCGATAGCCGAGTAGAATTCCAACTCTGTGATACGCCATCACTAGGTTTGCAGTCATCAAGCGATCTGGTGTGGCAATATCTGGATACATTGCAGCAGATTGTGGCCACTCACCCAGATCTGACTTACGTGCAGCTGAGGGGGTTGGCAGAGCACCTCTCCCGTTCACTGCTAGCTTTCGACTACCCCATGGAGGATTGGATGCAGCCAGTGATCCTGCTCTTAAAGTATGTGAACAGGAGGGAGTTCCTTGGCCAGGGTGTAGCTGATCAGCTGACGGCCATCTAGTTTGAGCGGGCGGAGTGCCGAACTGCTCTTGCGTCCTTGAGAGGAACTCCCCAGCAGATGCGGGATGCCGCCAATGTCTCTTCCTAGTGTCACACTTCTTTGACAGATAGGATAGCTGCACTTCACGCTGAACTATCCCAGGCCAAAACAGAGCTGGAGCTGGCCAAGTAGCTAGAGGTCTAGAGCATAGAAGAGGCAGAGTTAGTTGAGAGGTAGGTCACGTCCCTCGAGGAGAAGCTGCTGCAGTTCGAAGCCACAGAGTCTCGCCTATAAGAGCTCGTTCGTCACCCCTCCCTGGGGATCTTAGAATTCGAGGACATCTTCCGACGCCCACTGTAGTAGTTTAGCTTCTTTTTTGTCCCTTTTTGGTTAGATTTCCATGTATCCCAGAGGATGGGCCGTGTATCATGTATCTTGCTCTTTTAATACCAATGAGATGTCTTTGCCATCTGCTCAGTATATTTGTCACCCAATCATGGCCCCATTCTCTTTCTTCTTTTAGCTAATTTGTTCAGCCCAGATACACGAGTCGCTAATGTCGGAGAGCGCTCACACCTTCAGCGAAGGTATAAGGAGTTCGCTCCACCGCGGCGTGACTACTCCCAAGGCTTAACTTTAGCTAAAATCAACTGAACGCCTAAGGGTAAAGATGTAGTGACTACTGGGTCGGAAGGGTAAAGTCAAAGAGTCCGTTTGTGGACTTCGCCATTGGTGACGAAGTTTGGGAGCAGCATTCCTGTCGGTGAGCTTGAATGCCAAAGACAAGGAGCATGTTTTCCTTGACGGGGCGAAAGGCCCGAGTCAGAGGTAGGTTCCCTAATTTTTGCAAATAATGAAGAAAGTCGAGAGTAGGTTTGTGCATCGACATGGGCTAAATGTCGAAGCAAGAGGTTTGTCTATCGACGGGGATAAGAGGTCTGGGTCGATGGTTTGTTTATCGATTTCGTCGATGTTGACGAACATTGATGATAGGTTTTATTCATCGGCACAGGTTAAATGCCAAAGCAAAAAGGGTTGTTTATCAACGGGGATGGAAGTTCTGGGCTGATGGTTTAGTGATCGATTTTGCCGATGATGACGAAAATCGACGGTAGGATTTATCCATCGGCATAGGTTAAATGCCAAAGCAACAAGATTTGTTACAGCATAGGCGTAAGGCTTATGCCGGTGGGACGTGACTTGCTGGTCACACGTGGGAATTCCCGTGGGACCTGAATGGTGAAGGAGATAATTGGTTTCATCATGATTTCATTCATTCATCATTTCATCATCATTTCATCATCATTTTTTATCACATTATCGACCTAAGTGCCCTTTTGGGTTTTCGCCAAAGTTGGCCCCCTCTTACTTTTGCCCACGTGCCCTTGCGGGTTTTCACGTGGCGGGGTACCCGATTTTACCTGTGGTGTCCCTTTTGGGTATTCACCATAGCCTGGTCATAGCCATTCTTGCCCTTACTCAGTGTGGCTGGGTAAGGCCGGTGAGGCACCTCTATTTTAAGCCTCTTTTTCTTTCCTTTTTTTTTGAAACATAATTCACAAACTGATGCCAGAACGGGCAGAGATCCATTCATCGGCACTGGCTAAGTGTCGAAGCAAGGGTAGGTTTATTCATTAACAGGGACGAAGGGTCCAAGTTAAGGGAAAGCTGACCGACCTTGTTGATGGTAACAAGGGTCAAATGATGATTCATTCATCGACATTGGTTGAATGTCGAAGCAAAGACGTGTTTATTCATTAACAAGGACGAAAGGTCCAAGTTAAGGGAATTCTGACCAGTCTTGCAGATGATGACAAGGGTCGAAACCATTTTACTCGTCGACATTGGTTAAATGTCGAAGCAAAGATATGTTTGTTCATTAACAAGGATAAAAGGTCCAAGTTAAAGAAATTTTGACCAGTCTTATCGATGATGACAAGGGCCGAATATGGTTTGGTCATCGACATTGGTTAAATGTCGAAGCAAAGATATATTTGTTCACTAACAAGGACAAAAGGTCCAAGTTAAGGGAATTTCGACCGGTCTTGCCAATGATGACAAGGGTCGAAACCGTTTTGTTCGTCGACATTGGTTAAATGCCAAAGCAAAGATATGTTTGTTCATTAACAAGGACGAAAGGTCCAAGTTAAGGGACTTCTGACTGGTCTTGCCGATGATGACAAGGGCCGAATATGGTATGTTCATCGACATTGGTTAAATGTCAAAGCAAAGATATATTTGTTCATTAACAAGGATGAAATGTCTAAGTTAAAGGAAAAGTTGACCGATCTTGCCGATGATGACAAGGGTCAAATGATGGTTGATTCATCGGTGGGACTTTCGAACGCACTGGGGGAAGGTTTTTAACCCCTGTGGAAGGGTGCAAAAGATAGGTGTGTGTGTTGTGATGAGATAGAAATAGATAGAAGGAGAAAACACACAGTAGAACTGCGGGGAGAGTGCATGCAAAGTAGAGAAAAGTGCAGATAGAGTGCAGAAAATAGTATAGTTGTGATGATTTGTGAAATTGAGAAGAGAACTAAGAGAATAGACAATGAAATTAAGCCCTTGAGCGTGAAATTGAAAGCTAATACTTCCCTCTTCAAGATGGGGTCGAAGTTGTGACTTGGAGATGCAGCATGGCTTCACTTCACGTCCAGAAAGAGCCCCCCTTCGCATTCTGTGAACTACGCATCTATTTATAGGAGCAGAAAAGGCTTAGGGTTTAAATCTGAGATGAACATCCGAAATAGGGGATTTAGATGCACAAATATCCAGATAATAGTGGGGATAAGAGTCCTAAATCAATTAGAGACGATCTGAAAGCTTCTTCTCGGAGAAAATGGATCAAACTAGGCCTCCAAAGAGTCCCACAGTGAAGAAATCAGAGTTCAAGATATTTAGAACTCTCTGTTTGGCAAATGGTCTATCGCACGACCGCATACGGATGAAAACGGTCATGGAAGGACCTCAAGGCTATGGCAAACGGTCTAGGGGGTGACCGCAAGACTTCAAGGGTGAAACGGGGCAATTTCGTGCAAGTTTGGGGCCTAGCGGTGTATGGAAGACCATTTTTATCACCTAGCGGTCTTCCCAGGACTGCTAGGCTGCTAGAGGAAAATTTTTGGATAGGTTTTGTGTGACTTTGGAAATCAGAGTATATGTTGAAAACGGTGTAGAATTAGTAAAAGTGATAGAATAAGAAATTGTAGATAACTAAAAGATAAACAACTTTTATGAAGAGAGCAAGATGAAAAGATGATCATAAGTAAGAGAAAATGGGGCAAGAATCAGAGAAAATGTTAGGTTCACTAGTGAACAGCATAGTCTGCTAAGAAAACACGAATAACTTGGTATGAGTTTTGAAAATTCTGTTATTCTAATATTCTGCCATTCTGTTGATATGGCAGGAACTATGAAATCGCAAACAGGTTTGAGATTGTCAATCGCGTTTGAACTGTTTTTATCGTTCATCTGATTGTTCGTTGCGTGTAATGCAAGTACAGTTGTTGTTGCTTCATGGCTCTGTGATTCATTTCACATCAATGTTGTCCCACCCATCTGTGCTGTACCTTCCTGAGCCTTCTTTCATCAGTTCATCTAAGACCATAAAACACAAATTGAACCTTGAAAGTGCACTTCATGTGTGCCCATGTTGCCTATGAATTTTTGTGCATTTGATATATAAGTTTGATGCAGCATCTTGAGATGACTTGCTCTACGGTGGTGGAAAATTACAACTTTGAGCAAGCATCACATTTTCGGTGTACATGTGAACAAATGTGAAAGTAATGTATAGCCATGCCCATCCAGGTGAAGTTGCTCAATTGGCGGGATCACCCTTTATTGACGGTATCTGAAACCAACCTGCTGCTGAACAAGTTGCAGGAGTTGTCTATGGCCAGGTTGCGCCCCGATTTTGCCGACGACGACCTGCCACCGGAGGCGTCAAGTGCTGTTCGTTTGGCACTGGCAACCAATCTTGGGCGTGCAATACTGGAAGAGTGCTGATGCAGCTCCTTGGTTTATTTTCTGTGTCTCTGATAATGGCCTTCCCTTCCGGTAGCGTTCTTTTAACTTCTCCAAGCTCCCTCTCCCTCGTGGTTCACGATCATATGAGTTGTCCATGTGTGTGAACTGAAAGGCTGTATATTATTGAATCATTTGGTTTCATTTCGAGCTTCCATGTATGCCAGGATTTTCTTCATGTAACGTCTATAGTCATCAGTGTATCAGCAATCTACAGGGCTGCCCGTGCGCTGTAGTTGCAGCTGACATCCCTCTCCGCCGTTGGGGAGCAGGCATAGTTGTTAAGGCGGGCGCTTAGGCGTCGCCTAGGCGTCTTTGAAATTGTTAGGCGGTCTAGCGCCTTGTTGACAGTGGAAAAGAGCTAGATGGTCGTCGAGGCGGGCTAGACATCAAGACGGGGTAATTGTGATCCGTCCGAATTGAATCCGATCTAGTTATGACAAACTGTACCAAACTTAACGAACCTTTAATTTAGTAAAAAAATCTAATTATAACTAATTTTTAAGTATAATTTACTATATTTGAAACGATTAATAGATTATTAATCATGATACTTGACTAAAGCTGTGAAGCTTGGGTAATGCACCTATTTTTATACGGTTAGAAAACAGCTTAGAGGCTGCAATGAAGTACTACAATAGCCCACAAATGACGGAATATTCATTTGCAGGGGTTCATTTGCGCCCAAATAACCAATTTTACTACCAACAATACACCAACACATACAACGGTATAGAGATTGAGGAACTAAACTCAGTTATCGTTCGTGACTTATGCGGAAATCAGCTTGACGATATTCAGGATTACTTTGAAGTAGTTGATGTATTCCAGGATGAAGATACAGGATTCCCGCAGCTTATTTGGAGAATCAAAGAGGAGTGCCCTTTTGATTTTGGCTACCAACTTATTTATTTAGAGATAAACTCAGGCGCAAACGCTGTTTGTTATTCTTCCCCGTTCATGTTAACTGAGGACAGGGCTGAATACACCTCGTTATGGTACTACAAAAACAACAGCGACGACTATATGTATTCTATCGGCTTGCAGATATACTACAGGCAGAAAAAAAGCGATACAACTTCTACAACATATACACCATTATCAACCGGAAATCAGTACACATCAGCAATCAAGATATTAAAGTTTGAGCGTTGGCATACTGATGTAATAGAGATAAATGTTATAGAAATGTTTAAGTACATATTCGATAGCAATATAATCTATTCAAAACCTGAAAACTTTGATGGCTACCCGGTGCTTACATCGCTTAAAGAACCGTTTGAAACTCCTGATTTAGAGGCAGACGAAAACTTTAGCGAAACAGAAATAGCATTAATAAGGGACTATAAAACACTATACGATCCTTATGCCGTTCCGGTAACACCGCCTGCACCATCGCCAAGTGACCCGTATATCAATCTTACTAATGTAACAAGAACAGACAGTACTCATGTTAAAATGTATTTTAATTACGGAAACTTCTCGCCTACAGAGTTAACAATAAAGGTGCCTTGTGATTCGAGCCTTGACCCAGGAGTTTTTCTCCCCCCCCCCATCGTGGTTTTGCTTGAACAATGCCACAGGCCAACATTCCCTAAAGGTTGGTTCATCCATACATGAAGCCGACCCCACCTCCTCGGGAAATAAATAGCCAGCATGCCCCTGGCAAGGCGTACATTGACACATCGTTGCGATCTCATTTTTTTTGTTTCCACACTGGGTCATCACCCGAATATTCAAATGGGGCCGACAGGTGACCGACAGTGATTCGATGACACCATTTGATTAACAATCAAGCATATATTCGCGTCGCACTTTAACTTCGTTTGCGCTTATTTATTTCATACAGTTAGGGTCATTTCTTTAGGCCGTAGGGTCCTTATTCCCGGCAATTAATCAAGAGTGTTCTCCTGTATGGGGGATGTAAATAACGTCATAGCCTTTATGGCACGACGGGTCTTGGTCCCGACCCGAACTACACAATCATTTGACCGAGTCAGATCGAGTGCACCTGTGGCTCTTCGGACTCCGAACAAATCATCACTTCGTGACTGACACGCCTACGCACTTAATAAACCATTAAACAAATAAAATAATGAAAAAAAGTGCGTCCACAGAGGGATAGGGGCCAATATCGACACTACACACCCCTGACAGCCCCGCCCGAGCAGATCCTCATGGAGATTCGTGTGGTGCCCTACCTCTAGTGGCCCCCAAAGATGAAGTCCAACTAGAGATCCAAGAATCGGAGAAGGTACTGTCACTTTCATCATGACCACGACCACGATATGGCTGACAACGTCCAACTAAAGGATGTGATTGAGGATTTAATCCAGCGAGGACTCCTCAACAAGTTCGTTGCCAAGGCCGCTAAAAAGTGACAACAAAAGGACTGGACTCCTCCCCCATTGACAACTGATCAAACGGGAAGGAGATCATGATGATTTCTAGGGGGTTGGCTGTTGATTTATATTGGTTCTCTTTGCAGATGAATGTGATTAACAACAATGAAAATATGAACAACAATGCAATCAATCAACCTATGAACATGTGGAGCATGAACCTAAGTACTCAAGGATAATATTGCTAGACCGAGTAAGATGGGGGTAAAGAGTGTTCTTGCAACCACGGCGTGCAAGATAGAGTCCATCGTCCCCCACCCGACTCAACCTAATGGCCAATCTAATGATTAACCACATGCTCTTAGATCATCATTATTTTTGTTAAAGGGGAACATCAGATCCTAGAACACACGAAAAACCAGTCGGTCCTTGAGAGGCTATAATAGCGTAGGTGCCATATAGTAATATAACAAAGAGCAAGGATAGAGAGCCATACCTGACTTACCTACACAGGCGAAACGATATTTTTTTTGGATTTTTTGCCCTTTTAGATTTTTATGGGTTTTTCAAATAAAACAACCATAATAACAACAAGCATTAACATAACAAAATATAACACAACAACATTTCATGACATCGTAAGCAAAACATCACAAAAATAAATAATAAGCGTGGGATGGTGGGACAAGACAACACGACACGGTGGGACAGCACACTCAGTGGGACAAGATCATGGTGGGATGACAACACATGTGGGAATGACACGGAGGGACAAAGACACGGGGAACAAAAGACACACGGGGGACAAAGATGCATGGGATGACAGACACATGTAGGACAAAAGTCATCGGGGACAAAAGACACACACGGGGGACAAAGACATGTGGGACGACAACATAGTGCAAGACAAAATGCGTAGGATGCTCTTTAGTGAAAGCCCAAGATCAGATGAAGTAGAATCACCAGTTTCAAAAACATGAGGTGTAGCCCTCTCATTGAGACATGATGATGAGGTGAATAAGTGTTGAGAAGGACCTGAGCTTCAAAACAGATTGAGGGGTAAGATTGAAGAAGAAAGGGACAGATCTAAAGAATTGTGAACAAGAGACAGAGCGAAAGACAAAGAGCAAGGAAGCTTAAAGGGGCAACCTGTAACCTACAAACTTAGCAAATGAATTACATACTGTCCTCAAACATAAAGACATAATAACATAAAAAAGAAGAATAAAAAACACATATTTTTGTATTTTTTGATATTTCTAATATTTTATTTTTGATATTTTTTTGACAATTTGGAGAAAAATATGATGATCCTAAAAACATGCTCATACAATCTTTATGGGTTAAGGTTCCATACTTATTTATTTTTAAACACAAGTGAATTATTTAAATCACTACACGAATTCGCGTCAGGTGTGATGGACGCGCATTGATTTGCATCTAAGGGGCTGACGCTAATTCAAGAATTAGCGTCCTTCTAGGAAGACGCCAGATAAGCCACGTCCACTGTTCTGGTCGCGAATTCTTTGTTAAACAAAACGTTTTAAAAGCTACGTAAAAACTGACTGGAACCACATGGAACGTGGAACATTAATCATGATTTGCATGCACGCTACAATTATTAACCTTTTTTGCCCGAGATATAGAGATAACTTACATTTTGAGTGAAGGAAAGGAAGACGAAGGACGAAGGAGAAGACGATCGAGAAGAAGACATAACACCCTACGGGTTCTCCTGCAACCCACGGTAGCAGCACCCATGCACAGAGAGGCGGAATAAGATAGACGTCGTCGACACGACGGGGAAGAAGAAGAAGACGGTGATGCAGACACGTGCACGCACGCACTGAGGAAGAAGAAGATGCTTCCCTCCCTGTGAGCACGGCAGCAACAACCTAGCGACGACAGCAGCAGCAGTATGATGGTTCTGCCATCGAAGGGGGCTCTTATTTATAGAACTCTCTACCCTTCGAATCCTACTAAGAATCCTAGTACGTTCATGGAGTCCTAGTTCATTTTAAACTTTCCAAGATAAACCCAATCCTTCCATAACCTCAGTCGCTATTCTTCATTTGACAACCTTAACACATTCATATGTCCTAACCTTCGAATAGAGTCTCATGGGATTACTATAAAAAGGCCAATAACATGCCACTACTGGATTTAGTTTAGTTAAAACTTATACTAGTCTATCTACTAATTGGGCTCATAGGTGAAGAGTTGTTAGAGGATGTTGACTTTGTTATTATTGTTATTATTAGCATTATTTTCAAGGCCCAAGCCCAATAACCAACCCATTATTCTAATGGGCTTATTTTGGCTCATTCGTTAATCGTAAGGCCTATTAGGCAACTATAATCAGTATAAAATAGACATGGAAGTAAAGGGCAATCAAATAGATTTTATATCGCCGATTAATCTTGACTATTTATATAATCCCGCGAGACCATCAACTGGCATTTACAACAATCTTTCATTACAGATCCGGCAAAGTGTTGACATTAAAAAAGCCGAATCAAAAATAACATTAGTTACAATGAAGAAAGATCAAAGAGATTTTAGTTTCGATACGCTGAACACAACAAATGATCTTATTGAAAAGTACAAAATAACGAATTCATGAAAATAACCGGTAAAAACATAATGCTACTTATTAGCCGCGCCGGGGAAATGATCCCGGTATGTTGTGGGCGTGAATTCGATATAAATATATCGAGCGAGGCGATCGAAGCAACAAAATTACCGGCTTCGGATTGGCGCAGTTTTATTTACGGGATTAAAGAGTTCTCTATCTCATGTTCAGGGCTTATGGTTATTGATGAAAGTTTCATTATGAAGGACTTTTTTAATGCTATGAATGAAAGGGAAACAGTAGCATTTGTAGGTATGGCAAATAACGGGGCTGATGTATTTTTTTCGGGCAATGTTGTGCTTACTTCATTAAACATAAGCGCCCCATACAAGGATATGGCTACTTATTCAGTAACAGGGCAAGGTGATGGAGAATTAAACATGACGAACCCGTATAAATTTGAAATAATGACGGACGAAAATAACAATCCAATAACGGACGAAAATGGAAACCTTATTTACTCACAAAATAGTGGCGATTTATTGCCGATCAATGTTGATATTAACTGCTAAAAATTAAAAGACATGCCATCAATAATAATAAACGGGATAACATACGATCTTAAAAAGATCCCCGAAACAACGCACAATGCGACCATATTGGATACCGATTTGATACCGTTCTCTTCGGCTTCCGGTACATTCTATTACATGACTTATGCGGAGTTTAAAGAAAATCAGGGTATTCCTTCCGCAAAAAGGGTTTCCGGAAACTATACCATATTGGCTTCCGATAGGACAATACTTGCGGGCGCTGGCGGTATAACTATAACCGTTCCAGAGCTTTGGCGGTGTGACCATTTAGAAACACCTGCATGCCACCAATTAACACGGACTTCCAGAAAGTGAAAAGCTGACCTTTGGGAACAACTGTTCTTCCTCTCTTATAGTTCTTCCTCTTTCCTCCAGCTGCCTTGCTGACAATAGGAGCAATCCGATAGTCCACATGGTGGACGAAGCAAGTGACATTAGAACGGGGTGAAGTAGCCCTGCACTGAGCGCCAGTCTTCACAGGGGTCACAACTTTGACTGCAGCAGCTTGTTGGTCCTCCTTCTCGACCATTAGCAGGCTGACGAAAGTGACTCTGAGGAAATTCGGGAACCCTACCACCGACGAAAGAGTCCCAGAGGTGGTGGGCACCACCAGGTACCCGTGCGTAGCATGCGAAACAACCACTTGAGGGATGAAGGTCAGTCCAGAAAAATTGCAAGCCATCGTAATTTCTGTAAAACAAAATGAGCAAACAATTAGTATTTTTGGGGAAGGCCCTAGGGCCTTCTACTTTGGCTAAGAGATGAAGGGAGACTCAGTCCTACCGGGCATGCCAAGCTTTGTGGGGATGATTTTATTATCACTTTGTTCTAATTTATTAGTTTACTTGTTCATTTTATTAACGCGGGGCATGCCAGCCACTCTCGTGACAAAATTCATTATGTGCTCGTTTGACCATTCAGACAATTGTGGGTGATCATGTCGGGACCGAAAGTCCGTCATACCATAAAGACTATCGCATTAATTACATCCTTCCGAAAGAAGGAAAACCTGTGATTAATCGCCAAAGTAGAAGAGCCCTTGGGGCTGAGAAGGATACATGCAGATAATGTTCGTCCTATAAACATAGAGGGAGATTCAATTACGCAGACAAGCAAGCAATATGGAAATATTTATTCTTATTTCACTGATTCCTGGTACAAGGGCGGAGAACATAGATCCAAGGATCAGCATCACACATAGTGACAGCTTCCAATCGGACATGATCTGACTTTCCACAAATTACCATTTGATATACCGAGGAATCGGAAGATGCAAGCACTCATACTTATGCTTATATGACTGAATACGAGTGGATATATAGATGGGAATTAATTTCTTTATTCGAAGACGCGAGCCGGAGGTTGAATTAATTGAATTAGGAGTTGAAGTCGATTTTGACTTAATGCAGGTTGATTAGAGAGATATTATCATGACTTTACTTAACCACTCATTTATTCGTTTATTTGTCATAACCAAATAAAATTTTGGCAGCACCTCCCCTGTCCCACAAAGTGTTGGAGAGGGTATAGGAGGATCATCCACGAAGTGTCGAGACGAACTCCGGAAAGATGGTCATGTCCGGACGGCAATCCCGTACCCTATGGTGAGTAGGGAACCTGAGGGCTAACCCTCTAAGTGGTCCATATTACTCACAGGGTTGTCAATCAGTAACAACCTTTTTATTTTAAGAGCATTCATAGCATTGCAGTACACACATACGGGTCCACAAGTATGGGCCTACCATGACCACATTTGGGCGGACTCGTACATTGCCGGGACAATGTATGCCGGGAATGGCACCTTATCAATGATTTATTCCCTTAAATTGGGTATGCAGCTCTCATAATTCGACGTGAGTAGTCGTGAGATCGCTACCCAGTAAGGGGTGAAAACCGAGTAGAAAACCTGAGAAACATAATGCAGAGTTAAATCACAAACTTTCAACGAGATTTCGGCAGCATCTCCCCCTGCCCTGGAATATTTTGGGGGGAGAAGTATAGGAGACCCATCCACAGAGTGCCGAGACGGGTTCCGAAATAGATGGACTAATCAAAGATGATAGCCCGGGTGAGTTCTACCAGTTGTTCTTGGCCCGTCAGGGTTGCAGGGTATGCTTAAGAGCTCCTAAGGGGGCGAGCATGACCGCAGCTCATAAGACGTAGGAATTTGGGGGCACTATTCTCCATAAGGGCGATTGATGTTCTATTTCTCCATTAATGTCACCGGAGCTCATGCTATGATATCATGTGAAGCTCCATGGCTTAATGGAATGATCGGAATATAGGGGAAGGTATGGCATAACATTGCCTCCCTTTTGATTCCGGTAGCATCTCCTCATGTCTCAGGATATGCCAGGAGATATCTAGGATACCTATCCACGGAGAGCTGAGAATGGGTCCGTAATACATGAGCACATCCAAGCGCGAAAGTCTAGAGGGCCAGAGGGGAGTGCGGGACATCATTCGCTATTAAGGTGGCATGTTCATTTTCACCCTTAGCAAAGTCCTCAAAGAACACACCATGAGAATTGGCGGGTCTCCATGACTAGAAGGGAGGTGGCTTAGAAGCTAAAACTCAGTGCGACAGACTAGCCTCTTGGACGAATTTCGGCAGCATTTCCCCTTGACTATGGAGCATGCCGAGGAACGCATAGGATATCTGTCCATATAGTGCTGAGACGGAGTCCATGAGATGCAGGCATACAGAAGCCCAAGACCCAACTGCGGGACATCGCCCATCATTGAGGCATTCTATTCCTTTTCCCTTATGCAAAGTCAAAGAAGAACACACTATGGTAAGTAGTGGATTTCTTTAACTTGACAGGGTAATTCACATAAGCGTTTGTACAATAGGGATATAAATCTTATTGATGTAGCTCCGGTGCTATGTTTAGCTAGGCTTCAAACCATCAAGAGTTCATGGGTAGCATAAGAGAGAATAGGGTAACCAAATAGAGGAGGCTATACGGCGGCTGGGGTTGGTATGAAGGGTTGCACACGGCAGCCAAGACATGAGGAGTTGGTACAAGCTTGATCCGGCGGCCAAGGATATGGGCGGCCTGACTCGATGGCTAATGGCACTAAGGCGGCAGTTGGTGCTTGATCTGGTGGACAGACAGGTGCCACTCGGCGACGACAGTGGGTGGTCTTGAGAGAGGGAACTGATGGCCAAGGCACTGCTGCTACAGTGCCGCGTGAGAGGGGGCCGATGGCTGGCACTGTAGCTACAGTGCTTGGCCGCCGTATCAGGGCCTTTAT
The DNA here is from genome assembly GCA_024336825.1 of Amorphophallus titanum. Taxonomy (NCBI): domain Eukaryota; kingdom Viridiplantae; phylum Streptophyta; class Magnoliopsida; order Alismatales; family Araceae; genus Amorphophallus; species Amorphophallus titanum. The sequence continues at coordinate 522,025 of JANBPO010007839.1, read as the reverse complement.
AAGCCAAAATGGGGCCAGAGAAGGTGGAATTTAAGGGTTTTGAGACAAAGATGGTTTAATTACTCTTGGAGGCAGGATGCCAAAGCCAAGGAGTACGAAAACGTGAGCAAATAGGATTATTGGGTTGTATAGGTTAGGGATCCCACCGATACCACAAACGTGGTCTACTAAGCCATACAAGGGGCACAGAACTTTATTCTCCCTCGGATCAGTGAACACCTTCGTCAACATCCTGGACGTAGAGGCGTCCGACGAGTCAGAATCCATAGCCCCCATCCCGGGAGCCATTGAAGCTGCTACCGGTCATGCTGTGGCCAAGAACATCAACAATGTTCCGGCAAGGACGTTGAGCTGCAATGTGCACCATGTGCACCAGGCTGCCGGTCCATCGCACCAGGGGTAGGTATCCCATCGGAGGAGGCCCCGAAGGAACAACGCTGGCACTGCCACGGGGCACCGAATCTCCAGCTCTGGCAAGTCTATGACTGTCGGGACCATCCGAGTCCATTTGAATGGACAAAGGTCCGAAGTGGTCCCGGACCGCATCATGCCAGCTATTCCAGTCCGCAACTCCTTCCAGGGACTGGAAAAGATGAAGGAAGAGATGGTGCTCGCCGTTTCGACTGCGGCACCGAAGGACACACTGGTTCACAAATCGGCCAAACTGAAGCAAATTTGGGTTCCCAAGGAAGCCCAGCCCACTGCACCTGCCCCGGTGGGGCCCAGCTACACCCGTCGCAGAAAGGGCCGAAGAGATGAATGGGTCGAGGTGGCTCCCGTGACCCACCAACTGGCAGTTGCTGCACCAGTGCTGCCTGAAAATGCCCACCACCAACATCGCAAGCGTCGTCACCATGTTGACCGCCCGACGTTTGAAACTTCCACCCATCCTGTTGTTGCCGTCAACGCGCAACTACCGACTGCTCTCCCCGATCAGGAGTGGGAAGGGATCGAGCAAGCCATGAGAAACTACCTTCGGGGCCCAGGTAGCACCCCTATGGGTCATCAGAGACTGCTAGGGGCAGTGGCCTCTGCCTTTCAAGGAGGAGAAGAAATCCAACCTGTGCGTAGCGTAGAATCAAGGAACTGGTCGGAGGAACGATGCCAGTCCCCTGTGCGGGAGGAAGCACCGCCTCGACGGTCGGTTTTCGACGGACTGGTGTTCCCAAATAAGCCGTCAAGGATGATGGTGAAAAGAAACACGAATTGGAGAATTTTCACTTGCAACATGGCGGGAGTCCCTAGCCGGTATGCGACTTTGCCTACCGACCCCGAAGAAGTATCACCTCGCGAGAATTTAAAGCAAAGGCAGGAAGGTCTCTTTGAAGCTATCTTGCTATTATTTGACCTTATCTTCCATGTTTTGATCAAGGAGGACTCTATCTGGGGAAGAGACCAATCTTTGGCAACTATTGTACACTGGAAAGTAGGATTTGAAAGTTAATATGCAAAGTCATGATCGGAAGCTTCTCTGTGCAGTATAAAAGGCCGCCATGAGCAACCAAGGGGGGGTTGTTGTTCCTAAGTTCAGTTTGCCACGTAGCCCTTCTAGCCTAGATTTCATGCACTTCTATTCATTCTTTTAATTCTCTCTCTTCCTCAAAGTTCATTGTTTTTAAATTCTATGCAAATCTCTCTTCTTCCTCTTCCTCTAATTCTCTCCCGATTTCAAGTTATTCTCCATTTTTCAGTTTTCTATTCTACACTTTTACTGTTCCTCCACATTTTAAACTCTGTTCTTCTTCCTCCGATTTCACCTACTTTCTCTCATCTTCTGTCTCTGTGTTCTTCATCAACTTTCTTCCTCTATTCATCCTCTACAACTTTCTCTTCTTCAACTTCTTCTAATTCCTCTTAGTTTTTAAACTATTCTTCCTCTAATCTTCCTCTATTTTTAAACTTAGTTTACTATGTTTTTAATTTCCCACCTGTAGCCACTCTTTCCTCTCTGTTCTCTATCACAGTACTTTCAGAACACTCGCGCGTACACACATATGGCTCTTAATTATTTTGAACTTTCTTCCTCCATTCTTCTATCTCCCTCTCTTCCATATTTCTTCACACATCCGGCGGATCTTCTCCCTTCGGTCCTCTTGGCGTCTACTTCCACGGTGGGGTGAAATTCTGAAGTGACACAACCTAGGATGGAGGTGGTAACCCCGATCGTCAAGTGATACGAGGCAAAGGACAAGCCCGTAGATTTCCTCGATGCTAGAAAGGCCGCGTTCTGGACCGGCGTAACCGGACCTTCCGACGACGTCTTTTGATATACCACTTAAGGAAGGGGGTACCACAATGGGTGTGACACACACTAAGGGATTGCAGCAATTAACTCAAAGACCCCAATCGACTGACCAAGTCAGATCGAGCGCACAATAAATTCGTCACATATGTGGCTGGCACGCCTATGCGAATATGATAATAAACAACCAAATAAATATAATAAAATCAATCATTCCACCATCGCCCTTTCACCTATTTTTCACCCTTAAGGTATCATTTGTCACCGCTATGCACCATTTGTCACCCTTAAGCTCTATCTTTCACCGCTATCAGAGGCTTCCATCTTGTCTTGCCAAGCTGCCACCGAGCTAACTCCAGATCAGTTCAGAGTTGACACCCATTATGGCCATTGCACGACCTCGCGTCTGGCAAAGAACTTGTGGAATTTGACCTGTTGGGATGAAATTCAAGTGATTTCCACCACTCCCTCATCTATTGAACTTGTCATGTCCCGACATACATATGCTCCGATCTTACAAAAACTTTTATGACGATTTTCAACTCGGACACTCGTCCGAATATAAAACAATCAATAGGTGATTGATATGACTTCGAATAATTGTTCAATGCTTCGATCTTATCAAAATGTTTATGATGATTTTCAACCTGGACACTCGTCTGAATATAAAACGGTCAATAAGTGACCGATATGTCTTTGAATAATTGTTCAATGCTTCGATCTTACCGAAATGTTTATGATGATTTTCAACCCAGACACTCGTTTGAATATAAAATGGTCAATACATGACCGATATGACGTCGAATAATTGCTCAGACCCTAATGAAGGGGATCTCAATGCTCTTCACCCAATTTCTATTCATTTCATGAATCTTGATTTCTAGGCTATGAGGCTCCATTTCTTGACGTTTGAAAAGACACCATGATATTTTATTATTATTCTGAGTGCGTCCAACACCTTTATGGCATGGCGGGTCTCCTGTCCCGACCCGATACCCACCATCATCTGGTTAGTCAGACGGAGTGCACCTTGGGTTCCAGATCATCCTAGTTTTGGAACCCGAACACATTATCACACACGTGACTTGCATACCATCGCACGATAAAATTGATAAAATATGTAATAATATTTTATTATTATTCCGAGTGTGTCTAACATGCCCCCAGCGCCTATAGCAAATGGGAAGCCGTGACGCTCACACCATTTGGTATTCTTCAAACTCGAGCCCGAGAAGACGATACGGATGTCAAGTCCAGGGTGCGCGTTCTTGACAGCTCGCATCTTTGCTTTGTCTTCAACGCGGAAAAATCCCTTCGCTTCGATATATAGTACACGTCCTGAAGGGAAAGTAATCGTAAAGTCGGGAATATAGTTGCGAGTAATAGTGTAAGGTAGCTTAGTAGTTTCATAGCTGTACTTAACTCCCTTGCGCCTTGGCCTGCTCTTGAAGAGCCTCTGCTCTAGCTTGGACCTATAGCGCCCGACCCTCTTGGCCTTATACCTAACTGTTGGCAAAGAGGTGTGTCACTTCTTCTACTTCAGGAGTCTTGACTACCTTAGTGAGGTAGACTATTCCGTTGCTGTACTTGAATGCCCTGAGGCCGGGGTGGCAGTGGAACTTGTAGGGATTGTACTGACAAGTGACCCCAAGCCGAAGGTTGCCGCTAGCCCCATGAGGCACAGGAACACAGCAGTGAGAAGGCGGGCTGCTTTTGCTGAGCATCTCACTCTTCCTTCGTATAGCTCCTGCGTAGTCGTAGTCTTTCGTTTTGTAGACATCGAGACAGATACCTCCCATCTCCTTATCGAATGCTAGGAAGCCCGCTTGGTCTTTGACTTTGAGGGCTTCTTCTTTTTGGAGGGCGAGCGTGTAGAGACTGACTTGGTCGAGGTATCCGAAGGGGTCGTCACTTTCGAGTTGGTGGTTTTTGAATCTGAGGAAACCGCGAGAGTTAGCCGATTTGATATCCAAGACCATGCCGTCGACAATCGCGTCGATATGGCCGACCAGGCCTTCGTAAGAAACTTCAAGTTGTTCTCCTTCAACAGTGTGTTTACCAGTCTGCTTGATCAAGTCGAGAAGCATAGCTTCAGTCAAGTGACCGTAGTTGAACTTAAGGAGAGCCTTACCATCTGGCTTCTCCCCAAGTTCGGGTTTGTTGACGTGGTACCAAAGCCACTTGTCAGGTTTGGCGAAGTTAGACATTCTGAATGTTGAGCTAGAGTGTTCGTTCTTAGCTTTTGCTTTTCCCCCCTCTTATCTTCTGCTCATCCGGGACGCTTCGAAGTCTGCTTCCTCATAGCATGGTCTTCGAATGCATCCATCGAATGAATGAATATTTATGGCCTCTAATGGCATACATTTGTCCCGCTTCATAAGATTAGCACCCGTGAGCTGTGGGATCTCTTGAAGGCTAGCCCTTGAGCCTCCACACTCACCTTCAGGTTATCAGACCGCCGTGAGGCCACTCCGTACTTTGAGGATCACCCCAGGATATCCCGTTTGGTGGTTTCTTATAATCTCTGGCAAGCCCCGATCTAGGGGAGATGCTGCCCAATATCTGCCTGGAGTATGAACAACAGAGACAAGGACCAAAGGCACATAGAACAAAATGGCTTCTTTGATCAAATCACTAAGTTAATCTCTGAAACCTTACACGGGGAAATCTCTTCGAGTAAAACACTTAACTCAGCGTGACAATTCACCTTAACAGACGGTTATGAATGCTTAAACCTTCCCCCATTTGATTGAAGGCGTTAATCGAATAAAGAATCCATCCATTCACTCACTCCACAGAGAAGAAAGGGAAGAAACAGAAAGTAAAAGTTAGATAAAGATCAAATAAAGCCCACAGAAACTAACCCGGTGCACTCCTAATGCAGCGCAGGTTAATTCAACGCGGTACCCCCGCGCCGGTTTAGCATTAGACTCAAAACTCCCTTAAAATTTTTGGTTCTAAAACGGTGCACCCTCACTACTGTTTGAACCTTAATCCGACACGCCTCCCCTCCCTTGAGCCTTAACCGGTGCGCACCCCTGTGCCATCCTATTTCGGCGCGCTCCCTTGTGTCACCCTATTCCGGTGCGCCCTCCTATTGGTGGCCCATTCCGACGCGCCCTATTATACCCTCTAAACTGGCACGCCCTCTCTTCTCTTCCCCCTTAACCTGGCGTGCCTCATAAAAAAAGTAATTAACTAGATGAAAGAAAAGACTTGAAGCTAACGGATAAAACAAATGAAAGGAATATGAAGCCATTAATCAATATTGCCTCTGCTATAATAAAATTTCACCGATCCCGGTCGGAGACGAGGGCGAGGGAGGAAGCATGGGCTTACCCTCACGCCGTGCTGGAGAAGCTTCAGTCGATGACCTGCTAATACATGCATTATGCCCCTTACAAGGGGGTTGGACTAGGGGAGGGGATTGGAATTACAACCAAATGTACCTCCACGCAGGAAGGGGCACTCAGCCGGCCAGGCGGGGAGGGAAAAATGAAATAGAAGCAAACTAAGCAAAGAATGTCGGTTCTGTCCGCGCTCTAGAACAGGAGATAGGCGGTCATTGTCGGTGCCGCTGCGACCACTCCCGAACTCAGTTTTCAATGAGACTAGTGGCAAACTCTTTGGGACTGGATTAGGATGACGTCCAATTTTTTGGGAATTCTCAGGTTGGCGATGCCAGTCAGGGAAGAGCCACAAACATGGTCCCTGCTTTCTGGTTCTATCTACTATGGTACCACAGCAGCAGGAAGTCGAGGCCTCCACGAGCGTTCCTGAACTCTGAATCAAGCGTGGCTTGAGTCGTTGGAACCGTTGTCAAGTACTCATTGAAACGAGACCCACAGGAATGCCATAGGAGGTCAGAGCAGAGTAGAGCAGTCTAAATAGTGATCGGGTGTCTATTCAGTCTCAGAGTGGACAGAACAGCGCACCCGAGGGAGAAAATTGAGAAATCACTTCTCCGGATGCCGAACGGGGTGCCTCTTCTTGGTAATGGAAGAGGACTTGTTGCCGAAGCTCTCAGCCAAGTGGAGCCTCAAGAATCACTGTATTGTGGCTATGGGAGCTTTTGGAATTTACTTTCAGTTACTGACCAGACCTATCCTATGCAGTCGGTGAAGAATGGCTCTCCTTGGCAGTCACGAACTCAAACAAGGTCAGGACCACCGCCGTTATGAAGAAGACAGGGAGCCACTTTCGACGGTGCCTCTTGAGTGCCCAAGAATGCCGGGATGAAGTCGTGGTCGACTCTGTAAGTCACTAGTGCTCTGCTGCCTATAAACTGGGAAGTGCAGGTTGAGGATGGGAGGTGGGAAATGAGGTAAACGGGAGGGGAAAGAGAGGGGAAGGGGACAGGCCCCATGACTCTATCATTGAAGCTCTCAGACTCTGGCCACACCTAATGATCCAAGAAGGGGATATAATCTAATCCAAGGGGATGATTAATGCTAATGAAGAGAAGGATAACGAGAGGTAAAACCATCTAATGAAAGAGATTAATGAAGGTGTCAAGGAGACAAAAGAAACCTTAATCAGAACTCACCAATGTCAACATTTGCAATGATTACATCTTCCCCGTGTCTTGCTTTCTTCAAAATGGACTCGAGAGCAACCGCACCATTCTTCTCCTCCAACGATCCAGGACATGAGTGCATAGCTTGGTTTTGTGCAGTTTCCTTGGGGTGTTGGGGAACACAGAGGTAACATCGGGGCTCTCTACTCGAGATAGACTGGAGTTAAAAGAGCACATGCATATAGAAGACAAGAGCTCATTTTGAGAACTAAAATCTCTGGTCTCTCACTCGAGATTTCCTTGGCTAGCTTGATCCTCATCTAGATAAACAGCAAAGCTGTTGATGCTGTGTGTACGAGTGGATCATCGAGTACTCCTGGGCCTTCTCGTTGCTTTAGATTTGCACACAACAATTATGGAAGCCATGTAGTGTGTTCAGGATGCAAATATATATTATTAGCAGAAAAAATATGTTCGAGTTTATGGCCATCAAATGTAGTCTATATGATGAAAATTAAAGTTTGTGTAACGTTTTTCACCTCCCCATGGACCCCAGAAGCGCGTGGTGATTATCTGTGGCCGCCTGGTAATCTGCCAGGGCAATCTGGGAACCATGGGAATGCCGTCCCAGGTACACAATGTAAGACTCTGATGAATTGCGTTGAAGGAAAAAACATCAGCTGCCATATAAAAAAAGGGTTTTTTGGAAGGAGGAGGAGTGAATCCATAGCGCCAGCTGATCTCATCCTCTTCATAAACCTGAGACCTTTTTGAAACAAGAAAACAATGGTTTCTTTGTACATGTAAGACCGTATTATCATGCTCACTGGGATCCTCATAAGTTTAGCTCTGCATATTCGTACATATATCAAGTTGAAACTTAGCATGCACTTGAAACATGGTGCCGACACCACCTGAAAGCCCCCATATATGTGTGTGTGTGTTAATTTCTCCCAAAAATCGTATCTTCTGTGAAGCAAAAGATTACTACAGCATCTGGAGAGAGAGAAATTCATGGCCCATCGTTTCACGGCCTAAAAATTTACTAAGACATACGCAGCTCAGTAAGTGACAACCCACCTCCACATCAAAGACTCACTTACGGGAAGTCCGAGAGTCAAAGGCCCAAAGAGTGCCAAATAGTCTTGGCACGGTCGATCATGCAGAGAATTTCCCTAAGCTGTGGAGAAATCTCAATGCACCATTGACCCGAGCCAATGGAAGACTGTCAAGGCGATTCCCTCGGGAGAGCTCGAGATAGAAATAAAATCTAGCGATCCTGGCCCCTCAAGAGGATAACCCTTATCCAGAGGAGGAAAGATCCGTGGTGAGAAGCCCCTCTTCGCTTAGAGAAAGTCTATCCAGACAGGGCATTTATCTCATACAACTGAAGGCGAGTCTCCCGTGAACACATGAGAGTGGAGAAGATGGAAGAGTTAAGGGGAAAGTAAGAGTCTTTCAACATAAGAATGCGTATTGAAGGACATAACATCCCCTCTCAAGAGCCCCTCCGGGATCTCCACAAAGTCAAAGAGAGAGTTCGCAACTATTTAATCTCAAAGAACTCCTCCTGACGAGGTAAGTTCAATTTTAGGCCCTCAACTGATGAAGAGCGATCCTGTGCCCCCAGTTTTTCCTTATTTCCCTACATTCAACTCTTGTCTACACTGACTTAAATATCGGAGGGGTTTCCTTGAGATCCCAATCCTAGGTCTCTTGATCTTTGCTCTTCCTATGTAGATTTCTTTCAGAGGCAACTGGTGTAATCTTGCTAGTGGATTCACTCCTCTAGATCTGATGGTCTGCAATTCAGTGTGACATCTTGCCCCTTCAGCTATATATATATATATATATCAAGGTTTGTCGACCCGTTTGTACCATCCGTCCCAGTCTTGTCGACCTGTTTGTACCGTCCGTCCTGGTCTTTCACTGGGACGGTACAGTACGGGTTGGTACCATTGCGCTTTTAAGACATACAAAGTCTGAGTTCATGAGTTTAAAAACTACAATGCTAACATATGTAATGCCATGAGATGCAACATTACTAACTAACATGACTGATGAAAGCAAACATGTAGGAAAGCACACCCCACACATACATAATGTATCTAGCCAGGCACACACATCATATTACAAAATGTCTCCCCCTTTGGCATCGTCAAAAAGAAGGGGGTGAAAATGGGGTAGCAAGTGTGCCATGCCGTTGGAGTGTAAATATCTAGTCTAAATCTGGAGATGATGGAGATGGCGGACGTCTAATGTAATCCATGGTTTTCTAAAACATCCTGGTCTGAACGTCCAAAGCTTGCATATTCTACTTAAGAAAAGTAGTTACCCTTTGAAATGTCTGAGTGTAATCTGCATGGGAAAGCTTCAAATCTGAAGCATCTTTTGCAAGAACATCCATTGTCTCCCCAAACTTGTCTAAATGGCCATCAATGGAATCCAATCGGTCTGTGAGCATCTGAACCACCTCAGAAGGTATCCCCCCATGATGAACTTCCTGCAGTTGGTCGCCTATCGAAGCCTCATCATCATTATCATCTTCATCAGAGATAGTAGCTTTTCCAGAACTCTTCAAAGTTTGAACCAAAACACCATTTATAACCTCATAATTCATATTGTGGCCGATGGTGTGAATGGAGTAGATATCAGTGTCTCAAATGGTCTGATAAGGTTCTTTAGATGGATCAAAATTCATGAACTCAAAAATTACAGTTAATGCAACCGCATATGGAAGTGTTCTATTTTTGTGATTCATGCTCATACAGATGTGATGAAGCATAATTGATGAAAAATTAATGTAAATTCCACCCAGAAGATAATAGAACAAAAGCATGTGAATCTCTATAACTTTATCATGACCTCCACCTCTTGGAAGTAAAATAGTTGTCATCATGTGGTGTAGAATCTGCTGCATTGGAGGAAAGTGATTAGCATTAAGACCAGCAGTCGATCTATCATCCATATCTTCTGAAGTCATCATTTGGTAAACAACATCTTCTTTCACAGGAATGTCTCCAAAGGTAATCTCCTCGTCTTTGGGTTTTAACGGCGAGGTCATCAACATAGCACTCGACCATGTCGTGGAGCATTTTATCAAAAATTTTGGTCATGGCTCTTTAATATGTGGCACCGACATTCTTTAGGCCAAAGGGCATCTTCTTGTAATTGAAGACCCCTTTGGGCGATCGAAAGATCGTGTGCTGCTTATCTTTAATGGCCATACAGATCTAGTTATACCCTGACGATCCATCCATAAAGGATAAAGTTTCATGTCTGGTAGTCATATCGACCATAGTTTCAGTGATCGGGACACGAAAATCGTCTTTTGGAAAGGCTTTATTTAGGTCCTTGTAATCGATGCAGACACGGACTTGGTCGTTCTTCTTTTTAACAAGAACTATATTGGCAAGCCAAGTTGGGTACATAGAAGGCTCTATGAAGTCCACCTCTAGGAGCTTGTCAACTTCAGCATTTACTTTAAGGTCGAGCTCAAGGCGCATGCATCCTTGAGCTTGTTTGACAGGTTTGGCCGTGGAGAGTATTGCTAACTCATGTTCTGCCATGGAGAGTCTAGCCCGGGCATCTCATTATAAGTCCAGGCAAAGCAATCTTTATATTCCATCAAGAGTTGTTTGTATGCCTGCCTCTCTTCCTCATTGAGGAGAGCGCTAACAAAAATTGGTCGGGGGTTGTCAGTATCCCCGAGGTTGAGCTCGAATAAATCATCTACAGTCTCTTGTTTGCCATCTTCTATTTCTCGCAGAGCTGGTTATAGATCGATGAAATCCTCCTCGTCGTCGAGCGTAGCGACGTGGGTGCCATAACACTCTAGGTTGTTGAAAACGGATAGACGAAGTTGTCCGTCTGGGCCTTCAAGCATCACTTCTTCTTCTTGTTCATTTGAGGAGTGGGTAGTCTCTTGGCCAGAGCATGACTTACTAGAGGAGGGTAACAACCCTAGATTGTTAATAGAATAGTGGATTTTAAAATCTACTTCTCGGCTAGGGACGAGGCCTCTTGCTTCCTTTGCCACAAACTTAGGCAATGTAGATGTGGCTACGGCGAGAATTTGCTCGTTCGAGGAAGCATAACAATCTATCCCTTTTTGATGATGACAAAATTTTATGACAATTACATTTTTCTTCTCCCCCTTTGGCATAAGTAAAAAGTGGGGAGAAATACTTAGAAGACCGATAAGCAAAATTAGATACTATGAATAAGTATAGTCCAGAATGATGTCAATGAATTAGCAAGTCAATGAATGTTTAGAGTTTGATGTCAATTGATGATACCAATTATTGATTCTTTTGATATGCAAAGTGGCACCCTCAATATGCAACATGTTATGCAAAATAACATTAATCTCAGGCAAGCCTCAAACGTGCCTATGCACATAATCACTACCTCTCCCCCTTTGTCACTGACAAAAATAAACCTTGAGAGGGGTTGAATGCAAATGATAGAAAGTAAGCATGCAAGTAATCTTTACAATCATGCAATAGTGAGCATATATTAAATAGATCTCCCTTAGGGAGTGTGATAAGGAAAGTGCAATAGATTCAAAAGATAGAAGTATCGCATGAGCCAAAACAAAAGAAGTTGTACATGTACAAAAAGTTTGTATAATCATGTATATAGACAAATTTACAAGATATGCCCAAAACAGAAACTCTGTGAAGTGCATGTACTCAAAAGTGTGCAATGAATCTTAAACATAAAGATATACAAAATATCCAAATAACACTAACTGATATCTTTTCACTCTGCACTTTCATTTTAGATCCTCGACTATCGGTAGCTTTACACAACTCTTTTTTTTTGATAAATGGACTTCACCGTTTGACGCCAGTCTCCTCATGTGTCTCAATGGGGATTCCCGATTACTAGGATCTGTCACTTGTTTGATTTTTCATGTGGATTTTTTACGTCACCGTTCGGCGTGAGTTTCCTCATATCTCTCAATGAAGATTTTTGGCTACTAGGATCAACATTCCACTTATTATATTTTTGTAGGGGCAAGCAACTTTTTCCTCATGATTACTCCTAATGACCATGAAGAGTTTCTAGTATCATGTCAGTGTTAGAAAGAATTTTTAATATCTTTATGGTTAAAAGACATTAAGCACAAGTTATTCTCAATGTGTGGGAATAGTAACATATGGAGTAATCAATTGTCTTTGAAAGAGATATTGGAGTCCTCTGTTGAGAGGGCCAAAATGAAGAGGCTTGAAGCCAAAGGGTCACCCTGCCTAACCCCATGGGAGGAGGAGAAGTAACCACTTAGGGTGCCGTTAAAGATGACTGCGAACTAGCAATTGGTGAAGAGAGTTTTGGTCAAGTTGACCCAAGCATTATAAAAACCAAACTTGCTGAGAACGTCAAAGAGGTAAGACCACTCCGGTCTATCATAGGCCTTCATCCTATCAAGCTTGAGAATCACATTGTGGCCCCTGACTTTTTTAGTGATGCTGTGAACTAGCTCTTGTGCTAAACAAATATTGTCTGTCATATCTCCACCCTTCACAAAAGCCCCTGCAAGGGTGAGATAAGGGTGGGCAGTAGAGTAGATAATCTCTTACAGATGATGAGAGAGAATCTTATAAGTAAAATTGCAGACTTATCGGCCTAAAGTCCTTGAGAGATGATGGTGTGTTAGCTTTAGGGATCAGCACCAAGTGAGTAGAGGTATAGGACTTAGGCAAAGGCCGTTCATTGAAAAACCCAATCACTGCATCAAAGACATCAAAAGAGATAACATCCCAGCAAGTGGTAAAGAAGTCACCTGAGAATCCATCTAGACCTGGCGCACTATGAGGACAAAGAGTGAAGACTACATCCTTGACTTCCTCTATAGTGGGGTCGATGAGAAGAGAGTGATTATCTGCATCTGTCGCCAGTGGGAGTATATTGCAGCAGTCCAGCATTATTCATAGAGGTGCCTTCAGATGTGAAAAGGTTCTTGTAATAATTGATAGCATGTACTCTCTTCAACAAAGGTATACTTGTTTAAAAAGTTAAGAAAACTTTTCCTTATTCCTTCTATCCTCCCTTCCCCTTTCCTCCTCTTCTAGAATCAAGAAGTAGATGCTACACTCCTAAATTGAAAAGATTTTATGCTTCTGGTTCTGGTATCATCAGCTACAGATGAACCTTAAGATTAATATTCCCTGACAGGGTCCATAGGAATGTAAACAAATATATTAAAGTTCTCAAATGATGCAAGGATTGCATGAAATAGGTAGAGAGAGGGGGGGCATGGTGGGGTGATAAAGAGGCTTAGGGGAGTGCAAAATAATGAAAACGGTAAAAAATTATCCCCTAAGCCTAATTCTGAGGAGAGAGAAAGAGGTTCTAGAGAGAGAAAGAGAGTGCTAGAGAGAGGGGGATCATGGTGGGGTGATAAAGAGGCTTAGGGGAGTGCAAAAGAATTAAAACAGTAAAAATCACACTCTGAGCCTAATTATGAGGAGAGAGAAAGAGGTTCTAGAGAGAGAAAGAGAGTGCTAGAGAGAGGGGGGACCATGGTGGGGAAATAAAGAGGCTTAGGGGAGTGCAAAATAATTAAAACAGTAAAAAAATCACCTCCTAAGCCTAATTCCGAGTAGAGAGACAGGTTCTAGAGAGAGAAAGTGCTAGAGAGAGGGGGATCATGGTGGAGTGATCAATAGGCTTAGGAGATTGCAAACATATTAAAACAGCAAAAAAACATACCCTAATCAAGAATCTGAGAAGAGAGAAAGTGCTTCTAGAGAGAGAAAGATACTTACCTTTGAAGATCTCTTAGAGAAAATGGCTCTAGATGAGCCTAGAAACAATTTTCCAACAACCACTCTTGCTCTTGCTTCAACAATGAGCCTAGATTGAGAGGGGGGAGAGAGAGACTATGTATGTGTGTGTGTGTGAGAGAGAGAGAGAGAGAGACAGAGATGTGATGGAGAGCAAGAAGGAGAGTGAAAGAGAAGAAAGTGAAAAGGTGCATGTGAGAGTGAAATACCGGTCACAAAAAACCCCAAGGACAAAAGAACCCTGGATGGCCCCCGCCCCCGAAAAAAAGGGTAAGCCCACCCCATTTGAAATTCAAACGGGGTTGCCTGGGTGGGATCGGGCAATCCGACCCGATCTCGGCCAATCGCAGGGAAGGATCGGGAAAGGCTGGCGCGAAATCGGTTCGGTTCGCCCCAAATCAGATCCGATTTGGTGAATCTTGGTATTTATGTCCAACTTCTCACATTTTTTGGTAGGCTTTTATTTGGTTATTTCATTTGGATTACTTCACCTTCACGGGTCTTAGCATTTGTACTTTCCATTCTTATGAGATTCACACCTAAAATACAGATTTTATTTCTGCCGTGTTTTAGCTTGAGTTGGATGGGCAATTATGCTAGATGGTGGTAATACCGTAATCTACTCGTCCTTTTAATGCTGTCATAACTTAATTTTTGCCTATCTAATGGCTGATTTTTATGCCCTTTTTGTTCTTAAAGTATACTTCTGTCAAACCACTTGGAGATAGAGTGCTTGTCAAGATTAAGAGTGCTGAGGAGAAAACAGTAGGAGGTATTCTGCTTCCATCGACAGCTCAATCAAAACCCCAAGGTGGTGAAGTCATCGCTGTTGGAGTGGGCCGAACTATTGGCAAATCTAAGGTGGACATAAGTGTTCAGGTAATTTTCTTTTCTTTGGGTTGAGAGATTTGCTTCACATTAATCACTGTAGTCTCTTTTGCTTAATTATTCTCTTTTCTCTTTTTTTGGGCAATTCTTTTACATGGAAAAGATGTGCATCACGCACAAAGCCATCTAAAAGGGCCCTGCATAATTGGTACCTGCTTGAGTTTTTCAAAAAATCTTTCGGCCTTAGCTGAGGAGAATGTGAGACACAATGGCCCTACATATGTCTATAATCTTGGTCCTGTGGTCCTGTGATCACTGGACCATAATCCCTTCTCTGCTTGAAAACTCATTTTCTGTGATGCATGCTATTAGTTGAATACATATTTTTCACCCTGTTGTCTTAGAGTGGACACATTTAGTTCGCTTCTTAATTTTTTTAGGTTTTCTTCCCCTTTTTTGTGGTGCTGGTAGCTTATGAGCACATGATAGCATATCTTAATTCATACTGAGTTCCGTGTATGAAGTCTAATCAAAATCGAGCTTTTTAAAACTGATGCTCAGGCCTTGCCTCACATTTATGCCTGTTAAATCTCTTTCAATTAACATGTTGACTCCTAGACTCTGGAACCAATATCTATTTAGTCTGTGCTTCATCATTATCATTATTTACGGCATTGACTTTGCTGACACATTTTAAATTCATGGAGTAGGCTGGAAATCAAGCAACAAGTAGCAAGATATGAATGGAATTACATGATATTACAAGAATATATGATCATGATCTAGCAAGAATATATATTGGCCTTTCAATCACAAGAATGTACTTTCATAACCTTAAGGAGGCTATGCACAAAAAAGTCATGTAACAAGCATGTAACGAGAATGTTGTTTTCAAGTAAGCATGTAATTTCATGAATTACCCTGTGGATTTTACCAGTTTATAAAAAAAGTAGTCCCAGTGTAATGCGACGCCAGTAATCATTATACTCCATGGTTAATAGTATATTTCTGGCCATTTGCTGAGGGGGCTAGACTAGAGCCCTTAGACACTGTCTGTGCCCGCCCTTGCATCTTCAAGTTATAAATCTAGCTACTTCCACGAGAAATATCAATAAGTTTGGCCAAGAAAGTCAAAGTCAATAATACAATTGAAGTGATAGTAAGTAAGGCATGAACGTACCAATTCCTTGAAAAAGAGGTCAAGAATGAATTAATGGGACATTGTGCTACGGAAGAGTTTCGACAGCGTAACGACATATTTCATAAGTTCCATAGTTTATTAATAACTTGATAAGTAATGTTTCAAGTTCCAGACCATCAGAAGATCATTTGGGACTACCAATAGAACAGAATCAACTCTTGGGTCAGACCTCAGGTTGGGAAACTTTGACAGAATGCGCTTAGCAGGTGACCGCGACATGGAGAATGCGGTCTAGAAGGGGTCCGCGATCAAAATCTGTCAACCTAAACTGGAAATGCAAGTTGAGTTGACTTGAACAAGAATTAGTCAACTTGGAATAGGAACAAGCTGGCATGAACATGGTCATTGGCTAGCCGCGATCCAAAGGTCGCGGTTGATCGACTGGCCGCGATCAGGACAGAGTGCAGAAACACGAAGTGCTCTTCTAGTATTTTGGGTTTTTAGGGTACAACCAGCTCAGCATCCTAGTGTGAATCTCAGGCTCGCGGAGTCTTACGGAGGCTTTGAAACATGAATTCCTAGTCCGACAGAAGGAATTTTCGTCGGAGAGGTATTCAATGTCCATGAAATTTTTCTATCATGTGCAAAATATTTAATTTTTATTTTTTTTAATTTTGACAATATTTTATTTTTTAGATTTTTTGACCATATTTCTTTTTTTTGATTTTTGACATAAGGCTATCCGCAGCATCCAAGGAGGGGCTCAAGCTACTGGCTAGGGGTCGTCATTCCGCCCCCTCTCATTAAAGACTTCCCTTGAGCAAGACGTGTATTTGAGGGAGGCTTGTCACAACTAATTGCCTCTAAAGAACGGTACCCCTACTAAGACCATACGCGGGATTCAACCCAGCTTAAGAGGGAGAAAATAGAAGAAAATCGGGGACAATCTTCATGCAGGATGGGAGATGTCAGGTTTCGACTTCCTTCCAAGGCACTACCCCTCAAAGAGATAGTCTGTTGCGTCGAGACTTTGTGTCTTTGATTTTTTTGACCCTTATTAGGCACGTGTACGACTGGGCTCTTCCCTACGGGGCTTCGCCACTCTTGTCGTGCCTTTGCTTTCATAATTTTGCAATTGATTTTCATATTGATTCTCATTCATTTGAACAGCCCTTATTGGCTAGATTTAGCATGAGCGTTAAATTTTGAGGGTCAAGACTGCCTCTATTTGAGACCCCTCCCATATTGAGGGGCACCTAGGTTGGTCATCTCATCCATTAATCTCTTGTCCCTGTACTCGGCCGAGCAAAGAAAAGAAAATACCTTTATGCATACCCATAGTATGGCAAAAGTAGCAACAATGTTACTTCAAGAGGAGATTAACTATGACTTACCGTGAAGTGTGTAAAAAACTCATCCTAAAATGTCACCCTTAACGATCGGGAAAAGAAACTAGGACTTCCAGTGCGGAGCTATCACCAACCTAAAGTGCTATAGAAGCAAACTCATTTTTAACTAAACAAACTAGAACTCCTAACTAAACCACTCAAAATGTGTTGAGGACCCAACATTATAATCATGTGCAGAAGTAAATGAGTACTAGCAATGATCACAAAATAAAGATACCGCGTACATCCATGACATGAAAGTAGCATCCTGAAGCGACCTTGATCATCGAGCTACATATTCCTTGCTTGACAGGACGAAGTGTTTATTCTCTTTTGGGTGTTCTTTCTGCAGATAAGATGGCATCTAGCTCTTCCTCGTCTGCTTCCCGAGTTGCTGTGACGTGGGAGAACATCCATTCCTTGGATCACGGATTCAAGAAAGTGGTTGTGGTCGCGGAGTCGTCTGACTCAGAAACTGACACGGTCAACACCGGTAGGCTGATGATCCTTCTTGGAGATCACTTTAAGTATGAGCGGGGGGACGAAGTTCGTCAGGACCACCCGAAAGACAAGCACTTGACAAACTTCATCAGACGCTTCAATCTGTACGGGAAGCGCTACGTAATTCTGGCCCGTCGTGCTGAAGGGGCTCTGCTGGCTGACCGAGATAGCTTGAATGACTTAGTGATTCGGATGTTGCCAATTTACCTTCCTAGGGAAGCGAGGAAGTGGGATGCCATCCTTGGCCTGCAGGAGCTGACTCCAGATGTTGGGTTGCTGACGAGAGCTCCACAATTTACACTGGCTCGATGGAACGAGGCCGGGGGTCACATTGACCAAGAGAAGGTGGGCTATGGCTTATTCCTTGCCCCACTGAAATGGGGGTATCGTGACGAACCTTTCTTGCTGGAATGCTTGGCGGTTCGCTTCAAGCATCAAATTTCTGTGGGTTAGTTTGGAGAGCTGAAAGCCACTGACGCCCACGCCTTTCGCCCAAGAGCAGTCGAATTCACCGATTATGTGCTGCAGCAGTACGCCCCGATCTTGGTAAGAGCAGGGGTGTATCACAGTGTTTATGCATCCCGGTACAGATATCTAATTTCTCGAGGACTATGCTACGGGATGATCGAAGTTTTCTACCCCGAATACAACACTTTCTATACTGTTGAAGGGGAGACTTCGTTGGATCTTTGGAGCTTGGCCCAGCTGAGCGGCTTGCCCATAGACAGGGAGCCATATGAAGAGGTTTGCTTCCCGGACTGGCTGAAGGACCAGACGGACGGCGAGGGCAAATATTTCACTGGCTTCACCTACCGGTATTTGATGAAGGCCTACCACGCCATGGTGCGCCTGACGCTCGACCCGAAGGAGACGCGGAAGCCCAGAGAGAAGCGACGTGTGCGGATGGGCACGTGGCTTTAATACTTCTTTAGCGGAGAGAAGACGTACGAAGACTTCCCTGCAGTGGCTCCGACGGCGGTGAGGAAGAAGTCTAGAGCCCGTTGCCAGACGACTCTTCCTCCGGTCACGCAGAGAGGTCGACAGAGGGGGCCGAACCCCACGGGAGTCGACGCCATCACACATTGTGCTGCGTACCTGACTTATTGGTTGTGCTCGTTCACCCTTCCGCAAGGGGACGAGACGGTGATCAGGCCGGAGGCCATCTACCCAGCGTGCTTGATGGCCTGGGGGATGAAGCTATCGCTATGCCCAGTGGCCTTATGCTTGATATACAAGATGTTGGGGGATTTACACAAGTCACGTATCCCTCAAAATTCGCAGATGATCGGTCCGCTTCATTTCTTTAACGCGTGGGTCTGCACCCTATTCCCAGAGGCAGCTCCGCGTTCTCTTCAGTTTGATCGCCTGATGCCGAGGATGGTCGAGTTTGCCAGCGTCGAACCTCCTCCCTTGGCTGATCAACTATTCACCATTCAAGGGAAGCTGACTACGGTTCCAATGGACTCGCCAGGAGTTCTTCATTTTTGGACCCTGGCAGCTAGCTCCAGCCCTCTTGTAAATAGAATGCGACAGTGCCACTTATATGAAACTGAGGAATTTGTTCATACGTTCATCGGCACCAAGAGCACGAGGCCTATTTTGGAATCGAAGCTGATTGACTGGGCTTTATCTATTCGCCCCAGTGTCTTGGTCTTTCGGAAGAGCGGTCTGCTATGGCTGGAGCCGTACTATCCCTTTCGCTTTAGTCAGAATTTTGGGTACGATCAACAGATACCGCCTTCCTCAGCGTGCTTCAGCATCCCCAACTGGCACCGGGCTGGCCAGACAACCGCAGAGGAAGCCCGGTTGTGGTGGGACTACTTCCACCGCCGCGAGGACGTGTCGTTCAGGGTGTCGTCCCCTGCTCATCTGCCCCGAGTGACACCGGAGTTCATTAAATGGTGGAATGCGCGGACTGACTTCTACCGTGCCTCCCGAAAAGACTGCTGGCGAGCTGCCGAATGTCGTTTCTTGGACACTCAGCCGGAGCCGGTGTTAGATGTTGACCCCGCCTATTTGAAGAAGCTGAAGGGGTGGTCAAGCTCCGAAGTCACGGCTTATTTGGAGGCGCGAAAGATCGCGAAGCGTAGCTCCTCGAAGGCTGACCCGAAGATGCCGCCAGTTCAAAAGGATGATTATGTTAAGACCCTTCAGGGGCTATGTAGGGTCAGTAGCGAGCGGGTGGCTCTTCAGGCAATTCCCATTCTGGTAGAGGAGTCACTCCCAACTGTGGCGGATTGGCATCCAGAATCTGACCGTCTTCATCCATACCGGACCTTCATCAGCAGGACGGATAGGCGGGAGGGAATGTATGCCAAACCCCGTGGATATTCACCCTGCTGCAGTCGCATGGGCTATCCGTGGCTGGCTCTTTGGACGCCATTCGGGACCATCCGCTATCAGTGTCCTTCAAATATGCCGACGGATGGGATCTGGACCATCTGAGGTTGGCGTGCCACCTGTCTTCTCGCGGCTACGAAGATCTGGCATCACTAGTCGAGAAGAGTGAGAAGATAGGGGATCTCTGTTGGCTTATTCGAGAGGCGACCTCCCGAGACAAGGTGCCCTCGTTGCTGTATTGGCCGCTTTCTCCCTTATATACGGGACCGCCAGGTGCGCTTGCCCCCTGTCTTAGCATTGAGCATCTTCTCTTTATATTAGCCATGCGTCTTTCTTACCCAGACGTCTCTTCTTTTGCAGCCCACCTCTCTCTGGAGGTGACCCGTCATTACAGGGAGTTGATTTCCAGGGCACAAAAGCCCTCTTATTTTGAAATCCCAGAGCCGCCCCCGACTACGACGCCACTGCCTCCTGGTGGCTCTCGGAAGCGGAGCCGATCCCAGATCAGGGAGGCTATTAGCGAGGCCAAGAAGGCCAAAAGAACGGAGACCCAGGCTGAGCGGGCGCGTCGGAGGAGGGTCGCGAAGGGAGGATCAGATGTTGTGCCTCCTTCAATTCCCTCCTTTGCGGATTTTGAGGCTTCCTGGTCACAGGGGCCCATTGAGGAAGGTAACTCTTCTTCTTTCTTTATGGCTTATTTCGCCTACCTTAGTTACTGTGTTGACCCCCTTTCTGCGGAAGCGAGCACCATTCTACCGTTATTGGACTAGCGGCAGTACCAAGTGATGTAGCCAGGGAGAGAGAGGAGGAGACTCCTTCGGCTCCGATTGAAGTCGATTTGCCTTCACCGACGCCCCACCAGGAACCGGGAGGTAACCTAGAGTTCACCCATGGAATTACATGTCCCATTGCATCTTCAGTCAGGTCTTGACTGTTCATCATCCTTGCTTTTCAGTTGATATTCAACCATCGACGCTCCCTGAAGTTGGAGTCGTCGGGGAGGAGGCGGCTGATGAACCGGCAACTTCAAGGGACGAGCCTCAAGCTGCACCCCAAGTTGATGTCTCCACGGTGGAGGTTGCCGACGAGCCCCCGACTGAAGGAGTCACCTCAGGCAGCATAGTGCCTGCTCGGCTGCTGGAGATTCGGGAGCAAGTCGAGGAGTCTTCCTCCTCCGAGCAAGTTGACTATGGGGGCGGCTCCAGCGATGACGAACCCGTGCAGGTCGACTCGGAGACTGAAGACGTCGGGGCTTCTTCGGCCTATGAGAGTGACTTTCTGACGTTCAGCCCTCCGAGGCTGTCTATAGTTGGGCCAGAGCCATCATACCCTGTGGCAGGGGGAGGATCGGAGCCGGCAGGGGCTCCTCTTGGCGGCTTGAACATAGTGCCGGTTGAGGTGGGAAGCATTCCTCAGCCCGTCTGTAGCCTCTTTTGCCCTTTCCAATTTAGCTGGCTGACATACATATTCGTGATGCAGGCTGAGGTAGCGCCACTGACCGTGACGATGCAAATACCCCTGCCGGAGTTGAGTGCGAGCCAGCCTACTCTTCTACCAGTTCTGCGGCCCATCGCCCAACGACTTCCGCAGACATATGCAGTGGCAGTAGCGTCGGAAGATGTTGCGACGATTGTAGCGGCTGGTGATTCGGTAGAGGTTGGGGTACCTCAGCCCCTGGCTGCTGACCAAGAATCGCCAGTGGAGCAGAGCAGCCTCCCGGAGATAGAAGCGGGAGAAATCGTTGAAAAGGAGGCCAGCGTTCCCGAGGCGCCAACCGTTACCGCGGAGACCATTCCTATGGAAGTCGGCGAAGTCGCACGCGGGGAGCCAGGCTCTCCTACTATTGAGACGGCCAGCACGACCTCACCCCAGGAGGCAGGCAAAGAAATCGTTGTAGCGGAGACCTCTTCAGCTAAAGCAGTTGTTATCGTCGAACCCGACATTGGCGCTTCTCAAATCATGTCGTCGACGTCCTCCGAGGCAAGTGACGACATCTGGGCGGAGGTTGACAGCAGGGTTGGCTTTAAGCTCCCCGAGACTTCGCCGCTGGGCTTACAGTTTTCCAGCGACATGGTATGGCAATCTCTCGACAATTTGCAGCGAGCTATGTCGGCCTCTCCCGGCTTAAGCTATGCACAGCTGAAGAGCCTAATAGATCATCTCTCGCGTTCACTATTGGCTTTCGGGTGCCCGATGGAGGATTGGACTCCGCGGGTTACCATGTTGTTGAAGCACGCTAATCGCCGAGAGTATCTTAGCCGGGAGGTGTCTGACCAACTGGCAGCTGTGAAGCTAGAGAGAGCTGACTGCCAAGCTGCCGCCGCTTCGCTGAGGGAGACCGTGGGCCATCTGAGAGGTGCCACCAGCACTGCTTCTGAACGCCGGTCCTTTCTCACCGTGCGAATAGAGGAGCTGCGGGCTGAACTTGCCAGGGCGAAGCTGATTTGCAAGAGACAGAGCGCCTGGAAGTTCAGGCAGTAGAAGAGGCCGATCTTGCTGCCGGACAACTTGCCTCGCTGGACGACAGGCTGTTGCAGTTGACCACCACCGAGTCTCGGCCGCAGGAACTGACCCAGTATCCCTCAGTGGGCCTCTTGGAAGTGGAGGACATCTTTCGGCGCCCTCTGCCTTAGTCAGCTCCGTCTCTCCTCCTCTTGTAATCGCTCTTCGCTCCTTTTTGTTTTCGGAGCCTATGTACCTCGGGGGATGCCTCGGGTCATGATGTATGTTGATGTTTAATATCAATGAAATATCTTCATTTATTGCTCTGACCATGGCTTCTGCTTCTCCCCCTTTTTTTTACTTTCTTTTCTTTCTCCCTCTAACCGAGTAGCTCAGTACCGGGATATAAGTTATTAGCGCAGGAGAGCGCTCACGCCTCCAGCGAAGGGGTGAGGGGTTCGCTCCACCGTGGATTAACTATACCCAGAATCGAGCTTTTGGCCGGAGGTGGGACATGGATAGAATAGGTGGATGCACCCCATTCATTTCGCCAGTGGTGACGAAAGCCTGAAACGGCAGTTCATTCATCGACGTGAGTTATACGTCGAAGTACTGACGGCACGTCTATCGACGATGGTGGAAGGCCCAATTAAAGGGGTAGTTGACCTGTCTTGCCGAAGGTGGTGAGGGTCAAAGAAGGTGGCGACCGATCCTGCCGATGATGACAAGGGTCAAAAAGATAGCGACCGGTCTTGTCGATGGTGACAAGGGTCGAAAGGATAGCGACCGGTCTTACCGATGCTGACAAGGGTCGAAAAGATAGCGACCAATCTTGTCGATGATGACAAGGGTCAGACGGGTGGCCGATCTTGTCGATGGTGACAAGGGTCGAAAAGGTAGCGACCGATCTTGCCGATGGTGACAAAGGTCGATAGGATGGCCGATCTCACCGATGGTGACGAGGGCCGAAAAGGTAGCGACCGATCTTGCCAATGATGACAAGGGTCAAAAGGATAGCGACCGATCTTGTCGATGATGACAAGGGTCAGACGGGTGGCTGGTCTTGCCGATAGTGACAAGGGCCAAAAAGGTAGCGATCGATCTTGCAGATGGTGACAAGGGTTGATAGGAGACCGATCTTGTCGATGGTGACAAGGGTCGATAGGATGACCGATCTCGTCGAAGGTGGCGAGGGCCGAAAAGGTAGCGACCGATCTTGCCGATGATGACAAGGGTCGATAGGATGGCCGATCTCGCCGATGGTGATGAGGGCCAAAAAGGTAGCGACCGATCTTGCCGATGATGACAAGGGTCGAAAGGATAGCGACCGATCTTGCCAATGATGACAAGGGTCAGACGGGTGGCCGGTCTTGCCGATGATGACAAGGGCCGAAAAGGTAGCGACCGATCTTGCCGATGGTGATAAGGGTCGATTGGATAGGGGAAGTGGAATGGTGAGCGAGGGTAACCTCGCCACTACATCATCATTCATCATGCATTTTTTTTATCATCATTTTTTTTACATCACATTACTGACTTAGGCGCCCTTTCGAGTTTTCACCGAAGTTAGCCCCCTCTTGCTTCTGCCCACGTGCTCTTTCGGGTTTTCACATGACGGGGTACCTGATTTTGCCTGCAACGCCCTTGCGGATTTTCGCCACAGTCGGGTTATAGCCCTTTTTGCCCTTACCCTAGTATAGGAACAAGGCCGGCGGGATATCTCTATTTTTAACCCCATTTTTCTTTATTTTCTTTTTTTCTTCTCTTTTTTTATATATGGTGTATGCATCTATAGGAAGGAGGCGGGACTTTGGAGGGCCCACTTATTAGAGTGCCGACCAGCCCTGTCCGGGTTCGGATCGGGTACGGATTCGGGTGCACTAAATCTATATCATATCCGAATATGAAACGGATATTTTAAATATATCTAAATCTGAATCCATATTTATTTATTCGGGTATTATCTGACCCATCATGGGTCGGGTGATGCGGGTAATCAGATTTGCGGATATTTTTGACATCCCTAGTCCCAGCTAACCATCGATCATCACACCTGCAGACCGTCGGTTCGACCGCTTTTCGCCGCCGACTCGCTCTTGTCTTGCTGCTGCTGCAGTGTTGACCCAGTGAGCTTCAAGGGTACCGTTACACACTGTTCCCAGCTTTGATGGACGGCTAGATGCCCCCCTCATGTGACATTAATTGTGACACAGTCTCCCCTGCAGGTGAAGGCATTGTAATGGATGTCAATTAGATCACGGTGAGAGAACGGAGGTCACATATTAAACAACCGGGGGAAAGGTATCAAGTTGGGAATTGGCAGGAGGAGGAGGAAACTTAAATGACTGCAAAGTGTTCCTACTTTGTTAGCATGTAAACTTAGTTTGGCTTTGTAGCCTTTCCTCGGCACTTGAGACGAATGGTCGAGTGCTGGGTGATAGGGTGCGAGACTTCCTCGTTGGCGGGGAGCGACGGAGAGGGAAAGTGTCTAGAGGTGCGTGGGAGTACACATACACGTGAGTGTGTGTGTGTGTGTGAGAGAGAGAGAGAGAGAGAGAGAGAGAGAGATGAATAAATTTGGGAACTCTGCATTGAAAAGGTGGTGAGACTGTAAAGAGTTTGGTCGAGATTGTCTCGGCGCTTAAGGGGATTTCAATCATTAGAGTGATACGAGATTAGAGTAGTCGAGTCATGTTTAGGGTTGTCAATGGGTCGGGTCAGTCTGATAGGTCCGCGAGTTTAGTTCAATTTCAGACCGGGTCGCAAGGTCATTTCCGGTTCATGGGTTCTTAGTTGGGCCTAAAAATTAGGCCCGCGAGTTTGGCCCAATTTCAGATCGGGCCGCAAGATCATTTCCGATTCGTGGGCTCTTAGTCGGGCCTAGGCCCGACAAGACGCGCAGGCCGAGCTCGGTTATGCTGAAACTGCATAGAGTACATGTGAGAGCATGCAGCATCAAATTATTCATTTGACGTTGGTATCATCTTACGTTGTCAAGAAATCCTCCTGGAGTGAATTACGAATTTGGTATCTTATTTATGCATTGACGTTGGTATCATCTTAGGTTGTCCAGAAATCCATCCTGGAGTGAATTATGAACTTTGTATCTCATTTATGCATTCACCATATTTTATATGTAGTTCATATTGCATGACTTGGATACATTCCTTGTTGGCTACAGGGGTGGACATCAGTATGAATACACACCTGAAGACGGTGAAACTTACATTGAAGGGAAAAAATCCTGTGACTCTGGATCATCTGAGTGTGCGAGGCAACAATATCCGGTATTACATTCTACCTGACAGTTTGAATCTCGAGACATTGCTGGTGGAGGAAACGCCCAGGGTCAAGCCCAAGAAGCCAACCGCAGGTTTTGGATCTTTCCCGTCCTCGCTTAATCTAATACTTTTTCCCTAATCTATTTTCTAACATGTTATTTTAATCGTCTTTGTTGGTTTTACTCAGGAAGACCGACAGGTCGTGGCAGGGGCCGTGGGCGCGGCCGCGGCAGGGGCCGAGGCCGTTAGTGGGTACCACCATCGCCTTTTGCACCATCTGCTTTGTACAATTGAGCTGAGAAAGGTAGTTGATCTTTTGTTTTTGTGGATGTTAAAAAAAAAAGAAAAAGAAAAAGCTGGACCTGGAATTAAAATGGCATGCTTGATCAATGCTTGCTCGTAACATCTTGGATGGCAGGGAATAGATATGCAATTTTCTGGACTGACCTTTGAAAGCTGTTTTCTCTGGCCATGATTTTGGGCCGATTTTCTTGTAGCTTGTGAATGACATCAAGTTGTCTTGAATTGTGTGTGTGTGTGTGTGTAGATTGAATCGGAATGAATCATTTACTCTGTATGTGTGACATGGTCCTGTGTGGAAGCATACTCTCCGATCTGGTTACTCTTCATCTTTTGGGACTTTAAAATAGATAGTTCTAACTCAGAGATTAAAGTGGAAATAAGTTTATTTGTGCTACACAACTTTTCTCCCAGTGTACAAGGGAAACCCTTTTAGGGTATCATTATAACATCCCCCATGCACAAGACCCTCTTCTACTTCTGTCAATCTTTCTGATTATTCCACTTGGTTATATCAAGACCGACAGCTAGAAGATGGATAAGAATGAAAGTGTAGCATTGGGTATTTGGGTGATGTTATTCTTCCCTCAATAATGACTTCTTGCTTTCCCAAGTTGTTACATTCTTTTGCAACTTCAGGAATAGAGGCTCCTTTCAAAAATTTGAAGCTGCCTGCAATGTAAAGGCATCCCCAGATACTTGATAGGCATGTTTTCAACCTTGCAATGTATAAGATTTGCACATTCACCTCCTATTCATCCCCAGTTTTTCCTCTCTGTTTGCCCTACTTTGTTCTGCCATTTGTGCATTGTCAGGCCGCAAGCCATTAACAGTCTACACTCACGAGGTGTCCCCTACACTCAACAATTTCACCTTGATTGGAAACTGCATTTTCCAAATCCTCTCTCAAGTGAACAAGTTCCCCATAACACCTACCTCATTCAACTGCAAGTAGAAATATTGTAATATGAAAAACCCAGAAGCATTTGGCATATGCAATATGCATCACCTCACTGTCCTGCATAAGATGAGTTTCTCATTGCACGCTTGTCAAGTCAACCACTCTGCATAACTTAGGCATCATCCAGTCTAGGAGTGTCTTTGTCCTTCTACACTATTTTGATCGGTAACCAAACTATCCTCTTCCTCATCTAGTGATCATGATCAAACTCTCTTTTGTTGTTGAGTACTCCCCACTCTTTCTGGACCTGCCAGATGCTTCAACCTTCTTATTTTCTATAACGCCTCCACAGCCGTATTTGTTTCCTTCATTATCACATTTATTTGTCTCTAAGATTAATCTGCTTATCCACATTTGCTGCATTGAGATGGATTAGACTTTCACCCCTGGTGCCCCTCCTTGAAGCAAACACCTTTCCTAGGCAAAAAAATGTTCAAATCATTCGCCAAACCCAATCTCAAGTACTGATTTTTTTCTTGGTTATAACTGATGGCATTCCCTGAAGATGAGACCCTGGAAGCAGACCAAGTGCACCATACCCTTTGGCAGTTGTACTTTGATGGTGCCTCCAGAATTGACACTCCAGCAACTGGAGCAGCCAGAGTCAGAGCTGGTGCGGGCATAGTCCTGAAGTCCCCCGAGGGGGAGGTTATATATACCTCCTACTCGATAAAAAAGCCCTATACAAATAACGAGGATGAGTATGAGGCCTTAATTATCAGGTTGCAAATTCCCTCTCCATGGGAATCCAAATGCTCAAGGTGTTTGAGGACTCCATGCTGGTCGTAAAGCATGTTGGAGGAGAATTTGATGTCCGGAAGCTGGGGCTCCTTCCCTATCACCAACTGGTGCTGCGCCTGATGGTGAAGTTTTACCTTATCCAAATTTGGCATGTTAATCGAGGACAGAATGCTCTGGCAGATGCTCTTGCAAAGTTGGCTAGTTCTTTGGCAGTCCCGCCAGATCAGAGCCTGAATATAATGTCATCAACCAACGACAAGTCCCTAGCATGATATAAATCCCAGCAAAGGGAGAAGAAGATGAAGTCATGGCTATAGAAGAAGTCCAGCAACCTGATTGGCGGGAGCACCTCCTGCACTAGTTCCAGCACCGGCAGCTCCCGAAGGAAAAGGAACAAAGAATGATATTAATCAGAATCAAGGATTCTTATGAAATGAGGAACGGGACGTTGTTCCAAATAATGGCGGATGCCTGAAAGAAAGTCTTGCTCCATTGCTTGTCTACGAAGGAGGCTTGGCAGGTGATGCAAGAAATTCATGCTGGGTAAGTCAGGGCACATCAGGTCAGTCTGAAGATGAAAATTGAAATAAAGAAACTGGGCTATTATTGGCCCATGATGTTCGATGATTGCTGCAAGTTCGCCAAAGATTGTCAGAAATGTCAAGAACACACCACCGTGTCAAGAAAGCCACCAGCGCTGCTACACCCCACCATTCCGAGTTGGCTATTTGCTCAATGGGACATGGACGTAGTGGGTCCTTTGCCAGCATCCTCATCAGGATGCAAGTATATCTTAGTCGCCACGTACTACTTCTCCATTTCAGGGCCAGACCGCGATGCAGAGGGCACTGTCAGAACTAGTGTGATGAGAGGAATGCATTGGCACCCTCCATCACGCAGTTCGAGGGACGGTGGAGCGAGACGGAGTGAGTAGGCTGTAGTTCCCACTTCACCCGCATGCATCTAAATCGCTGATTTCGAGACGATCGAGGTAAGGGGATGAATTCACCTCCTCGCTAGGAACACTTCCATGCCATATGCATGCCCATGCACGGCCGTTTGGCTTAGTTACATTCATTTTTAAGTTTTTTTCCTAAAATGTGTTAAATTATGATTTTAATCATTTATTGGCATTTTTAATGTGTTTCTTTAGCTTCTGTGGGCTTGTGTGAATGCTGGGCTTGGCATGTTTATGTTTTTTCAAGTTTTGTAAGCAAATCCATCGATTTCCATAGACCGAGAGACGACGTGGTTTCAAATAAAACCCGTTCGTCACCTAGCTCACATGGCGGTCGTACAAGTGACTGCCATGAGCTTAACCCACCACCTCTGGCGTGTTATAGTCGCATGGAGGACCACCATCGGTCCGTTTCGTGTACTCCATGCATAGGTTGTTAGTATAACGCCCCCTCGAGCGACCGTGATATGGACAATAGCGACCCTCCAAGCCCCGGCTTCGACATCGGCCCTTCGAGATGGATTCAGCCATGGTTCAGATATTTATTCCTTCATAGTATGATGTATTTTCTTTTATTAAGTTTCTAATCCTTATTGGGTCAATTAAATAAGGTGCAAAAGGCTGGTCTATTAGTAGCTCGGTTGATGGTCATAGGTAGCTTATGCTCACCACCTCGGATAGCTGGGTAATTGTTTGAACTTCAAGGGCAATTGGAGTCTTTTGTACCCCTGGCTCTCCCTATAAATAGGGACCCAAGGGATCCATTTTCAGTAGATGAAGAATTAAAATTTTGAGTTGAAGAATTTATCTTGAGTTTTCCTCTCCCCTCTCTCTCTATCTCTCTAGCGTCCCCTCTCTCTCTCGACTTTCTCTGGGGGGGGGGGGGGGGGGGGGGGGGGGGGGGGGGGGGGGGGGGGGGGGGGCTTTGTGGCCTAGCCAACATCTACATAACTACCACTGTGCTGGACGTTACATCCGCATCGGTGCATAAACCATTTCTTTTGTGCCAGCGTTATCACCGCGCCTATGAATATACATCCTTCGGTGAAAGACTTTGTGCCCTAACCGATATCTACATTATCGCCATTACGGACCTTACGTTCGAATCGACACATAAACTCTTCTCTTTGCGTTGGCATTATCTTCTTACCGATGAATATACTTTGTCCGGTGCAAGGCTTCGTGCCCTAGCCGATATCCACATTATCGCCATTACGGACCTTACACTCGAATCGGTGCATAAACTCTTTTCCTTGTGTTGGCATTATCTTCTTACCAATGAATATACCTTGCCTGGTGTAAGGCTTCGTGCCCTAGCCGATATCTACATTATCGCCATTACGGACCTTACATTTGAATTGGCCCATGACCTCTTTTATTTACGTTGACATTATTCTCTTGCCAATGAATATCCTTCTTTCAGCTCAAGGCTTCCTGCCCTAGTCGATATTCACATTATCGCCATTACAGACCTTACGTCTGAATCAACGCATAAACTCTTTTCTTTGTGTTGGCATTATCTTCTTGCCAATGAACATACCTTCTTCCGGCCCAAGACTTTGTGCCATAGACGATATCCACATTATCGCCATTACGGACCTTACGTTCGAATCGGCACATGAACTCTTTTCTTTACATTGGCGTTATTCTCTTACCAATGATTATCCTTCTTCTAGTGCAAGGCTTCGTGCCCTAGCCGATATCCACATTATCGCCATTACGGACCTTATGTTCGAATTGGCGCATAAACTCTTATCTTTGCATTGGCATTATTCTCTTGCCAACAAATATCCTTCTTCTAGCACAAGACTTCGTGCCCTAGCCGATATATACATTATCGTCATTACAGACCTTACATTAAAATCAATGCATAAATTCTTTTCTTTGCGTTGACATTATTCTCTTGCCAATGAATATCCTTCTTCCAGCGCAATGCTTCGTGCCCAAGCAGATATCCACATTATCGCCATTACAAACCTTACGTCCAGTTTTTAAACAAAAAAAATAAGTTATAAATTTTTTTAATACTCTCTCTCCCCCCCCACTCTCGTCATCTCTCTCTCTCTCCCTTTCGCCCCCTCTCTCTCCCTCTCACGGTGCTCTCTCTCTCTCTCCTTGGGAAGCAGAGGAGATGACGCTGGATCGTGACGAGGACGGTGCCGTTGGACTCGTGTCATCGAGCGGAGTGCATTGGTGCCCTCGTTCGTGCGGATCGCAGCTCGTGGAGGCGGGTTGGGGCGAGGAGGAGCATGGGGGCCCGTCGCTTGTACGCGGCCCTGGAGGCCATTTCCGATCGTTCCAGGTAGGGGGATGGAATCCCTATCTCCGTAGGAATGCACTGGTGACACATGCATGCCGCCTCGCGGTCAATTTGCACGCCTATCGTCAATTTTGAGTTTTTAGTTCCATGAGTGTAATTTCACGTTTTGATCTTGTATGGGCATTGTATTTGCGTTTTCCAGCTTTAATTGATCGTTATGAAATGGGTTGTGAGCAGGGAACAGGTTTCTGGCGCGAACCCCGTCGATTTCGGTCGATCGGGGGGGGTGGTGGTTCCGATTTCAAACCAGACCACCCCGCTGCCCAGCTCACATAACGGACACTCCAGTGACCGTTATGTTCATGACGCACCCCATTGGGTGTGTTATGTTGCTTGGCGGACCTGGACATGTCTGCCATGACATGAAGATAACTGACAGGTAGGGGTCCATTATGGTGTTGGAAAACTGTGGATTTTATGCCGTTCGGGTGGCCTTAACAGCCCTACAGTGGCACGTTATGTCCATGGGTGTTCTGCTTTAGAGGAGAACTAGCTCGGGAGGGCATAACGGCCCGGGGTTGGTGCGTTATACTAATATAATGCACTATCCCTGGTCTGTTATACTCAACGGAACGGAGCTGGTCTGTTATGTTCCCCGGCATTGTAAGATGTTGCAGATTTCACTCATGAGGCTTTCCTTGTTACACACCTGCCATGTTTAAGTTATTTTGTAACTAATGGCTTGCTTTTAGATCCCAGTAGAATGCTTCCACTTCCTTGTGATGGAACGGTCACCCTGCAGAGTTAGGTCGACCGACCAGAAAGTTTAGGTCAACCGAAATTGGCAGTGCTGCCTGAAAATTTTCCTATAAAAGTTAGGTCGAACGCCCCAATGTTTAGGTCGACCGAATGCGGCGAAAATCCAAAAACGTGAATCCGAAAAATCACTAAACCCAATCCATTTGTGCTCAAACTTTACCCATTTGCCTCTAGGGTTAATATACACATCTTAAGGGGGTTTTCCAAGGGTTTTGTGAAGAGTTTAAAAGTCTTTTCATGTCTTCTATATATACTTTCATGTGAACTCCGAATTTGACAAGAAATCCCCATTTGAGCTAATACTTTCTATCTTGTAGGTCAAGAAAGAGGAGAAGAAGAAACATGGGAAAAGAAGGGGAGATTTGATCTTCATCCAGGAGGTTTTGGAGATCGTGCATGAAGAGAAAGTGAAGCGGATTGAAAAGAGGAATGCGTTGACGTTCATATCGATGGCATCCCGCTTCACTCTGACCCGAGGATCGAAGAATACCATCTACAACTCTATCCACATATGGGGATCTATTTCTTAACCCTTTTTACATCTTTTCTAGTGATTTGCAATTGGTCTATGAGCTTGTATTGATCATATCCTTTTTTTTTAAACTTGAACTCTGTGTGTGGAGAACCGTCTACGTACGGTTGTGGTTATAGTGCGCTACGGTTGTTGCGGTTTGTGTGTGTGTGTGTGTTTTGATTTGTGGTAGGATCGTGTTGGAGACCATGTCTCCATGTATGTGTGTGCGTAGGTGTTGTCCTGCATGTGTTTGGAGCGTCGCCTCTATTTTGGGGATTTATTCCCGAGTGAAGCCTCACCAGTTCTGTGAGGAGTGGACGTAGGGAGCCCGTAGTGGTCCCGAATCACCTTAAAAATCTTATTGTCTTGTGGTTTGCATTGTGGGTGTTTATTTTATTACTTAATCCACTTTCGTCAACGTGTGAGATCGGCGAGATTGAGAGAATTAGTTACCTTGTTTAGTTAATTTTCTCAATCCTATTAAAAGGTGTTAATTCCACTATGCAGCACTTGTACTTGAACCCAGTATTTTCATCTTTACATGGAATGGCAGAATCACAAAACTGCAGAATACAGGACTCTTAAAGAACATCTGAAAAATTATGGCAAGAAGACTGACTTTAGTGCTGTATTAGCTCCTTTAGTGTTGGAGCCTCTTGCAGGAAAACCAGTTTGAGAAAGAAGTTGTGTCAGGAAACCTTTTCCACTATTATCCTTGTTATTGTCCTTGTTAACATTGACACTATTAAGATAGCCAATGAGAGACCAATGAGTCTCAAAATCAGGCAAAACTCCATATTGTTGCATTTTCCCCAGAAGTTCTGATGTTTTTAATAGATTGTTTTCCAAATGATAGTTGTCCAAAACAGCACAAAACATGCTGCTAGTGGGAACTTGACCATATGCCATCATGACATTCAGACCTCTTTCAGCATCACCAGTTCTTCCATTGCCACAAAGCCCATGAATAAGCATATCATATGACTCCATGCTCGGCTGAATATTCTTGTGCAGCATCTCAGCATGGATATCAAGAGCTTCATCAAAAGCATTGCAAACAAGGAATCCCTGAAGGACAAAATTATAACTGTTTTCATTTGGAATTTCACCGTTCTTCAACATTAAGTTAAGCAGGTTAGCCGCTGTATTTACCCTCCCAATCCTACAGAAATGTTTGATTAGGGTGTCATAGCATGCCTTATCAGGAATCAGATCTTTGTCTTCCAGTCGACCCAAAAGCTGCTCAGCTTCAGGAAGCCTCCCATTTGACAGAAGGCTCTCAACTAGTATAGTTTGGATCACAGAACCATGCTTCCAGCCTTTACTTTCCATTGTTTGAGACAATTCCATGGCTTCATTGAGTCTCAGATGGTTACATAAATAACACATTACTGTCCTCAGACTGCGATTATTTGGTTGCAGACTTTTAGAGATCATGGTGTTCAATAAGTCAACTGATTTTTCAGCATTTCCACATTTATAGTACCCATGTATGAGGAAATTGAAAGAAATCTGATCTGGACTACAGAACTGCTGTTGCATTTCATCTAAAACAGCATCCACCAAAGAACTATTTCCCCTCACATGACTCAAATAAAATAAAAATTACATGACTAGACTCAGAAATACATGACGAACACAATAGCATATGCCGATGAATAATCCAAGCCTTGGAAAAATATGGAGGGGTGAGGAATGCCCCCATTATGTTGGGAGACTGATCATCATGAATGTATGGTGCTGATGTTGGAACGGGCTAACTGGCTATGGCGGCACATTAGTTTAAAAGATTGGGCGCTGCACTTTTAAGGGGCACAGCTGGAGCAAGTGCCTAGTCCTACCCCTTAGGGGAGGTGGTTATTAGATTACTACTGATAACTGGAGGACGTTCCTTAGTCTGGGTGGCATGTGAACTCATGCACTAGAGCATGGTATAGCTTCATGTGTTTACCATTAAGAGGCAAAAACATCTTGTTACCCTTGTGGTCCATGACCGTGTAGGCCCCGCCATCATAAACATCATGAATGGCATATCGACCACACCAGTTAGGTTGTAACTTTCTATTAGGACGCCTTGTTATGACCTCTTTTTCCTTAATCATGACTAGATCGTCTTGCATGAAAGCTTGTTGTTTGACAAGCCTATTGTAGGCTCGAGTCATACGGGCCTGGAACACTTGTGGGTGTTTATAGGCTTCGAGCCGTTTGCCTTCTACATTGGTAAGCTCTTCTAGCCTTCTTTGGTATTCATCCCTATCTGGACCGGGGAGACCGGTGTGGACCGCCACATGATAAGATGCTAGCTGAATCTCGATGGTGATGATGGCCTCCACCCCATAGATGAGAGAGAATGGTGAGCACCTTGTGGAGGTCTTGTAAATTATTTGGTAGGCCCGTAGTGCCTTGAGCACCTTTTCACCCCAGTCACATTTACGGTGGCCAATTATCTTAACCAGGAGCTTCTGGAGAGTTTTTGTTGAAGGCCATAGCTGGGCTATTAGCTTGATGGATGTAGACTGAAGAGGTTCTCCAGTCGATTTGGAATTTGGCCGCTAGTTGATATACGGCCCAATTCTTGAACAGTGTGGCATTCTTAGACACTATATGGCTAGGAGTACCAAATCGGTAGATAATATTACGTTGGATGAATCGGGCCACCACTTCTCCATTGACTTCCCATAGGGGAAAGGCCCTAGCCGATCAAGAGAAGTAATCAATGATAGCCAGAATATATTTATGACCTTTGAAAGATGGTGGGAAGGGACCCATGATGTCCATACCCCATTCTGTGAATGGCCATGTAGGGGACGTTGGATGCAATGGATTGGGAGGTCTCTTGGGCACTGGGCCAAAGACTTGACATTGATGACATGTACGGGCGTACTGAGTGCAATCCGTGTACATGGTCGGCCAATAGAAGCCTTTGAGCTTGATGTTATTTTTCATTCTATGTTCGGCCTGGTGAGCACCACATACTCCTGAATGGACCTCGTGCATGATGGCTCGATCCTCAACTAGGGAGATGCATCTCAAGAGAACCAACTTGTCTTTCTCATGAACAAGTCTATATAGAAAGTCTCCGACCAACTCGTATGACATCACCTGATGGAGTAGTTGGACCCTTTGAGCTCGGTCAGGAGGGAGCTAACCTCGCTTGAATTTAATGATTGGCTCAAGCCAATCTCCTTCTTTTAAAGGAGTGTTCTGGTCAGGGCTATGGACCTCGTAGATAGTGAGGCTGGACTCATCCTCGAGTGTACTCGACATCAGTCTTCTGTGCTTGACAATGACGTCAACTTCTCCCTTAGGCAAAAGTTTGATGACTGTTGCCAATTTCGCCAAGCCGTCTGCCTAAGCATTGCTGCTCCTAGCGACATGATCTATTTTGAAGAAATAGAACTTTTGGATGGGTCTGGTGATGGCGGCATAGTATGGAACTAAATCCTATTTTCGTATGTCATAGATGTCGAGGACTTATCAGACAGTTAACTGAGAGTCTCCATAGGCTATGAGGCACTTGATGCCCAAGTCGAGAGCCATCTGAAGCCCAATGACTCGAGCTTCATATTCAGCTTTGTTGTTGGTTAGGGATTTCATGAGGGCACATGAGTTGTACAAAACTCTGCCCTAAAGGATCAGGAAAACAATGCCAGAACCCACTGTGATGGCTGGACTTTGCCTATTTTGAGTGACCCTTTGAGAAGCACCGTCAAAGTAGAGCTCCTAGTAAGGTACATTGGCCGTGAGGGCGTCTTGCTACTGGTAATGCAAGACATCTCTGGTCTGTTCAACTGGTATTGGTGACTAAGAGACAAGAGACTCCATATCGGGAAGTTCTGTGTTGAGAGGCACATCATTCTGTACCAGATGGGCTACTAAGAATTTAGCCATACCGTGTCCCTTGATTGCCTTCCTAGAAACATATGTGATATCATACTCCATTAGAAGTAGAGCCCATTTTCCCAATCGGCCTGAGAGGACAGGCTGCTTGAGAAGATATTTAAGTGGGTCGTGCTTAGATATAAGCTCCACTTGGTGGGACAGGAGGTAGTGCCGCAGCATTTTGACGGCGAGCACCAGTGCCAAATAAACCTTCTCCATGGGGGAGTAGCAGTACACAGCATCGTTCAATTTTTGACTGAGTTAGTAGAGTGGCTACTCCTTGCCCTCTTCATTAATTTGTGCCAATAGAGCTCCTAACGAAGCATCCATGGTGGCGATGTATAGTATAAGAGGTTTGCCCTTGACTGGTGCTCCCAGGACTAGAGGAGTGAGGAGATATTCCTTAATTTGCTTCTAAGTATTCTATCATTCTTGATCCCATATGAACGGGGAGCCTTTCTTCATGAGCTTATCGAAGGGCGCGCATTGACCGGAGAGATTGGAGATGAACCTTTGGATGTAAGTCAGTCTTCCTTGGAAGGACCTGAGCTCAGTGAGGTTTTTAGGTGGTGGAAGTTCCTAGATTGCTTTGATCTTGCTGGGGTCCACCTTGATTCCTCGATATCTTATGATGAAGCCGAGAAACTTACCGCTGGATACATCGAAGGCACATTTCCTAGGGTTCATCTTGAGCTCATATTGCTGGCGTCAGTTAAAGACTTGGCATTGATCATGTAGATGATCTTCCTGCCTTTTTGTCTTGATGACAAGGTTGTTGTCATAGCATTCGACGATGTTATGCAGCATCTCATCGAATATTTTGGTCATGGCCCCTGGTAAGTAGTACTAGTGTTCTTCAAACCAAAGGGCATGCGCTTGTAGTTGAAAATTCCTTTGGGGGACTGGAAGGCTGTGGGGTTCTTGTCATTAGACTCTATTCGACTACAGATAGAGAGAGGAAAACCAAGGCAAACCTAGACTCTTGGCCTTACCTTGCGATCTCGTGATAGGCTGTAAGCCATAGGTTGCGGTCCCACAATAGACTGCTAAGCTTAGTCATTCAAAAGAGATAAAGCCAACTGGGAGGAAGGCTAGATAAAGCAGGACTCTCTATTCACGTAGTGATCTTGCGATGGGTCGCTACCTTGCGGTAGCGGTGCTGCGATAGGCCGCTAGGAAGATGGCCGTTTGCAAAGAGATAAAGTTCAGATAAACTTTCGTATTAATCCAAAAAATAAGTCTTATTTAGCCCTTATCTAGGCCAAATAAGCCAAAATGATGAAAGTGGGAGAACTTGAGCCCAACCAGGGAGAAAAACCTATAAAATAAGCTCAAAATTCAACCAAAAATGGCCCAATAATCAGTGAATAACTTGAGACATCATAAAATAAGATAAGAAAATAATCCAACTCGTCGGTCATAAAACAGGTGTCAATAGATGCCCCTCCTTAACATCCTCTTTGAAGGGGAGCGAGAGGAGATAAAGCAGAAGCGAAATGGAGATGAAGCGGAAGCGAAATGGAGATGAAGTGAAAATGTAGCAAAGTGGACTGAAAAGCGGGCGTTAAGGTAAACGACACTCGTCCTCAACCAACGAGTGATAGAAACCTTCCAGAAAACTCCGAACCAATCACAAGGAGTGACCAAACCGAATGACGCATGCTTGGAGGAACTAACAACTAAAGGAAATAAAAACACGACCAACCTCATCAGTGGAACACACAGCTGATAGGTGATCGAAGTAAGCAAAAATGAAAGGAAGCGAGCAACTAAACTCTAGACAAGAATCCTCAGCTAACCAAACCGAGCAAACAGACCAAAGAAAACCTTCCAACTCGGAGTGGAATGACTCTCCCTATCCTAGACCATGGATACACAGTTATCCACCATTACTGAGACACCTTACACAGATCAAGGCACATGAATGCTCAAAGATGCGCGAGTCTTCGGGCTCGTAGGAGGCAGGCCGAGGTTCGAGACGCACCGGTTCCTTAATGACTACCATCTGATTAGCTTGTTGAATGGATCCTACAAAATTATCACCAAGGCTTTAGTAAATAGACTGAAGACAGTCATCAACAGCCTTGCGGATACCAACCAATCAGCTTTTATCTTGGGCAGGTATATTATGGATAATTTCATGGCTGCTTATGAATGCCTGCATGATCAAACGGCCAAAAGGAAACAATGTGTGCTTTTGAAGGTAGACTCTGAGAAGTCATATGATAGAGTCAACTAGGACTGTTTATTTCATGTTTTGCATTGCATGGGATTTAAAAATCAGTGGATAGATTGGACCCGATGCTGTGTTCAGGCTGCTAATTTTCTATTCTAGTGAATGAGGTTCCTCATGGTTATTTTGGAGGCTCTAGAGGCCTTAGGCAAGGGGACCCTCTCTCCCCCTTTGCTCCTTGTCATTGTAGGTCAAGTTTTGAGTGCAATGTGGAAGAAAGCAAGGACAATAGGACTAATCTCCGAGGCCTCTATAAGCAACTCCACTGAAGAGGTTACCGATCTGCAGTTCGCCAATGATACCATCCTCTTTGCCTCAGCCACTATTGACAAGCTCATTAACCTAAGGAATTTGCTTAGATTGTTGAAGGCAGTTACAGGCCTCAAGATTAACTTCCAGAAGAGTGAACTAGTCGGTGTCAACTTAAAGGAAGAAGACAAGCACTCCATTGCTCAGATTTTGGGGACCCACTGAGGCAAATTCCCTATTAAATATTTGGGGCTCACTTGTGGCAATTTAAAAGCTTCTGACTGGAATGTTATTGTCAAAAAAGTTGGGGATAGGATTGCAGTTTGGAAAGGTAATATGCTTTCAGCTGGAGGGAGATGGGTGCTATCCAAAACTGTGTTCCCTCATACTGCAATATATTTTCTGTCTATCTTTAAGGCTCCGATAGTTGTCAGAGCATCATTCTTTTGAAGAGGTAAAGGGCCGGAAGAGAAAGGTGTGCAGCCAATTGCAAGGAAGTATGTGTGGAGGTCCAACTTCAAGAAGGTGGAGCTGGCCTAACTTCAATTGAAACGATCAATCAAGCCGTTGAACCAACGGATCCCTTTACTCCAACCTGAGAGTCAAAGGCAAATGTTTAAAAAACTATGGTATCTACCAAACCTAAATAAAGAGCTGCTAAAGATTGCTCAACACTCGGGTTTGGGGTTCTCGATAGAAAACTATTATGAAACAAATGTGATATCTGTCTCAGCCCCAGATGATCCAGATATACAAGAGGCCGGGAGCCAGGGGCAGCACACCCCTCTAGATGGTGAAAACCAAGATGAAGAGGTAGTCCTCTGGAACCCACACGCATACAAGGATACAGGACTGATTGCATCTACTTCTAAAGGCCCAATTTTAAATGTTCAAGAGGGTAGGGTGTTGCTACCCCCGCCCGACAACCAAGCAGGGGGCAGCTGTTCGAACGGCACATGGGACCTCCCCCAATTCGATCCCACCGTGCTTGCACTGGTGTGTGGGCAATAGAAGGAGATTGACATACTAAAGGCGCAACTGGCAGAGATGACCGGACTCTTGTCTGACATAACAAGGGGCATGCTCCTCCGACCCAGCAATTCCACAAGCTCAAGACACCCGCCCATAACTAAGGTGGAACTGTACAGCCACAGGTAGAAAGATTATGAATCATCTGAGGATTATATCATGAAGTGGAGCTTCCTCCATGAAAGGTGCGAGCCTCCTCTTTGTCGCGACATCACCGTTGAGGTTTGCAGATGAAGTCTGAAGGAAGAAGTCTCCCAAAGGATGGAAGGCATTAAATTTCAGTCCTTTGGCCATCTGAGCATAATGGCAGCTGATATTGAAGCCCTACTGTCAAGGCATCGCCCAGCTATTTCTACAATAGAATAGCAAGGTCAATCTCCTTGCATCAACTTCAATGCCTTCATGCACTTGAGAAGGCAAGTGGAGAAGTTGGCCAGTCCGTCAACCGGCCAACAACCAGCAAAACAAACCTCCTCATTGTGAGAGAAAATGAAGAAGCCTTTTTCTTTTCCAAAGGATAAAACTCGGGTGATTTTTGAGTGGTCTTGTCACTATGGCAAGGTCATTCTACCAAAATCCAAGAG
Organism: Amorphophallus titanum; assembly: GCA_024336825.1. Classification (NCBI taxonomy): domain Eukaryota; kingdom Viridiplantae; phylum Streptophyta; class Magnoliopsida; order Alismatales; family Araceae; genus Amorphophallus; species Amorphophallus titanum. The sequence continues at coordinate 482,025 of JANBPO010007839.1, read as the reverse complement.
GCCAGAAGATGCTAAGAGAAGTGGTACCACTAAAACTCATGATACTATTTAAATTATCATGTCACTCTAAAGAAACATGGTATACCGGCCCTCATGGTATGCTATTTGGATGTCGTGAGAATGTTCCTTAAGTTAATGGATTGGGAAACTATACCATTGATATCTCTTAAGAATTATGTGCCATACTTGTAGACACTAATTCTATCTACCATATCATGTACAAATAACGAGCGACCATGAGTATATGAGCACTTATTCCTGATATCATGGCACCCAATTAGGGAGTCGATTACTACCTAGTTTTCAACATTAATCGTAATTATACCGTTATTATCGTGGTATGTCCTTACACATCAAGTTCTATCCTTGTGATTCTATTTCAAAAGATCTACCTTAACATTCCTACAATGCTTATACCTTTGGAACTCTATTGGCTATAAAACTATAGTGGATGTCTAAATATTACATGACCTAATGTCTGAGCATATAGGGCCCGATCTGGTCTTGGGAGGAGTAGCCGAAAGTACTTGTGCCCATGGGAGTTGATTGATTATAGTGTGGTATTGCACCGAAGTGCATTACTAGCTTGATTTATGACGTTGCATAATCTAGTACTTGACTTGATATGACATAACTTGTGTGGCCCGAAAAGGGTATTTATTTGCTTGCTTGAAATATTATAGCCAATTCTTGACATGACTTGATAAATATATATGCTTGATCATCTTGATATATGTTGATATGAGTTCTTGAAAGACATGCTAGTTCACTCAACTATCTCTTGATATACACTCGCTATTGACATTTCAAGCGAACATGCATAGCTATACCTGCATTCATTAAACATGTAATTTACTTAAAGTAAGCAAGCACTTGAGATATAATTCTTACTGAGCGCTCGCTCACCTAGTATTTTTTCCCATTTTTCAAGTAAGTTCGATGATGAGACTCAATCGGATGGGGATGAAAAAGTGTGAAAGAGTTTAGAGCCATTCCGACCATTAAAGCGTCATCTAGTCTTTTCTTTCTATTTCCTTGAGTCAACCATTGTACTTTTCTTTTGATTCCTAGTACTTCCTTTAAGAGGGCGAGCGGACAAGAAGGGGGGTTAAATTGTCCCCCACGCGGTATGACAAATTCAAAAACTTACTAAGCGGAATTAACAATTTTAACGAGATTGATGGAGATAAACCAAACATAGTAAATTAAGTTCACTCAATCTCTTCGAGCTCACTCGAACATTCAAACAATTTAAGCAATAAAGCACACAATCACAAAGCAAACCACAAGACAAGATGATTTTTAAGGTGGTTCGGGACCACGACGGACTCCCTACGTCCACCCCTTACCAAACTAGTAAGGCTTCACTTACTAGACGAACTAGCACGGGGATAAATCCCCAACACGGAGCAAGCTCCAATAGACGCAAGACGACGCCTGCACACACGGAGACGAACCCCAACACACAGAGATGGAGTCTCCAACACGATCCGACAACAGATCACAAACACACTTACACACGCTGCAACAGTCGCAGCACAAGTCACACATGACCATACGCAGACGGTCAAATCACACGCTGCACAGACGCGGCAACCAAGACACTATCGTACACAGACGATCCACACACACTATCTCTCAGTTCAGAAAAATCAAGATAAATATCCAAAAATGCTCAAACCCAAGTATAAACCATGACAAACGTCACAAATGAGAAGAAATAAGATGTAGAGATTTTTCCCCCTTTTGGTTTCCAAAGCCAATAGATGTCGATGCTTGACTCTAGGATCGGATGATGGTGATTCTTGCGTCCTCTTGTTCCTCTCGTCAATTCGCTCATTTTCTTCTTCTTCCAAGATATGCAGATCAAAACCTTCTCTCACCTTCTCCTCTTCTCCTCCTTGGCCTTCTTCTCCGACAAGATAGAAACATAAGCTCAATAATCACTTCTCCTCCTCAAATTCATAGCTCTCTCATATGTATATATAAGAGACATGAAAAGACCCATTTATCCTTCACAAATCCTTAGAAAACCCCCTTAAGATGTATATATTAACCCTAAAGGTAAATGGGCAAAAGTAAGAGCACAAAAGGATTAGATTTGGTCAAATTCGTAATCTCGTTTTAACCAATATGTCATTTTTCGGTCTTCTTCCAACCTTATTGAGAATGTCATGCTAGTAGAAGGCCTTGAGCACAATCTGCTGAGCATAAGTCAACTCTGTGACAAAGGCCACAAGGTGCTATTTGATGCCAATGAGTGCAAGATTTTTTAACAAAATTCTGATTATGTGAAATTTTTAGGTCATAGGATAAACAATGTCTACATGGTAGACCGTGATAGTTCATTTTTTGAAAATCTTTGTCTGTCTGTCTATCTGCCCAATGATGCATGGTTGTGGCATAGAAGGTTAGGGCATGTTAGCTATAGTTTTTGAAATGGAAAAACATGACATGGTAAGAGGATTGCCTAAGCTGTCTTTCAAAAGGAACACTAAAATTTATGAAGCATGCTCCCTAGAAAAGTAAACCTGAAAATCCTTCAAACTTAGAAATGAGCCACTATCGTCCATGCCATTTGAGTTTCTGCACATGGATCTTTTTGGGCAGACTAGAACTGCTAGCCTCAATGGAAAGAGATTTGGCTATGTTTTAGTTGATGACTTTACTCGTTTCACTTGGATCTTTTTCTTAACTCATAAAAATGATGCCTTCTTTGAATTTTAAAAATTCTTCAAAAAAATAAAGTAGGAAGGTAAGTTCATAATCTCTGCTATCTTATCTGACCATGGAGGAGAGTTTGAAAACTCCTCATTTTCTGAATTCTGTAATCAACAAAGACTGATCCACAGATTCTCCTCTCCCAAGATCCTAGAGTAAAATGACATTGTGGAAAGGAGAAATTGGACAATTGTGGAGATTGCTCGAACAATGCTGATTGAAAGTTAGCTGCCATGGAGATTCTGGGTAGAGGTAGCAAACACTGCATGTTACATCATAAACAGGGCTATGGTAAGGTCAAAGAGTAAGAAAACCCCTTATGAGATGCTAAAAGGTAAGAAACCCAAAGCGTTTAGGTCAAAATGTTATATTCATAACAATAATAAATCCGACCGTGACAAATTTGAGGCCAAGAGTGACATTGGAATATTTTTAGGGTATTCTGAAACATCTAGAACATATAGGGTTTTCAACATAAAAAGTCAAACTATGGGGAAGGAGGGCATGCGTGGTTGGTGGTGGTGTTAATCCAGAATAGTCAATCAATCATTCAGCATATATCTATGCAAAAGGAGAAAATTAGCAGGTGCATGCATGTAAATACTCTGACAAAAATTGTGAATAAGCAGAAGGTTATTTCAGGTCAATAGATAGCCCACTTAAATTGATGCCTACAAAGGGACAATTGTTAAAAGGAACCCTATTACATGGTAAAAAGATGATGGAGAAGTTGTAAAACAACAAAAGCATCCTTGAGAGCATCCCATTTTTTATTTTTTGGATGGTAAATTAAGAAAATAAAGAACACTGAAAATCTACATTTATAAGCCATGTGTCTGCTTCTCATCTAGGAACTTACCTTTGAATCAGAAAAGATAAATTAGAAAAAGAAATATCCAAATCAAAGTCATAAATGGCTCTTCCCTGATCTCATAGCTATTCTATGTTCTGGATCTAGACACAAAATCAATGGAATTCAATGAAGGTATGACCACTGCATAAATGAATAAGGTAACTATTATTCAGAAAGCAAATGAAAATCAGAAAGGGATGCCCAAAGTGTATTGTCTATGAGACTTCTCAAATAAATGACCATATCAAATAAAGGGGGAAAGGCCTTGCACCCTATAATATAAAATTGCTTTTGTAAGGTCTCCTGCCTCCATGAAAAGCCCAGCAATATTTGACCAAGCAATTGCAAAAGTGGGTTGTATACGCAGAGCATGGACATAACAGTTGTATGCCTACATCAATCACAGAAGAAAGATGCAATGATCAGAAAAATATCACGAAAGAAAACCTCTTGTGGACTCTGCACCAAAAAAGGCACAAATATTAAACAGGAATACAGAATCATGGAAAGCTTTGAAGACCTCGACTTTAAAAGCAAGATTTTGGTTGACACTCGATAGATGAAAGGTAAATATTGTCAAGAACAGGGAAACAGAGGTTGCTACAGACAATAATGCTTAAAAAAGATTAAATGTACGAGCATGGTAAACAATTACTCACTGGTTTTATATGCACTAAAATGATTAATGCATCCAAATGTTTAACTCTTAGAAAATTCCTGTAATGACATGGGGTCGTAGATCGTCAAACGTGCTTCGCAACGGCACAGGTCTCATTTCGATCCGACGTCAGATCTGGTCGCAGAAGGCATTTTTGCCGAGTCGCGCAGGTCTATCCTGAGACAGGCCAGTAGAAGGTGGATCCCAAATCAAATCCTCAAGAGGTACCCCGGTGTGGATCCAGTGACCACCGCTCTCGGGGATCGACCAGCAACCCCCCAACAGCATCCCAGCTAGCCGCCGTAGAAAGGAGATGCTCGGACACCACCATACCAGCAGCGGGACCTGCTTGTTGTCCCATGGGCCCAGTAGAACCAAACCGGACTAGCAGCCCGCCTCCGACCTAAAATCCTTCCGGCTTGCTGCCCGTCAACCCCAGCTCGAAACTCCTAGGTCCCACGCGTAGCCCTTTACCTCCCTGCATGGAGTGGGCCATAAAATCATTTCTATAACTATTGGTTATTTGCTGTACCGGGAGTACGAGTCTCGACCGGGGTTGTCTTCCCCACGCCCGGAGCGTGGAGGTATCATGTCCGCTCCCCACTTTGGCATTTACTTTCCTAGTATATATTTGTATGCTGTTGTAGGTGATATGATAATCAGCTCGCTACAATTTTATCACCGCTGCGAGAGAGTGAGTGTGACCCATCTCGTGACTCGATCCGAGCACGGAAGAGCCGAGTACCCTTGATCGCTGCCGGTTTCTCAACCGTGCACATTCGTATGCTTCCCTCGCGTGGGACGATTGCGAGCTTGCTTAGAGTCTTAGGTCTTGCATCAAATTTGTACCGAGTCCGCATCATTGTCCTGCATCAAATATGGTATCAGAGCAAGGTTGAGTCTAGGGTAGTCTTTGCATAAAAAAAAATCTTGAGTCTAAGGTCATCTGTCCTAGCTTGCATTTCATCCCAGTACCCGGTATATCAAAAGGCGTTATTGGAAAGATAGGTTAATGGGGTGTTTGGTTGAATTTTTTCCCTTAGTAAGAGGGTCTGTCATGTTGGAGCATGTCGCATTCATACTACCGGGTGGCCAATGCTACCTTCTAGCCGTCTGGTCGCAAGTCACGACGAAGCAACGCTGCGCAAACTATATCATCTCAGCAGTCAATATCTGGCAGTGGTGATTACAGCAGTAGCGGCGATATTGATCGTGTTTGCGCGCGAAGTGCTGTTTCTATGGACGGGCGACGCCAACCTTGCCAGCAAGGTCGCACTACCCATGTCAATCCTGGTAGCTGGAACTACGCTCAATGGACTGATGAACATCCCTTATGCCCTGCAACTGGCTTATGGCTGGACACGCCTCGCCGTGTGGCTGAACGCGACGTCCCTCCTCATCGGAATCCCTTTTTGCCTCTGGGCGGTGCACGAATACGGCACAGCCGGGGCCGCGCTGCTGTGGCTGCTGGCCAATCTAGCTTCGGTGTTGATCGGTATTCCACTCATGCTCCGCCGCCTGTTGCGTGGTGAAATGGCCGCATGGTACTGGCGAGACAATCTGCCATCGATACTCGCTGCTTTGGCAACAGCCCTAATTATCGAAACCGTGCTTCCGCCCGTTTCGCGCTCGCTCAATGGCGTGCAATGGCTCGGATTCGCTAGCGGGATAACTCTAGTTACCAGCGCCCTGGCTTCGCCTAACGTGCGCGGCTGGGCGTACAAACGACTACTGTGCCGCACATCGGCCTGAACGGATTGTCCGGTTTAGCTTGTCCTCAACAAGTTCCCATATTCCACCTGCAATGCGTTTCTCGAACGGACAATGCGTCGCTCCGTCGCGCGATAAGCACGTGTATACGCACGCTGCATCACCGCACTCCGCGCACAGATCGCAGCAATGAGGCGCAATAAAAATGCCTGCCCCGTCCTCCCGCAATCCCTCCTCAAGGCATCGGCCGCATCCCGTACGAAATCCATGCGCCCCGCCGCGAGTCCATTAGCACCACGACGAAACAGCATGCGCCGAGCATCTTTGCGCAACGCATCCAGCGCTTCCGTTCTGAAGGCTCCAGTCAGGTTGTCATCGGCCTCGAATTTCTGAAGTATCCGTTTCCACCCTGGCCAGAACGACGACATCGGCTGCGTTGCGCTGAACGATTCACCATTTGTTATGATTTACTGGGCTAATAATCTATTTTTACAGGTCTTCCAGAGTTCGGTCGACCAGTGGATAGGGTTCGGTCGACCAATTTTTCCAGGGATTAGAACTCTGTAAAAGTTACAGAATTTGGTCGACCGATGGAGGATTTTGGTCGACCGAAATTTCCAAGGATTAGAAATCCACAGGGCTTTACAGTTCGGTGGACTGATCGGAGACTTCGGTCGACCGAACCTCTCGAGACAGTAAATGTTGACTTTTTGATTCTTAAACGTGGGAAGCCCTTCTCTTCAATTTCTTTAATCTTAAAGCCACCAGATATGCCATGATTTGTGGATCTGTGTTTTGGCATGTCCCTTGACCACCCAAGTTGTATAAAAATATCTCTTGGGGGACAAGAAACCCTAATCAACCAAGGGAGATCAAGGGAGGCCACAAGAGGAGAAAGAGGGCTGCTGCAACACCACCGTGAACAGTGTTTCGTCTAGGAGATTCTTCATCCATCCTCAACTTCTTAAGATCCTTTGGAGCCATTCAAGTGAAAATCAAGAGGAGATATGAGCTTCATCCAAAATCTACATCATCTACTCAGCGGGAGCTTAAATTGGATTTTTCTTCTATGTTCTTCTTCCAAATCTCTTGAGCTTCAAGTGTTTTGTGTTTGTAATTTCTAAATATCTCTGTGTGTGTGGATCTACCTAGATCCGTGTGTATGTGTGTGTGCGTGTGTGTGACTTTCCTTCACATTTCTGTGTGGTTCGGTGCTTGTGCACCTTCGTGGGAGTTCTGAACTTTTCACGAGTGTGTGTGTGTTGATCTTGTAATCCTTTACAATATAGTGTGTGAATCCTCACAGATCGTGAGGGGTGGACGTAGGTTGCCGTTGTTGCATCCGAACCACCTAAAAATCATTGTTTCTTGTGCGGTTTGATCATTTTCTCCTATCTTCATTCTGTGCAAGCATACACGTAGATTAAATCATTTGTATCTCTTGAGTTAGATCTAGCATAACTTATCATTTTTACATTAGATTTCTGGTATATTAAAAGGTGGGTTCAGATCGACAAGACAAATATTGTCGGGAAGATAACACTTTGTGTGAGTAGAATCTTCGGATTCACACCTCCACCATAGTGCCAAAGATCAATCGTGTGTGATAAGTTTTGACAGATTCATTTGTTAAATAACAGATCTAAGTTTCTAAATGGGGTTTCTACTATATCTGTTTAAATTAGTCAAAGTTTATTAAAATCTGTAATCACCCAATTCACCTCCCCCCTCTTGGGAGTCATTGATCATGGGACTTCAGGCTTTACATATGATCCGGCGGTTGGGATGGAGGTCTAAATGGCTGACCTATGCACAGGCACATGTGTTTGTTTATGTATGGATACGTGGGTTTCATGCATTCTTCATGCTCATTTATATATGTGTACCTACAGATTTATTCATATGCATATGGTAGGGTGGGTTTCAGGTGAAATGATTTATTCACGTATATAATATCACATGGGTTGGATGGGTTTTATGCACCTTATATGCTTATTCTTTTGCACAATGAAATGGGCTGGTGGCTAGACTTTATGCATGTGCCGATATCTACTTGAACCGGTTGGGGAAATTGGGTAACCATGCACGCATACGGCGTCCAGGACATGTGGGACGCGAGTGGCATGGAGGCCAGGAGGTATGGGAACACGGTGCAGCGGCAGCATGCGAGCGGGCGTGATCTGGCGGCTAGAAAGGTGATACAACGGTTGGCACTGAGATGGTGGCCAGGAGATGCCGCTCGGCTGCCAGAGAAGGCAGTGTGAGAAGGACACGGCGGCTAGGTGGGTGTGACGGTAGCAAGGCAAAGGAGGAGCGGAAGAGCTCGGTGAACTCACCGGGATGCCACGGTCGGTCAGGGTGAGGTAGGTGATACGGGGGCCAGAGGAAGCGGAGTTGATCCAGCGGCAAGCGCCACACGACGGTTAGGGGAGACACCATACCATCCGGCGGCTGGGCGAAGAGGTTAACCTTGCCGAGATGGCGGATTTTTGAAAATAATTTAAACTAAACACAATGGAATTAAAATGAACTACGTTGATTAGCCTAAACTCAAGTGAGATTTAAATGATCTCTCAACCTTTCCGATCTCACACAGATATACAATACAAAGAACGAGTTAACTATAGCTAAGCACGGATATCCAACGAACAAATGATGAACAAATACTGATAGCAAATTGCAGAGGTAGCGAAGTGTGAGGGTGCAGTGAATAAAAATCTATCAAGTAGACCTGTGAACGGAGGTAGGTGAAATGGACAAATGCACAGGCATCCACAATGAACACAGAGATTTTTAGGTGGTTTGAGACCACGACGGGATCCCTACGTCCACCCCTCACCGAAACCTGGTGAGACTTCACTATCACGCTACGAACCGTAGCAACACAGGGATGAGCCCCAGCACCACACACGCTACTTCTGCAGCAAGACACGCACACAGGGCCTGGCCCAAAGACGCTGCCACTGCAGCACACACACAAACACAGTTAGGGAACTCACCCCACACTAAGTCCACACACATGGAGACGCAACTCCGTCCACACACAATAATATTCCTAGTTTAGCAAAATAAAAAGATATACAATGACTACCCAAATCTCAATCTATGCTCAGATAAAAGAATAGAAATGAAAGATGAAGAAATCCCCCTAAAATCTACTGTGAATCCTGTCCATTGGAGTAGTGGGGTGTGCTAGAAACTTTCTTCGCAGAGTGGAAGCCGACCAAGCTCGCAGGAGACTCCCAGGGTAGGATCTTCAGCAACCACGCTTAGAACTGCAATCAGATCGGCAAAGATTTCTCGTAGATAGCATTCTCCTCTTCTTCTTCTTCCTCCTCCAAGTGGGTGCATCGCCCTCACCTTCATTCTCCTTCTACTGTAACAGATAGAAACGTTTAGCCATTTCTCTCATTCTTTTTCTTGTAAAGATCGCAAGGATATATATATATATCAGCATATAGATGAACACAAGACCACAATAGCCCTTGCAAAAACCTCTCAAAGCCACACCCAAACAAGTGTAGAAACCCTAGGGATAAGGGTGTAAAAACACCAATCCAATCGGACCACAAAATGGGCAGTTCGAAACCAAAACTGGAAACACGATCCGGACGCACCAAAAGAAGTGTTGACTCAAGGAGTCGACACTTTTTCTACGATGTTCTGCCAGCAAAGAAAAAATCAACACCATTTCATCGACGGTGAACTCAACACTCCCCTACACCACTGGTGGCCTGCACCCCCGAGGGTCGGCCACTGCCAACTCCAGCTTCAGTCTACTAGCAGTAACATTCTAGTGATCAGTTGGTTGCTGCCGGCCCTAATATCCGGTACCTAGCCTCCAATATCCAGTACCCAGCCTCCAGTATTCGGTACCTAGTCTCCAATATCTGGTACCCAGCCTCCAGTATCTAGTGCCCATCCTCCAGTATCTAGTACCTAGTCTCTAATCTCTAGTACCCAATCTCTAGTATCCAATACCCAGCCTCCGGTACTCAGCATCTAGCCCTAGTACCCAATATATTTCTAGCATCCAGTGTCTAATACCCCATATCCATCACTCAGTCTCCAATACCTAGTTTCCAACTCTAGTACCCAGCTATTGGTACTTTGCCTCTAGTATCCAGTTTCCAGCATCTAGCTCCAAGCCTCCAATCTCCAGTACCTATCTATAGGCCAAAAAGCCTCATCCAGGCAGACCTCCAGCACGTAGTCTCTAATACCCAGTTCCTAACTCTAGTACCCATCTTTTGGTACTTTGCCTCCAGTGTCTAGTTTCCAGCACCCAGTTCCTAGCCTCCAGTCTCCAGTACCCATCTATAGGCCAGCATGCCTCATTTAGACAGACCTCCAGCACACAGTCTCAAATACGCAGCTCCCAACTCCAATACCCAGCTTTTAGCGCTTAACCTCTAGTATTAGGCCTCCAGTATCCAAGTCCTAGCCTTTAGCTCCAGTTCCTAGCTATAGGCCAACATGACTTAGTCAGGTAGACTTCTGGTACCTGACCCCCAGTAACTAGTTTCGATAGCTAGACTCTAGTATCTGGTCTTTGGCCTTTAACCACAGGTCGACACGCCTTAGTCAGGTAGGCCTCCAGCACTCAGTCTCTAAATCCTAGCTCCTTGGTGCGGACACCCGAGCACGCGAGCGGACCGGGTCGACGAGCCACCAGTACTGTACACGGAGCACCACGCGAGCCACGACAGCTTCCATTTGGCTCGGAGACAGCCTGGAGACTCCCCCTTGAGCTTGACGAACCCGCCTCACCTGAAAATATAGGGGTGAGTCTCATTTCAGAAGCTCAGTAGGGATCTGGCGGACCCCCACCTCGCAATGAGAGAAACAAGGCCACAAAGCACGTACAGGCAACATGGGGCATATCCCGGCTCGGGCAACTGGCGACTAACTCTGACTGTACGAACCACGAGGAGCCTCAGACACGTCTCTCGATGAATCTATCTCACCTAAAAATACAGGGGTGAGTCTCATTTCATAAGCTCGGTAGGGATCCCGCGGACCCCCACCTCGCAACGAGAGAAACAAGGTCACAAAGCACGTACAAGCGAAAAGTAACGCTACCTAATCAGAGTGTGGCAGAAGCAACAAGCAACAATAAATAAATGAAAAAGCTCACTACAACTAACCATACCGAATAACCAATCGCGGTCTGACAATAAATGGAAAAGCTTACTACAACTAACCGTACTGAATAACCAACCGGGGTCTGATAAGAAAACAAGTCCGTACCTACCAGGAGACAGGAGCACTACCCACTAGAAGTAAGATCAGATACATCCCCTGACGTCTTACACCATGCCCAAGTGTCTCCCTGCACGTCCCAGGCAGAGACTGAGACACACATCAAGTACCACGAACAAGAACTAGTTGGGGTCGCGCTCGTCAGCACGGGTCCGACGCCCCCAACTACATGTACACACACAGACCATACGTCCTAGGTCAGGCCCTCTAGCTGGTTCTTCCCCAAAGCCCAGACTCAAGCTATGCGAAGGGGCCCTATAGTAACCAGCCTAACAACCGTCTCTCCGGGACCACTCCCAAGTGGGTCCACATACGCGTGCGTAGAAAAGTTACGACTAGTGGACATGTAACTGGAGGTAAAACTCAGACTCAAGAAAATCACTGCTCAAAAGAAAACGTAGTGACGGTCCTCCCAAGTTGATCATCCCACTGGTGGTCATCCCTGGACCGCAAAATGGGCCTAGCGGTCTCCCAGAGACCGCCAGGCTCAGTCAAGCGGCCGTGCCATGGCCGCAAAACAGGCAAGCTACGAGGTTGACTAGCGATCTATCGAATTATTGAGAAATTACTTGTGTGATTGTTCTTGTGCTCTGATTAAATTACTTGCTCGAGGCTTACCATGCTGGCTGTTCGCGTTCCTGATTATTTCCGCTGCATAATCTCGAGGCATGACATCCCATAGTAGCACCAACTACCTTGAGGCAAAAGAAAAGGGTCCAGCGATAGGCTACTTTCTCGTCCACTTTGAAGGAAGGGCAACAAGGGGGCCCAAACCCTGCCAGTGTTGATGCAGTCATACACTGTGCTGCATCTCTTACCTATTGGATTTGTTCTTTTGCTCTCCCGCAAGGTGGCCAGCGCGTGATTAGAGCAGAGGCGATCTACCCCGCTTGTCTGATGGCTTGGGGTACAAAGCTGCCCCTTTGTCCAGTGGCTTTATGTCTTATTTATAAAATACTGGGAGACTTGCACAGGACTCATCTCCCCAGGAATTTGTGGATGGTTGGTCCGTTGCACTTTTTTAATGCTTGGGTCTGCACCCTGTTTCTGGAAGCCACTCCTTGGGTGCTGTAATCATCTCGCCTTATTCTGAGAATGATAGAGTTTGCAAGTGCTGAACAGGCTTCAATAGTGAAACAACTATTCGCCATTCGGGCCAAGTTGACCATGGTTCCCATGGACTTGCCCAAGGTTCTGCATTTTTGGAGCCTGGCAGCCTATTCCATCCCACTTGTGAATAAGTTACAAAAGTGCGGTCTGTTCGAGATAGACGAGTATATACATCCAATCTCTAGCGCCAAGTGCACAAGGCCAACCCTGTAGCCGGAGCTGGTTGATTGGGCACTAGCTATCAGACCAAGCGTTCTTATTTCTCGGAAGAGCGGCATCTTGTGGCTGGAGCCATACTATCCATTCTGATTCAGTCAGAATTTTGGCTATGATCAGCACATTCCTCCCTCCTTTGCACAACTTGCACTGCCAAACAGGAACAGAGCCGGCCAGGTGGCCAATGACGAGGCTCGTGCATGGTGGGATTTCTTTCACCGCTTGGAGGAGGCGTCATTCAGGGTGCCGACCCCTGCTCATTTTCCCCACATCACTCCTGAATACATTAAGGGAAGGAGAAAATGGGATGCAGAGAAAGAAGACAGCATTAAACCCTCCAACCATCGATATATATATATTCATTCTATGGAAGAAAGATATACAGATTTTATTCTGGTGTCAGCGTTGTCGCGCGGTCGCCATTAAAACAGATAAGAAGTAAACACAGACGCATTCAACAGAGATGATGAGAGGGGGGAAGGTTGGGCTCATATCATCGCCCCTCCCCCCTTCTCATTTACATTGCAACAGGAGAAAGAGAAATAGGTGAAGGGAGATCGACGCAGAACGCCACGGTGACCCACCTAAGCAGATAGAGAGAGTAGAGGCCCTTATTCTCCGGCGTCGGAGGATCGAGTAGGACGGAGGTTGGCGGCGGTAGGGGGAAGAAAATCTCGGAGGAACCCTTCTTTCCCAAGAAACCCCACAAACTTATGATTGATGGTAGCGCTCACGGCTGAGAACTAACCTTTCCCCCAATTCCTCTTTAGCTCTCACCCTGCGCCTTCGCCCCCCTTGGCTCCTGTTCTTCTTCTTACTCTTCGCTCTCCATGCTTCCTTCCACTTAGTCGTCTCTTCTCCTTTTTTTTACTTGGTCGAACCAAGTAGAGATATATACAATTGATGTTAAAACGGTGCCATCTGGAGTGCACCGTGGAGAAGGGCACTATCTGATGGGCCTTTTGGATTGGTTTTTGCGCGCCATTTTAGATGGCGCCACTTTAGGGGGCGCCGGTGAAGCGGGGGCGCCGTATTAGCCTCATTCGATTGTCCGGGACTGATCGACGAGTCCGGGGATGATTTCGAAGGTCGCTTTTAGTCATTTCTCCTACTGCGGTCTTTGAGAAAACCTTGGTGGGAGGTTGACGAAGCTCTCGGGATGACATACAGCCTTTCTTGGAACTTCGTGTATCTTTGGCTTGAACACGTGGCTTTTCAAGTGACACAGCCTTTGGCACTATGATTCGTGCTGCCGGGCCGGCTTCAATTATATTTGTAGCTTTTTGATCACTTCTTCGGGGATGGTCCCGAATATTCTCCCGAGCTCCCGGGTCTTGCTTTAGCGGCTATTTCACTCAAAATTAAAATTAGGATCTACATTGAAGAGAGATACAACTACTTCATTAAAATCTATTTTTTGTCCAATCTCAAAGAACCTTAAAACCTTACGCAATTATTATAACTTGGTTGACAATTTACTTGAGTGCTTGTTTGCTAGCCATTTGGTTGAAATAGTTCCTTATAATAATCATGATGCTTCGGTCAGGTAGAATTGTCAACATGGCTAACTATGAGTATTCGTATGATGGTTGTGAAGATGGTCAATTTGACCAATCCTATGAGGTCCCTCCTCAAGACTCTGTTCACTATGAGGGAAATTATACTCCTCATTCTCAATACCCTCAAGTCTATGTGGTGGACACCACCACTCAAGCGATTGAGCCTTCTTCTCAATCCCAACCCGTCACTCAACACACATCTGGGGAACCCTCCCCGTCTTTCAATCTGAATGATCTCATCAATGCTTTTTCTCAACTAGATGATTCTCAACGCCAAGCGGTCTAGGCCGCTCTCAAAGGGAAGTCCGTCCCCTCTTTTTCTTCAAATCCCCCTCAGGCAGTGGGTGGCTTTCAAACCAACACCTCTAAAGACCAAGTGGTCTCACAAAAGATTCCATCCTGTCCATGAACTCCTATTATTGCTGCACCGGCCCAACCGGCAAGTCATTCCACTGTTAGGCCGCAACACTCACCACTTTCCCAATTCTTAAGAAGGCATATGCCAAACAAGTTCCTTGCCAATCTGGCCCCAGTCGAGTCTGACTCCAACACTCTTCTCCTCCAAATGATTGCTAGCATGGAGGAACAACTCAAGAAAGTTGCAGCCCCTAAAGACGCTCCGGAGGTCACCCTCCCTACTCCGCCGATTTTTCACTTACTTCTGTCAGAAATGCCAAATTTTTGGCGCTACAATGGAACGGGCAACCCGTTCATTCACTTAAAAGATTTCATGTATGAGACATCCTTTTGGTAGAACAATAAAGGATCCCTAGCTTATCTGTTTAGAAGGTTCCTTGATGGCCCGACCTTTGAATGGTTTTACTCTTTGGAACCTACAGAAGCCGGTGATTTTGACAGGTGCTACGCGCGCCGACCTTCTCACTGCCGAACATGACGACCGGGCCAGGCCATGGCTTCTGCCCGCGCTGCTCATGATGATGGCCGGTGTACTCGCCCTTCATACCGCTTCAGCGCTGGTTCCCGCGTCGCAGTGGCTATCCGGAGAGGCGCTCACGACGACCGATGCGTTGCGCGAACTGGACATGCAAGCCGCTAACGGCGCTGACGCAAAGCTGATCGAGGGTAAGCGTGCAGAAGTGGAGAAGTGGACGCGCGAAATGGTTGAAAGCGTCACTGACGGTTACGCGCAGATCAGCGAGGCACAACAGAGTTGGTTGAACGGTGCAGTGTCTGCGCTGGCGAACTACTTGGACAACGCAAAGGATGTGGCGGGCGCAACGAAGTCGCTGTTCACCGGCGTGTTCGACACGCTGGAAGATGCAGCGGCGAACTGGGCAGACGGCACGAGCCAGACGGTTCGTGGTTTGTTTGCCGACATCACGAAGCAGACTGCGCGTTTCTTGGCGCAGCAGGCGATCCGCCAGATCATCACGATGTTTGCCAACGGCTTCAGTGGTGATAGCAGTGCCGGTTCGTTCGCTGACCTGTTCGGCAGCAACAGCAGTTTCAGCAATGGCTTTGCGGAGGGTGGACCGACCGCGCCTGGCGGGAAATATGAGCCGCGTGGCATCGTGCATGCTGGCGAGAATGTATGGTCCCAGGCCGACGTGAAGCGCGCTGGCGGCATGCGCGTAGTCGAGGCTATGCGCAAAGGACTGCGTGGCTATGCCAGTGGTGGCCCGGTTGCTGCAGCGGGCACGACTGGCGCAATCAGCAGTGGTTCGGCTACCATCAATTTCGAGCAGAACATCTATCTCGATTCCAATGGCGGCGTGACCACCAGCGAGACGACCACTGGTGGAAGTGCTGAAGATCAGAAGTACCTGAAGGCGTTCGCCGACCGCATGCGCGTGATCACGCGGGAAGAAATCCAAAGCTCGCTCAAGCCGGGCGGTGACATCTACAACGTAACGAGGGGCCGGCGATGACCGATACTTTCAACTGGGAAGTGACCACCGCGTTCCCCCCATAACAACCATAGGGTGGCATGGATAATGAGCCACCAAAATGGTCCTATCATCTCTTAGCCCATCTTTTATAAAGGGATATCCCTTGTTTATCCTGGGGATAAGTCACATTTTATCCATTTTTTAGTTTGACAGGGTAATAAAGTTAATCCAGTTATAATGAGGGATAACCCTCATGTATCCCGGTTCAACTAGCCCAGCAAAACAGGTGGAATAATTTATCCCCCCATTTAACCCGTTGTCTACCAAAATAAATGGGACTAAACTCCAGGATAAATTAACTCACGAGGGATATCCCTCCATTTGTCTATCCCTCTATCAAAGACGGGCTTAGGGGCCAACATCTACCCCAATGCTCCATCAGGTGGTGCACCTAGTTGTGCCATCCGAAGCCACTACGAGTCCTCCTGGCAAGCTCTCCCCACAACCCCTATGAGTAGGTGCAGCCTACAAATAGGTGGTCCAAGGTCTCGACATCCGCTCCGCACAAGCAACAAGTCGGCTGGGTACCCGAAAAGAACCAGCTCATTTTGTCTCGAGTAGGTAATCTCCCATGAGAGATCCTCTAAGAAAGTAACTTCACCTTCAAAGGGCTCTTCTGTCTCCAGACTTGTGAGAAGAAACTATGATAAACACAACTATCTGAGATAATAACGTACGTAGACGTGACCGAGAAAGTACCATCCTTTCCTACCTCCATGACCACTCATCCTCTTTGTCTAGCAAAGGATGACCTTGGAGCAGCTCCATCTCGTCGTCCCTGAAGTCCCTCTTGAAGGTCGGAGCCCAAGTACCCCCAGAAAGTTGGGAGTCAAAAGTCTAGGACACTGTCCCCAAGGGGGCATCTGAAACCGCAAAGAGACTGGGGACGGAGGCAACCAAGGTGAAATCGCCACACCATCTGCCCTTCCAAAAAAAACTATGGTCACCTTTTCCTAGACGGACTCGAGCATCGAAGTAGATGAAATCCTTGCAAGTCAAGATATCTCGCCAAAAATGAAAGGTCCTATGCCATGGAATAAGACCAAAGTCTCAAACTCTCCTCCTGCCATAGGAGATTAAGATCCTTCAAAGTAATCGGCGGTCGACTGCGGAGCTAATGTCCCCGACCAATGTCCAGCACTATAGACGCCTCGCGTTGCCTCCCGAGGGTAAGAATTCTAGACGCTTAATCTTATACATCATTTTGCCAAACTTTCTTTTGATAGTTCACCCTTGGCCGACAGAGCCCGCCCATAGTGCTGGCGAGGAACATCAAATGTCTGCGGAGGTCGAAAAGCGGGCAGGGGCAGTTACCAAAGACGTCCCTCTGGTCCCCGGTTGTACCCAGACAGTTTCCAAGTGAAATACTAATAAATAAGGGTTCGAGAATTTTCTCAAACACCTTTAAGGCATGGACTACCCAGCCCCTCCTATGGCTCACCAGGCCCAACCAAGGGTCCTAACCGGCTAGCCGTGGCCCATGGCGACATCAGCGATTGATCGGGGTTAGCCCCAATCACCCGGTCCACGGGTTTACCCACCTTCTACCAAGCCACCCAGGCCAACCCGGGGGCACCCTGACTACAAGCCAAGTCACGTGGCACCCAGCAACAAGGCCTGGGCCTACCCCCAAGACGTCTTCCTCCGGCCCTCCAAGGTCAAAGGGAGACCTAGCTAAGTCAACCACAGACTTTGGAGGCCCGTAGCATGCATATATGGCCCACGCAAGTGTGTCAAAAATTTTCCCGAATACTTTGCGGGCGTATATATCCTAGCCATTCTACAGCAAACCGTGGGCCAGCCCACGGCTCCAACACACCAGCCAAGTCTTTCAACGACCCTCCAGCAAGTCGGGGCCACCCGCGACCCTCAGATACACGGCAATGAGCCGTGAACTTTTAGCTCCAAAGGCAACCCGGGGCTACCTTGTCAACCCGCCTTACAACGCGGCATATACCAGCAAGGCAGGGCCCACACGCCCAAAGTGCCTTCCCCAGACTTATACTGGCTCCTACCCTCAGCCCGAGGTCAATTCTAAGGCCCCTCAGCCAGTTACCCAGACCGTTTGACAACCCAAGGTGTATCAAAAAATTACCCAAACACCTTGCAAGCGGCAACTATGACATGACAACAACCGATTCGGTCTTCGATGGGTTCCCAAACGCGCGCCGCCTGTTCGCCGGCGGGTGTTCGGCGCACGAACTTGTTCTCGACGGTGACGTAGCCCCAGCGGGTCATCCCGTGCGTTTCCAGGCCTCGTAGCCCGGATCGGGCCGACAGGTCCGCAACCGAGATGCCGTTGTCGGGTACCAGCGACAGGAAGTTTGCCCACTGCGCGAGCGAGATCAGCCACGGCCCGCTGGCTGGCTCCCCGGCGGCGCGGGACAGCGCCGTTCGGTGTGGCATGCCCGACTCGAACTCGTAGTCGACCTCGATCGTCCAGGCAATGAGCACCTGCGACAGCATCGTCGACAGGTGCGGCCGGGCGTCCATGCAGTCATGATAGGCACGGAGTTTGCACGTCCAAGCACATCGGATGAGCTGAGGGGGAATGATGACCGATCCGGGTCAATACGAGAGGGCTCACGAGTCTCGACGGCTGGGCGCCGTGGTGGCGATCTCCTGCGTCGTTCTGATTTTCGGGGTGAGCATCGGTGTTCGTCTGGGCGTCGCCGGCATCGTGCTGATCGTCGTTCTCGTTGTGGCGGTGGGCACCCTGCTTTTCGGTTTCGTCCGGAGGCCTGTGCCCGACTTCCTGACCACGATGACCTTGGGCGAGCGCGATGGTGTCTGGCCGTGCAGCGTGGCACTCTTCAACTTCCCCGCCGCGTTGCAGCGGCGACCAAACACGAGAAACACAGTGGAAGTGCTTGGAACCGTGCGTTTCATGGCTGAGGGCGTGAGATGGGATCCGACGGACCGCACAGCGGCCTTCTTTGGCATCTCTCCGGTGATCTTTGGACCCGATTGGATGGCGCAAGCCCGACGTCTTCGCGGCCCCGCGGGCCCGGTGCAACTGACGATGTCCCACCGCGCATCTGGCGAGTCGGTAACGCTCTGGTTGAGGCGCGCGGGGAAACTGACCATCCCATAAGGGATGCAGCAGACATCCGCAGACGCGATGATAGGGAACGTGGCTATCGCGTCCGAGACCTTCCGGGTGAATTATCCGATCGAGGACGTCTTCGATTTCGTTGCTGACTCCCATGTCACGTCGTTTGGTGACCTGATCGATACATCAACTTAATTAGACGTGAAGATCACTCAAAAAAATTAAAAAATAAAATAAAAAGTGTTACTTGTCTGACATCTCGAGATGTAATTAACCGGAGTGTTACACGAAGCATTACTTAAATCCGCGACTGTGAATAAACCAGATCTTTTAGTTTTCTCAAAGAGTACAACTACCCATGGGAGCTACCAATCCACCTCTGACATTGCCGGCAAATAGTGTTTAAAAATGGTGTTTGTAACATCATTACTCCAGTTTTTAAATATCAAGTTAGGTAGTGAAATGTCCAACTAAACCTACCAGAATTTGACTCCCCTGTCAATTAACCTAGATTCCGTTGGAGTGGAGAACCAACACTGAGTGGAACAACCTTTAAACATATAAAGTCAGGTCATATAAAAAAATTGCACATTTACTCCTCCCATCGCAATCTTGATGGCATATATGCAGTTAACCCAACCCGACACTTCCTCTTACTCCAGTTTTGCAGACTGTTAGCATTATAAAGATGAGTCATGAAGGGGCTCTAAAGTGATTGGCCCGTGCCAAAGGCCACAAGTAACAGAGCAAGTAGCATATATAGACAATAAGGCCACGGCATACGTGCATCCAGAGGGTGCTGCCATGAGGAGATGGCCTGAGTCGACAGTGTCTGAACAAAGTGGGTCATTGTTATGGGATTGCACTACGCTCCCAAAATCTTAATGAAAAAGAAATATATGTTGGGTTTTATCTTTACACTGTTATGGGATTACGTCACACAATTAAGCACACCATGAGATCTAGTTAAGAAAAAATATAATCAATGGGTTTAACCCATTAAGTGTTCATTTTGGATCTTATTATGGGGATTCAAGATTGTTTAATCTAAAGCAAGAAGGAAGACCTATTTCTCAATATTTTGCTGAAATTCAGGGCTCTAGAGTGAATTAAAATTGTATTAGCCTAGTGTTGTAGATGCCGCTCAGCTGGAGAAACAAAAGGAAGAGTTTATTGTTGCTAAGTTTTTGTCTGGAATGGATGATAATCTTCTTGGCAATTTCTTTGTCAGGATTGACTTTCTGTATCTTTGGATCAGCAGCCTATGTGGGATGACATGCCTAGGCATGGTGTTTAAAGAAGCAAAGAATGTTCCATGTCTGCTTATGTGCACGGTTTTAGGGCATGTTTTATCCTTCTATTCTGAGGCTCTGAACTCGAGCGAGTGAGTCCCAAGATTATCAATCTCCTTAGTTCAGATTGCTTTTGAAGACTGAAGGACTTTATTTGACCCATTTTTCTTCTGCCCCCAATGATGGAGGGTTCAGGGATCTTGGATTGTCGACTTCTTGGCTTGCTGGTGGGATGGCAACTGGGCAGATTGAATTGCCCTAGCCTTTCTGATTGCTCGGACCTCCTCCTTGGTGACCCATATTTGTTTAATACAACGTTGCTCCACAGAATTGCTTTCTCGCTTGAGTTTAAGAGCTTTGGCTTCATGTCGGCACACTCCTCCTTTTTT
Source organism: Amorphophallus titanum (assembly GCA_024336825.1). Lineage (NCBI taxonomy): Eukaryota > Viridiplantae > Streptophyta > Magnoliopsida > Alismatales > Araceae > Amorphophallus > Amorphophallus titanum. The sequence continues at coordinate 461,293 of JANBPO010007839.1, read as the reverse complement.
TTGCGTGAGGCTTGGACGTCAATTTCTTTCATTTTCACCTCAACTTGATGTATTTGGCAAAGCATTTTGTGAGATCGGCTCGCCTTCATCTAGCTTGTTATATTCTTCTTCCTTTTTTGTTTGTTTTGCAATGAGGACTAATATTGCCAAACTTGGACATAGCCACAATCGGTTTTCTATCTTGGCAGCGGCATTGCCCTCAGTTAGTAGGAGCAGTATATGACACTTGTTGGCACTTGGTCTTCAAAAGGAAATCACTTTGATGCCCCCAGTAGCGGTAGTCAGAGACGGGGCGATGTTGTCCCCTGTTAGTGGGAGTAGTGTGGACATGTATCGTGTTGGCATTTGGCTTTCGAAAGGAAGCTTTAACCTTGATGCCCCCAATGACAGCAGTAACGGTTGGGATGGTGTTGCCCCCTGTTAGTGGGAATAGCTTTAGATGTGTTTTATGTCAACATAAGGCTTCAAAAGGAATCGCTTAACCTTGATGCCCCCAATGACAGTTTCAACGGTGGGTATCTTTTGAATTTTTTGCAAGTGGGCTACAAATCCGCCGACACGAATTTCAAGTCGACGCAGGAACTGCTGCGCACTCAAGAATGCACAAATTCATCAAAGAATGCATAAGTTCATCAAAATAGGGTGAAAATAATGAATGTCATAAATGGCGTCTTCATCGAAGGCGTTATCATAAAGAATGACGACAATATAAATGGCGCTATTCACCATCACTGTTCGAATAGGAAATGGGTTACTATTCTAGTAAATGACGCCTATCCAACCAAACGTTAGTTAAACAACTGACGACATTCAGAATGTCGTTATTCAAATTCAGTGTTCGACTCGGAAAAGGACTCTATTTAGAATGAATGACGCCTTCCATGAAGACATTTTACCAAAACGACGCCCCTGAGACAGGCGCTGTTCATACAAATGACGCCAATGAAAATGCCGTCAATTGTCCAGGTCTCCGTATCCTTACCGGAAGCGAACAACAGAGAATCCAGTTCTCATTCAAACTGTGATTTTATCTCCAACTTAAACTGCTATCCATGTCCAATTCTAAATTGCAATGGCATGCTGTAAACACTATAAAGGAGGCTTCCGAGCTCAGTTTTTGCATTCAACAGAGAGCCGCCGCAAGAATTTTTCTAGTTGCAGGAACAGTGCCAGGTAGCAAACATCGTTGTAGTAACAGAGGAATAGAAGATGGCAGGGGCAATGGAGCATTCTTCAAAGAAACCCAAGATTTCTATTGCAAGAATCAATGAAATAGAAGGCCATATAAGTGGGAGAATCACTGCACATCAAGTGAGTTTGAAATTTATTTTATCTTCCCTTTTTCTTCTCTTAATTGACCTCTCTTAATCTTCTTCTCTCCTATTCATTCTTCCTTTCTTCTTTTTCTTTTCATCAGGATTACCCTCCCATCCCGGGTGCAAGGAGATAACTCAAAATCAAGTGGCTCCCCCTCCTCCTTTCTAAATTATCCTTGGACATGAGGTCTCAACTATCTAGGTGGCATATGCTAGGCTTAGTGACCCATGCTAAGCATTATAATAACATTCACCTAGATTGGGGTGCCATAGGAGCACTCATTGAAACATGGCATCCCACCACTCATACCTTCCTTTTCTCCACCTTTGAGGCTACCTGCATTTCACCTGTGCTCGCGTGCCATTACCCCGCGGTATATGAAATGGTGACGTGCGGAAGGTCAGGTCACCCCCGACTGACAGCCGCCACTATGCGTGAGTAGGACACTCCACCTCGTACCGTGAATCAATCCATAAATCCAACAAAGCCGCGTGCATGCTTGAACTCGTGTGTGTGATCTCTACATTTAGCCTAGGCAAATTGAACCCCATGCATTCATTTCATGAATAAACCTAGGTCCTTAAGCAAACAAACCCCTCCTGCGCCTCCCCTGGACCTTGGATTCGAGAATACTAATGGCGCCTTTGGTAGGTCGGGCTTCGCCCTCGGGGGTTATCCCCGTCATGGTCACTGCTCGACCTTACTTTAGGCCAATATCTCACTGAGGTCGCTCTCTTGCCACCGGGATCTAATCCTATCTTCTCATCGAAATTGCCGTCTCTCGGCAGACATTTGTACGGGTTTATTTCTACTTTCGTCGTGCTTTCAATACGAACCTTTGTCCGAACATGAAGTGGTCCATGAGCGACCGACATGATCTGAATATTCGCACCCCTAGTGCGGGCTTTTAGCACGATTCGAACTTCTCTATCTTCTTGTCTTATTGGTATTTTCTCTTTAGGCCGTAGGGCCCTTATTCCTGGTGATTAATCAAGGGTGTTCTCTCCTTCGGAGAGATGTAATTAACGTCGTGACCTTTATGGCGCGGCGGATTTTGGTCCCGACACGAACTACACAATCGTCCGATCAGTCAGATGACGCATCAAGGCTTCCACGAAGCCCGAATAAACCACCACTTCGTGACTGGCACGCCCTCCCACTAAATAAACGAATAAAAGAGACGAATAAACGAATAAAATAATATGTGAATTTTAGTGTGTCCACAGCTCTCGGTGTAAAATCCCATGAGGGGGCACCTGAAAAAGCAAAAAGAGACTAACTCCAGTGAAAATATGAAAGGCTGCTGGAGTCAGTAATGTAAAAAAACAAAAACAAAAAAACAAAACGTTGTCATCAACCAACATTATGGTCATCCTCTATTCAAAAAACCCCATCCCACCAGTAAGAGAGTGACCCGCCCTGCGACTCGACCCGAGTCTGGAAGTTGAGTCGGACTACCCTTGAACTCTGTCGGTTCTTCAACCGTGCACGATCCGCGTTTCCTTCACTAAAGGGACGACGAGTGAGCTTGCATTCTGTTAGCGACGTACAGCCCTAGGATCTCTTAGTGTCGGGCCTCAAGCCCCTCATATTGGCGCGTTGTTGGTCGTGTCCGCATGTTGAGTCTGAGGTCCGCATCATATAGAGTCAGTCTCTCATGTCCGTCCCGCATCATAGGTGCACTATATAACCCTAACGCACTAGGACCAGTCCGTCAAGGGCTCCAGAACGCCTAGGAATCCACAGTCAAACAGAAACATAACGCACCAAGGCAGGTGCGCTACATGATTATAACGCACAGGTTCAGGCCCGTTAAAGGCACCTGAACACATAAAAACCACAGAAATCCATAGTTTCATGCATGATATAACGCACCAGAGCCAGGGCGTTATAGGACTATAACGGACCTACCATGCACCGCTACACTAACCGCCTTACTAGGTCAATGGTCAAATGATTGGTCAAAGGTCAATTAACGGACAAGGGGTCATCCGTTAAACTTCAGGTAACGCACCTCTTTAGGAGCGTCAGGGGACTGTAACGCACCGAGGCTGGCGCATTACATCCTCTGGGTCTTAAGATTATGGAGCCCAGAATCGGACCCCCTCTCGATCGACCGAAATCGACGGGAAACGTGGGGAAACACGCGTCTAAACTACCCTACCATGCCGTAACAACATTTTATCCCTACACATGCCGCTAGAATTGAAGAACGATGCAGAGAGAGACGATTTTATGAATTTAGGGCTAAATAACACTAACATAGAATTATGCATGAAAAATGGGGAAAAGGGCGTCGGACCACGGTGCATGTGGTACCGTCGGTGTCCTAACGAGGAGAGGAGTCCATCCCCCTACCTCATGTGCGACGAAAACCACGATTCGGTGCAGATCGAACGACGGCACGACATGGCTCCACTCGACCCGTCTCGTCTCCATGCTCCACGAACCGAGGGAAGAAGGGGTTAAGCCCGAACCAAAAACAACGAACAAGAAAGTTATGGATCCCCCCCCCCCCTCACCTGATCCCACTCTTCGACTTGGGCTCAACACGAAGTGGTAGCGGTAACGGTGCTGGTGAGGAATCCGCTGCACTGGCCGCTTTGTGCCTATTCAGTTATAGGGAAAATAAGAATTTGAATGCAAGAAGAATCTCAGAAACAGAAGAAGAAGAAGAAAACGGGGATTAGGAGAGCAGAAGGATATCTTAAATGCAGCAAATGCCCTCTTCTCGGTGCGACGTAGAAGGCGCTCCGCATCCTCCTCTGCTTCCATTTGCTCCTTGAGATAGAGCAGGTCATCACTGTCGAGGGCTGCAAACCAAGCATTCACAGATTCAATGGATGCTGTATGGGAGAAATGCCTTCTGATGAAGAAAGACAGGTACCGCCTCGCCCATGAAGATATCCCCCACGATCACCAGCAACCTCCTGCATCTGCTCACATCAACCGCCCGGGGGGAGGAGCCAAGTTCCCTGCCGGGCCATGTTATCAGAAATCTCCCTCCAACCAAACATACAAATGCAAAAGACAAAAAATAGGGGGATAAAATGAAAGGAATTGATGCAAGAACAAGGAAAAAATAGCATTTATTAGTTCCCTAAAGAAAAAAGAGAATCCCAAATGAAAGGCGGGAACAAGATGCAATCTTATCAAGTAGCACTCCATTATCAAGGAGAAAGGAAAAATGGTTGCTGTTGAAATATACCATTGCAAAACACATTTGGGACTCCTTCGATACAACAAATAAAAATCTATGAGTTATGGTAAAAAAATTGGCTCACTTCTTGAAATATACCTTAGATCAATCAACTCTTTTCATGCAAATGTCAGCTGGAAAACATTCTAATAAGAATATATCCATTTAGGTTTTAAAAAAGACCATTAAAAAGCTACTACCATGAACTGCAATAAGACAGTGCTGGAACTATTGTCCACTAGGTTTCCGGCGTGTATCAACCATGGAAGGCAGGATAGGATCAGGCACCCAGCTTGGGTAGGCACGATCCAATCGGCCTCATTTAAACGTGTATATGTGCCGAAAGAAGAAATGAACAAAAGATGAAGAATAAGCAGAGCAAGATAGGACTTGCCTGGTGGGCCAAAATATAATGGAGAGAGCGACCAATAATACAGAGGAGGTTCCTTCTCTCTGGATGCACCCTCTCGGACCAGCCAGTAGACATCGCCTATAGTGGCACAATGTTTAGCTAGAAGAGTCGGATCTTCATGGCCATGAGCCGACAGACTGTAGTACAAATCGAGGTGGTCGATTCCCCATCCGTCGGCATATTTTAAGGCAGTAAATAGCGGCCTCTCCAATATCATCTCGGCCCTGTCAGTTAAGGAAAGGCCGTGAATGCGTAACAAAGTAAATAGCCAAGAGGTCTGAGCATATAAAGTTGGGCGCCGGTCCTCCTTCCGTGCAAAAGTCCTGTAGGGGCACAAACGATCGGTCTCCGGATGCCACGGAGCAGGAGAGGCAATGGGCTCTTCGACTGGCAATGGGAACTACTGTAAGGATACCCTGTCGCTGCCAACTCGGCACAAGCCCCGAAGGGTCTCCATGAATTCATCTTTCTTGATCTCTAAAAGCATAGGCTGCGGCTTGGATGTTTGCTGCTTTATTGATTTCCAAGCGGCCATATAAGCCTGCACTTCGGACTCTTTCCGAGACTTCAGTCTCCGCAGATGATGGGGATCAATTTCAAATACTGGGGAAGACTGAGAGTTCAAGAATTTGCGCTCTGTATGATCTCAGTAGTCATTCTGGGAAAGTCTGTAAAAGGCAATGCAGCCATTCCACCACTTGATATATTCTGATGTGACACGAGAGAGCTGCCCGGGAGCTGGCACTCTGAAAGAGACCGCCTCGCGGTGATGGAGATAGTCCCACCTGGTGCGGGCTTCTTCAACAGTGGCCAATCCTGCTCTTGATTGGCTCTCCAGTGGAAACTGCACTGAAGAGGGTGGAATTTGCTGGTCATAGCTGAAATTTTGGCCAAATTGGAAGGGACAATAGGGTTCTAAATAGGTGCTCCCACCCTTCCTGAAGACCAAAACACTGGACCTGATGGATAATGCCCAATCACCCTGCCATCCAACCACCACACCTACTCCTTGCCAGCATCCAGATGTCCCTCCTTCCTGGCTAATTTCTCCCCTTCCCATCTCATTCCCTTCCATTGTACTTCTGATTATCTCCAACCTTCCTAGCTCTGTCCTGCTCCTCACTCATACCTCTCTCCAAGAGATAACAACCTTAAAAGAGTGATTACGCGAGTAACCAGAAAATTCAGGTAGCACATGAAGGCAGGTCCACATTAACTTTTAGACCTGGTTTGCCAACGCAATACATGGGCCAATATAAGGATTATTCAGCTCCAAAACATAAAAATACCATTCGTCAATCTCTCACCAGGAATTGAACATCTTGTGATTTCCTATTCTAGGATTTCTCCAGAATCAAACAGGGAAATAAGATGAGACTATGCAGTGTTCAGTTTGTATATATTCCAAATGACACTAATATGCCTCTGAAGTCAGCGAAGCAAAGAAAACTGTATCAAAGATGTCCAAAGTTGCCATATAGTTTGGTGTGCTGTCCACTACAAATTGGATCAACTCTACATGGTAACCCACATAACACTACTAAATTGTTTCTAACAAGTGAAAAGAGTCCCTGATATCCTAATTGACTACCAGATGTAAACATAATCAATGCGTGCCTAGCACACCAAATGAAATACCTGTACAACTTTCACGTTGCCCTTTTTGAGTGACAGACTCCAACTTGGATTCAGGGTGTCTCATTGTTGTACTATACCACTTTGGTATTTTTAAACTAACGGGGATGATCCCCCACCACAAACACCCCAACCCTTCCTTCTAGCTGTTAGCTGCACTCAAATATCTCATCTTTGTTCTAAAATTCTTCAAAGCTACCTGCCACTCTTTATCTGAGGCCTCTAAGCTTACATATAGTATGAACTTTTCTCTTTCACTAGAATTTTTTATTTTGCATTGTAGAAAATGGTCCCACAAATTCTCCTGATTTCCACTGCAGATATTTGCACAAATTTAAAGCAACAGAGGATCATGATACCTGCAACATAGTGAAAGTAGATTATAGTTACATCAACTTTCACAAGACTTGCATTCAGGAAGCAGTCTGTTCTGATTTGAGTTCTGGTTCGTTCCTTGGTCGACCACAGCTTGGTCCTTGGTTGGCATTATTCCACAGAATCAGGGGAATATGGGGTTTCACTGAGTTTCAGATTTTTGATGAAAGTATGGCGAGATTTAGCCCGTTTCGGGAAGAAAAAGGCCCCTCTGCCTCTACTGGAGCTGTGAGGTTTAGTCTGAATGCCTAGGTCCAATATTTCTACAATGGACCGTTTTGTTTTTATGAAAGATTTTCTGAAAATGACATACCTTTGAGCCAGTGCCAACAACTCATTTTACCTTCTCAGGAAAACAAGAGATATCTATTTGCACCAGAGAATGTGGGGTGGAACCCCCAAGGACTGTCAGATCAGATCTATCTTGCAACCTATTTAGTTTATTGGCTTGCTACTTTTGTTATGCCATATGGAGAGAAGAGCCTAGTGCGGCCTGAGCTTATTTATCCTGGTTGCTTCCTTGCTGACAGACATAGATAGGCCATAGCCCCTACCGCTTTGATGAATATTTATCATGGACTAGGGAACTTGACAACTCACAGTTCTCCTAGAGACAGGAGTGTTTGCATGGCTACCCACTACTTGAGTGCATGGATTGGGTTGCTTTTACCAAGATTGTGCCAGAATGTGCCTGTTGATAATCCGTCAGCCCCACTAATTTTCCTGTTTCAAAACCACCCTGATCAAAGCCCACTTGAGCATTTGTCAAAGGCACGAAATTTGTTATCACATGTCCCCACTCATGGGGAGGAGGGTCTTGATTTGGCACATAGCTCTTATGACTTTCGACCATTTGTTGTTAAAGGCCCAAATGGGCTATCTTATAGTTTGCCTCATCATTAGTCTTCTGGTGTTTCTTTTTATGAGGATTGGTCGTGCTGTGTTAGGCCGAGCATTCTTGTATTCAGGAAGGGCAGCACCACAGTCTTAGAGCCCTACTATCCTCACCGCTTCTCGCGAACCTTTGGCTATGACCAGTCAGTTCCTCCAAATGTCAATTTTGCCATAGAGGGGCAATTATGTCGGAGCCATGATACCCACTTAGTTGCTAACAGTTGGTGGGACTACTTTTTCAGGGACGTACAAGATCAGAGGTGCACTCTCCCCGAGGGGAGGCGGGTTGGTCGAGTTGATATGTATTATGCCCACTGGTGGTTTAAGCATAGCAACATGTTCATGCAACCTCCTCAGAAGTTAAAGGAAGTAGAAGAAGCCCGTCTTGGAAGAACTGATCTTCCCCAGGTCTCTATTGAGCACTCCTTCCTTTATGCTAACTTTCCACGAATCGCGAGGGCTGTTAGAGAGTTTCATGCAGAGTGGGAGGCAAAGAACAAGGCCATTATTATAGATTGGCGGCCATATGCAGGGGCAATCAAGCCTCTGAGACGTCAGGAAGAGACTTCCTCGGGGCAGGATAAAGCCCCAACAGTTCGCAGAGTGTATTCATGGTGGGCTCATTTGCTATCAGATTGCAGCTACCCACAGGATGCCCTTATGACTATGAGCTTCATCTAGACGGATACACAAACGATCTGTGGCCACGATGGGAGAGACATTTGATAGGCTCGATTATCCGCGCTGAGCTCTTTGAGTATGCCTCTCTTGTAGAAAATGCGAGCACACTTCAAGACCTTTGGGATGGGGTGGCAAGGGCCGGCAAGCTCATAAGTGTTCGACCAAAGAAGATGGTTTTACAGCCTACTTTCTCACCTACCCGGGATGGTATGCAATCAATAATCTCCTCCTTTTGATTATCTAGAATTTGTTTTGCCTTGAGTGCTTCTTAACCTTGTCGTGTTTGTCATGCTTTCCCTCTCCTGTAGTGAGCTTTATTATTGTAAAAAATGTCCCAAACCAAGGAAAGAGGGCCTTTACCTTGTCAAAGAGGCCGCGATCTGCCAAGGATGCGAGTCCCAGCACGCGGGTGTCCCGCCCTCGCACTAGTAAGGGTGCTTCACAGGAGTAGCCAGGCAACGAATTTTATGTAATTTTGCTTATCTTTTAAAACACTGTCGAATCATACTATTGATCCTGCTGGTTCCTCAGATTCTTTGAATGTGCAAGTGACGGGACACCTCCCTACTGTGGATGAAACCACTTCATCGGGAGTGATGGAAACTGCAGAGGAGGGCAAGATGATGACTACAACCCCGTATCGGGCAGCTCGCTACCCTTCTCAGGTGGGGAGCTTACTAGTCATGCTCTTCTTGGTATGCTTAACCATAATGCATATAGTTATGAACATTTTTCCTTTGGACTGTCTTCTGATTCTATAACTTTCTCTTCTTTAGAGGAGGCTTGTGGAGGGAACGGTGCAATCACAACTCTTACAGAGAAATTGGGATTGAATGTCGATCCAGCTTCCTCGAGTGAGTTTCCATGTAATTTTTGTACATAAGACCTAGCTTCTTTTAGCTAGAAAATTATTTTGACATCTGCTTTCAGGCCTACTGAACGGAGAGTTGGCAGTTTCTATAAAGGAATTCACTGCGCTCTTGAGTTCAGGGTTGAATGAAGAACTCCGAGAATTTTCATCTGCTCTCTCTATTTACAGAGATTGTAGCTCGGTATTCGGAAGCCCTTTTAGCTGAGCTATGTACAGATAAAGGAGCAGAACCAAGCTCTCATATGGAAAATGACAGAGGCCTGGCCGCCCCTCCTAGCTTGGGGGCGGTTCAGGCTACCTGCGCCACTGATAAGCACGCTCACCCCGCTTCTTTGGTTTGTTGGCCTATCTAGTGCAGTCTTCGCTACTAACTTCCGGTCTTATATTGTAGCTGATTTACCTGCGACGGGACTCCTTGGCACTTTAGGAGAGGTCGGCGGGGATGATTTGATATTGGAGAAGAATGCTGACACTTGCCGGAGACCTCTAGGTCTATTCCTATGGCAGCTGGCGCGAGTGATGAGCCTTCTATTTTAGTAGAAATCTCATCTTCCGCTGGTGGGGTAAGATCTGGTGAGCATCCACACTCCCCTCCCTTATCTTCAGAGAAGGTGGACAGTTCCAATAGTGATTTGCTTCTTCTTTTCTTCTCTCAGATTGTCCAGCTATCAGAGGCACTGAGCCACCCCTGGCTGAGAGGAAGAGTACACATCATGCAGAGGCTTCTCCTCTTGCCTTAGATTCGGCAACTCCAACCATTGATGGGACCAAGGATGTTGATTTGGGAGGTATTGAACCTTTCATTCACTCATCGTATAGGAGGATATATATTTAAGATTTTTTAATTAGTGGCCGAAGTGTCGCCTAGGCAACGCCTAAGCGGACTCCTTGTCGCCTAAGCGCTTAGGGACCCCGTGAACGCCTTGGGTCGCCTTGACAACTATGTGTGGAACACAACCATAAGCAGGGTGAGGCACCAAGGAAGTGGGTTGGCAGTGTTTCATGTGAAAGCTGGGGTACAAATGGCTATTACTCACCAATTCCTGTCAAATCCAACACCCTATTACACCTTTTTGCAATGAATTACAACCTTTTCAAAGTGGGTTAACCCCACCTACTCCAACCGGATCAATCCATGTGCAAACAAGCTCTAACATGAATTATTCTTGGGTAACTTATCCCACTGGGACAGAATAGGATAACCCCAACCCTTTACCAAATAGGGCCCAACTGTCCAAATTAAAACTGTGGAGCAAATATTATTGTTAAAAAGATTATTTGAAAGCAATAACTGAGGGATCACAATAAGATGGTATTACACAGTGCAACCAATAGGGTTGTTTCAGGGAAATCATTCTAAAACTTCTCTGTCAAATCCATCCATGCAGCAGTGGCAATAAATGTGGCCAAGCAAAGCTTAAAGGTGCAACACTTATGGCCAACTCATAAGGAGCAACTAGTAGGTTTTCCCACCTAAAATATTATGTGATATTCGTTAACACTGAGTATGGATAGAAATACCAAAAATCAGTTTCACGTGTGGATCAACTGATTCAGATGTTTTTCAGGGCAAGCATCCATCCAAAATCTGCCCAATCACAATTCTTACAAAAGAATTGAACTGCCCATTTCTCTCAATCTCAGCTTGGATCCAAATCATGTCAGTATGGAATCTGCCAATCCATGCAAAGATAAGTCCATTATGGACTGAAAAACCACCTCCCTTTGGGGCAATTACAATAAGCATTTAATGAATTAGCCTCAGCAAATAGGTTGTGTGATACTTTGGTAGCAATCGGTTAAAGGAATCCAACACCACATCGGAGAATCATTTACACAATGAACTGGTCATGCGTTGATGGACTAACCATGATGATAATTCACGCCCACACAAGTCTACATCTCAGGGCAAACACCAGAATAGGGGTAAAACTTCTGCTACATCAAAACCCCAGAATAACTCAAATAAGTCTCCACAGAAAAACAACTGGAAGACACAACCCACTTTCATGTATTTTCCAGGTCTACCTATAACTGTCAGGAGTTCGAAGACTAGCAGAAACCATCCCAGAGGTCAGACCTACCACACTTATCATTATGCATAGCCATATTAGTTTAGTAGGTCTAGAAGGGATAGAGTTTATGGCAGGTCTACATATCATTCAAATCCCACTCAGAACTACAAACCTCCGGTTAGAAACTGGTTCGGGCAATCAAGGTCTTGGAACTTGAGAAACCATAGCATTCATGGTCAGCCTAGGACATTCACTAGTTACACCTCTCCAATTGGCCATTGGACTAGGTACTGGCATGAGAATGGTCAAAATGTTAACAAAAGAAATGCCAGATCACAGGAAAATACAAACAAGGCTCAAACTATCAATGCTGGAAACAAAGATCACAGTAAAAAGAAAACAAACAAATCCACACTGCCATTTGTTCCAAAATAAATGTGGATACCTAAATGTTTCTTATCCTATTTTGATTCATCTGTTGTTTTGGGGCCCAAACATTTTTGGATTCCAAACCACTCTACTTGATCTTTAATGCAGGTATGCCTGGCAGCCAAGCAAAACTTGTGGTATTTGGACAGTGGTTGCTCCAGGTATATGACAGGGGACAAGGCCAAATTTTGTATGCTGGTTGAAAAGAATGAAGGTCTTGTTACCTTTGGAGGTAACACCAAGGGTAAGATTGTTGGATTAGGAAAGGTGGGTAAGTGCTCTACCTGTTGTATTGATGAAGTTATGTTGCTAGAAGGTCTTGCATATAATTTGTTAAGTATTAGCCAGCTTTGTGATAAAGGTCATAGGGTAGTTTTTGACTCTAAAAGTTGTAACATTTATGAGCCTAACTCTGATAATGTTAAATTTTTCGGTAAAAGAGTCAATAATGTTTACCTAGTTGACCTAGATGATGTAGCTCATTCAAATCTGTGCCATGTGCCGGTCGATCAACAGTTGGTTTCATCATTCCATATAGATGCGGATCGTTGCGATCAGCAGCAGGGATTCCAGCAACAGGAAGAGCTCGTAATACACCTTGTAGGTATCGATGAACATGACGCGGAGGGAGACGCCGTCCGAAAATTCTTCGCCCGATATGGCGGTAAACAGTTTTTTGAGCACCGGGGCGATAAGGGGAACTTTCGACCAGTTTGTATACCTGACGTCTTCGTATCTGTATTTCGGATCGTAGTCCGCGGGGACCTGTTTTGAAAAGTAAGCCCAGTCGTTATGGACATCGTTGAAACTGGCGAGCTGGTGATTCGGCTTGACAAAGGCAAGGTCGAAGGTGGGATCGAGGAGGACCCAGTGCGTACCGGTGTAGGCTTCTACCACGTTGTGAGCGGCCCATACGTTGCCGGCTTTCATTTGTGCGATGCGGACGGGGTAGTGGAAGGTGCCGATGATCCGGGCGAGGACTTCGGAATAGGATCCGCAGGCCCCTTTGGTCGTCATCAGGTCAACTTGTGTAGAATGAAAGAGGGAGGCGGTGAGGCCAAGGTCGATGGATGCATGCTGGAAGGTCGTGGCTCTGTTAACCAGGAGGTCATGGCAAGCGTGCATGGCCTTTACTACGACTGAATCGTGGGTATCGTCGGCGTCGATATGGGTCTCGATCTCGGAATGGATGACGGCAAAGAGCCCGTTCTCATAGCGGGACTGCATGACGAAATAAAAAATCGAAGCCAGGACAAAGCCATTTATGAACATCAGAAAATGCAAATTCTTCCCGATCTTCTTGCAAAAGAGGTATGCTTGCTTCATAAGTGCTGCGTATGTAGGTCGTGGTTAGAGTAATTCACTAGGATATCTTAATAACGACACAAGTATTCGGCTTATTATAGCCTAAGCGGAACCACTTATCTTTCTTTTTCAAATCGATGCACACCTTGTTTCATTGCAGGAATTACTCCCATTTTGGGATTAAAATGAGATTAGAAAAAGCGGAGAAGTCTCGTTTTTGCTCCTGTAAGGTTAAAACGGTGTTAAAACACCCTATGATTTACTCACTCAAAACTAGCAACACACAAATGCAGGGAACAACCTACAACCAAGTCTTGTACGAGGCGGAGGTTTGATCTAGGATCTCCTCATGCAAGAGGTGGCATTCCGGATATGCCTAACCTCAGTCACGTCTTTTTATATACTCCTTGGTTGAAGGTATACACACATTATAAGAATGAAAATACAATAAGTATCATATACCTTTTGAGAACAGTCCTAGGCATACATCTAAACAAAGCAGTAAAGACATAAGCAATCAAACAAAGGAGATAGGAATTTTAAGGTGGTTCGGTCTTAGCTTTGAGACCTACGTCCACCCTTCACTCAAACTAGAGTGAGACTTTTCACTGATACACAGCTTAATTTCGCTGATCCACTACTTCGGGGACGAATCCCTACAATTGCTGATCCACAACTTTGGGGAATGAATCCCAGACTACTGAGTCTCACAACTTGCTACACCCACTGAGCTTCACAGCTTACTATCCAAGGATCAAATCCTCGCCGTTGAGCAACACAGCTTGAAAAAAAATTCAAAAAAAATGAAATGAAGAAAACAACACACAGATAGAACAATAAGGACAATGTAGCTCTCTTAAGTAATCAATTCTGTATCTGATCCAGAAATCGAAACTTTAGCGACAGTCTTCTCTCAGACTTCTTCTCTTCTCTCCGATACTCTATTTTCAGTAGCTCTCTCTTACCCTTCTGCGAAAGGCGTTACTCTCTCAGCTTCTCCTCTCTTCTCTCTCGAGATCCTCTTCTCTGGATTCTCACTGCTTACCAACTTCAATCGCTCTCTCTTTTACTTCTCTGCTCTCTTCTTCTGTACACCCTTCTCTTTTGAAAGATCCTCTGCAGCTCTTCTATTTTTCTCACACTCACTCTTCACTCCGAATGAGAGATCTCCTTTTATATCTACAAGCTGATTCTTGTAGTCCCCACAAGATTCTAGTCCGGCGTATGGAGGGAACATTCCCGCCAATAGCTTTTCAGGAAAAAGAAACTCGATCAAATCCACGTGTCAAATCTGAAGAAGAAGTGAGTCCAAGTGCCGAAGAATCTATGCGAAGGAGATTTCCAGAGCTATTCTATACTGTAAGTACACTACACCCTCCATTCATGCAGTTGAATTTGGGGACCAAATTCTTTTAAGTGGGGGAGGGTGTAGCACCCCTGATAATTAAATGAATTAAAATTCTTAAAATTTTTGCATAGAAATATTAAGGGGTCTCGACACACACATTTTTATTCCAACAGCCAAAATAAATGAGCCGCGATATTAAACTAGCCCATTAGCCAATTATAAATATATAAAATTCTAGCCTGACAACCCACGTGTATGTATAAACATATATATATAAAGCCCACATCTTCTTTTTAACCCAACCCTTTCACTCAGAGTCCCAAAAGCCCAAACCAAGCTGAGCCCAAGTGGGCCATCTCACATGCGGCCAACCCAAAATCTCACCCGATCACCCAACCAGAACAACCTGCATGATCGACCATGCATGAAGCTTAGCCTTTAGGGTTTAGGCTCTAAGTTTTGGTAAGCATCCGTAAACAAGGAATGGCTAGAGCAACGTCAGGAAGGGATTTAAAACCCTGACATTCCATGTCCTCGAACCCTCTAAAAACCCTACCTCCGATTGCTTATCTGCCTCTGTTAGAAAACCCCTCCCTATAAAATCACCTCCCCATCGAACGTAGCAACACCCTTGCTGCGTCGTCCTCCTGCCATTGCTGCTCTGCATCATCTCCTCCCTACTATTGTTCAAAGGAGCATGCAGTGTAGCCATGTCTCCTTCCATCTTCTTCCTGTTGACGTGCAGGACAAGCATCTTCTTCCTCTCCTTCATCCTGCCAACTGCCTGCACAAGAAGAGGAGCCATCTTCTTCTTCCCCCTTCACCCCTGTTCCAAATAGGGTACCGTTCTTCTGCAAGCTCCCCACTGTTTAACGTCCAGATCTTCCAAAAGGTAGGTTTTCTCTACACCTTAGGCCCAATGAGACCAAAACAAGCTAAAACATATTATAGCAAGCATTCTTATCATGTCTTAAATTCCTGAAATCATCATTTGTTATTCTAGTTTTAAAAGTGAACCACGTCCACAATTGTATTAAAAGAACACCAGCTTTAAGCAAAGCTTTATAAATGTGAGTTCTGACTAAAGGAGGTCTCATTCCTTGGCCACATCATCTCAAAGGAAGGTATCACTGTGGATCCTTTTAAAGTTGAAGCCGTCAAAAACTGGAGTAGACCAATGACTGTGACAGAAGTTAGGAGTTTTCTTTGTCTGGCTAGCTACTACAGGTGATTTATAAAAGATTTCTTAAAGATTATTGTTCCTCCGACCGAGCTTACAAGAAAGGAAAATCTTTTTATATAGTCAGAGGATTGTGAAGAAAGTTTTTTGACTCTTAAAGAACATCTCACTACAGCACCTGTGTTAGCACTGCCAGTTGAAGGTGGTGGTTTCAAGGTCTACACTGATGCATCAGGCAATTCCCTCGGATGTGTTTTAATGCAGCATGGTAGGGTAATTTGTTATACTTCGAGACAATTGAAGCATCATGAGGAGAACTACCCAGTACATGAACTAGACTTAGCTGCTGTTATATTTGACTTGAAGATATGGATACATTACCTATACAGAGAAAAAATTCACAATATTCTCAAACCACAAAAGTTTGAAATATCTCATCCCTCAGAAGGAGTTAAATATGAGGTAAAGAAGGTGGCAGGAATATCTCAGGGATTTTGATTTTTCTATTCAATTTCACCCAGGGAAGGCTAATGTTGTGGCCGATGCACTCAGTAGAAAACTAATGACAAATCTATCTAGCCTCAGGGTAGGCATGACAAACCTCCTTGAAGACTTTGCCCAGTTGAACCTAGATATTGACACGGAAAGTGAAAGGTGTATTATTGCCAACATCCGATCATAACCTACATTAATTGAAGATCTAGCAAACCTGCAAGATGATGATCCTATACTGGTTGAGATCAAAACTAATATTGATCAATGGCCAGATTTCTTTGTCACGACTGATGAGAAATTACTATTCCAAGGTCAGATCTGTGTGCCAGATCAAGCGGAGACTAAGAAGTTAATTACGGAAGAAGCTCATAGGTCGCATTATGCTATTCACCCTGGTGCTACCAAAATATATCAAGACCTAAAGAACATTTCCATGGTCCAAATAGTTGATGCTATTGCTGATAAGATTCTGCCTACACTATGGCCAAGCAACATGCCGATTTTATCCATGATTGACTTGAACTTTCCATGGACATATGCATCACGCAAGTCCGCCGCTACACCAACTGATGTTAAAATAAAGTCCAAGATTAGAGACTCTAAAAGATAGCACATGATATTAAAGTTAGGCTATCAGTCGGGCATGGGTCTTGGCACACAATTACAGAGGTGAACTAAGCCCGTCCCTAGGGGCAGAAAGATGAACAAAAGGGGCCTCGGCTACCGGGAGTCATCATTGTCAATGTTAGGAGACTCCGGGCCACTGACATGGGATTATCTCCAGTATTTTGTAAAGGGGCCACTGCAGCCCGGTACATTGAGGTCACCGCCACCATGTCAGAGAAAGAAGGAAAGTGCCGCTTATGCCATGCTCGGACAGCCTCCGTTGTTAGATGGGCTGGTCCATGATTTTACTGATTACTCCAAAGTTTTTTCCATGATGTTTACTAAAGAAGAAAGCCTGAGAAAGCCCGAGGGGATGGTGATGCAGTATTCACATGGGAAGCCAGCCCAGCGTCCCTGGGAAATGGAGAGCTCGACGACCACTTTGTCTCTTTCCTGCCTGATTTCTATCTTTCAGCAGCTGATTTTCGTCCCCCATTCACTTCCTCTTCTCATTGATTCATCAATGTTTCAGTCTCCTTTTCGGCGTGGGAGGTCGATTGAATTTCTGATTGTTAATTGTCCATGCGGGCGCTGCCCACCAATTTATCTTACATCCAGGTGGTTGCCCGATTCTCCAGCTGACCTATCAAATATGTGGTTCTCCTCCTCTGACCCCTTCTTCGATGTACTCTTCCCCACACTTTGCCCTCGTGCCCTTCCTCCTCCTCCATCAAATTCTTCTTGCTACGTGTTATCCACTAAGCTCGACCAAAAAAATGCCAAATTTGAAACTGAGGTTTCAGTGGAGGATTACGCTATGTTCTACACATCCTCTTCCCAGGGGCATGAGACCCCTGCTTCTTTTCCAGTAGGTTTCTTATCAAAAGAGGATCTCGCGTTATTTTCAAAAGAAGGTAATTGAGCGTAAATTTTAAGTAGGTAATATGGTTTTGAACCGTAAATTCATCAGGTCCGGAGGTCCAAGGTCTAAATTATAGCCTAATTGGGAAGGGTCGCTCATTGTTAGAGAGGCTTATCCAGGGAACGTGTATCGTCTAGTTAACGCAAAAGGTGAGGAGCTATCTCACGCTTGGAATGGGTTGTATCTTAAATGCTTTTACCCTTAGAGTCAAGCTAATGCCAACCCAGTAGTAAGGTGTCCCTCCCTTTGACCACGAAGGAGGACCCCAAGCACGGCAATCACACACTACAAGGCAACTCTGGTCAGGTTTTCCCTCTACTATGCAACACTGTCTCTCCTCTGGCCATACCTAGGGGAAGTAAAGGTCCCTGCTTTTCTCTCTTCGACCAGGCGTAGGGGTAAGGGGTGAATAAGTGGGAGATGACCAACCTAGACACCCCAACGAGAGGAGGTCTCAAATAGGGGCAGTCTGTTATGACCTGATTCCACAATAAGGAAATGAAAAAGAAAAATCAACCAGAGAAAAGGAGCATGAATCAAGGTAAAAGCCACCACGTCAATCAAAGCACAAAGTGCAAATCTCAAATTGCTCCAAGAAAAGGAAATCAAACTACGCATGGCAAGAGTGACAGTACAATTTCCCCGCGGGATGTCATGAGCCCAGTCGTATGCATGCCTAGAGTGGATAAAGGTTCGATGATGGACATAAAGCCCCGGCGCAACAGATCGAATCTCCAACCGGGTCGTCATGGGAGGGTTCAAGCCCTAAAAGATTCTATCCCTATGCTAGGCTTATCCCCAAGACTTCTTCCACTTCTCCCTCAAAGGACTCGAACATACCCAGGGTATGGCCCTAGGAGGGGCACCGTCATATGGGTGAGATAGACTCAACCAAAGTTTGCCACCCTAAATGCACGCCAACCTCGGGGGACTTTTAGTGGGACAGGTTGGGCTCTCGCTATCAGGACAGAACTAGTCTATTTCAAACTCCAAAAAAATCAAAATATTTGAAAAACTACATATGGGATGATTGCCGGGATGGCTTATGCTCCACAAATGACTTTTACACGTTTTTTTTAAAGGGTGGTGCCACTAATTATATTAAATGAGAAAAAAGAGATGTATAATTATAGCCAATTAATTTTTAAATTTTTCCCTACAAAAAGATCACACCAATATAGTGTCAGAGATATTATTTCTCCAACGAAATAGAAAGAGAGTAATTAAGAGAGTCCACGTTACAAGATTATGAAAATATGCATCATTTCATGAAAGGGCACATAGAGTTCCGTTTCTTTTATAGTATTGCAGTTTATTTTTCACGATACAAAACTCTAGACTCCGTGTATCGTGAGAGGCACGTCTTCCGTTTCAAAGAAAGAAAGTGTCATTGATGTGTTTCTCATCTTACAGATGATTCTGATTTTTTTAATAGGTTTACTTTGATAATTAATGTCTTAGAATCTAGACTGATATTTTCCCTTAAATTATTCAAACATGTGACGTGACAAGAGGTCACACTACGAGCGGTGCATCAAATGGAGCTCTCTTCAAATAAGTTGGTCCAGCCTTGGACAAAGCCGTGGGCACGAGTCTACGTTGTAGCCCAATAAAAGCTAAGCCTGCCCCTGCAGCGGAGGAAAGTTTTGAGTAACAGCCACTTCATTTGATCATCCGTAGACAAGTTGGACACGTCCTTGCGGATTTGTCGGTAGAGCTTTGATCTCTACACAAGAAAGGCAACGAAAGTCTCCTTGGGCAATTAAAAATGGCATGAACAAGCACACGGAAGTTAGACTTCTGAGCAAATTTAGTGGCACAAGTCTCTCTCTTTTGAGAGAGAGAGAGGTCTACATGGCCTACCTCTACATCTTTTATAGCTAGCTATTCGAGGGGTCTCGCAGCTGTACGGTCTATAAAATTCAAACATGACGATTAATCTGCCCTTTGAATCTTTCAAATTTTTTTGAGACTCTGTTGCGGTTGCGGTTAACTTACCCGACCCACCCCAGAGGGTCGAGTAAGTTAACCGAGCTCGGTTAGTCATGTTGTGTGTGCGGAGAGGGCGGAGTACACCGTTTATGAAAGAGGAAAAGGGAAAAAAAATAAATAAAAAGGTATGTCAAGAGAGCAAAGTCCTCGCAGGGGAAACCCTAGTCATAAGCATGCATTCCCAAAGGCAAAAAGGGCAACAAAATTTTTCCTAAGTCACAGACCGAACCTCAACAGGTAATAGGGTATGGGAGGGAAGTCTCCCAACCCTTCAAACCCCCTCGTGAACTTCCCCAACTAGTTTCTTCCTTCTCCTTCCATGGTGTGCCATAAGCTTGAGGGGCGGTAAGGACGGACTTAGGAGGATGTGCCGTACGAAATATCAAGTGAAAGCACAAAATTCTAGCACGCTGACCCTCTGTCAAATTGTTTAAGAATGATTAATGAATTTAAGATGGTGACCGAGTAAGCTTTTTCTTTGGCCTACATACCACACCATGCCTCCACAAAATAAAAAAAAACAAACAAAACAAAAAAAATAGCACACATAAAAAAACTCTAAAAAAATCATCATCATTTGTTTGATTGCATTATGCCTGATCATCTTTTAATTTCTTATTTTCATCTGCCTACTTGCATGTTGCATTTTTCCATCTTGTTTATTTTGCCTTAGTCGATTAAAGGCTTGGCCCCTTGACTCTTTGTGAAGGTCAAAAAAAGATATCCCCTTGCTTATCGAGAAAGGGGCCAAGTTGAATAGATTAGCTAACCTGTTAATTGGAGAAATGTGACCTATAGGGATAGGAGAAGCACAAGTACACAAAGAATGCAAAGGGGAACAACTCAAGTAATATCAAAATGATGCTCTTTTCTTTCTCATTTTCATATACATGTGTGTACAAGTGCAAAATGTCGAGGAGGTGGTGTACAATAATCTCTCTCTAGCTCTCATCACCACCCTCCTCTCTCCTCTCTCTGCTCTGGCTCACCCCTATCTCTAGGAGAAACTCATCGAGGCCTCATCGACCCCTGGCTAGCCACCGACCTCTCGACTAGCGCACGCTCCTCCGCCTCATTCCTCTGCTGTGCAGAGGAACCTACCAAGTAGCTCATGTTGGAGTAGGCACTGGGGCGCCCCTCTCGCTGTGCTCGCTCCTGGCTTCTTCGGTAACTCTCCTCTGTCGATCACAAGCACTCCTCGAGGGCACCCGGTCGGACCTTCATTTCTGATAGCTCCTGCTCGCGCTCGGCTCACTCTCTCCTCTTCACCCCCAGAAGAATCTGTAGCTCCATCGTCTCTCGGGGTAGCTCCTTTGCCTCTCGGCACCTCCTCTCCTCCAACTCCACGACCCGCTGGTCACAAATCGTGAGCTCGGTGCCTACCAACACAGAGTGAGTGAGCGCCTCCTACAACTCTTTAACCTGCATAAGTCATTACATTTTATAAGCATAATGTTATATTTTTGCAAGGAAATAATGTGCATATATGAGTATTATTTGTGAACTGACTCGTGTAGCCAAGTCATGTTCTGCCGCCTCAGCGCACACCACTGCTCCTACTAGACGCTCCTCTAGCGAGGTGATCTCTGAGGTCGGGTCCTCGTGCTCGAAGAAGCACCTCCTGCACCTCCTGTTGTTGCTCCCTGCTGGGCACGCTACATTAACTGAGACAGTCAGTGGCTAAACACCAAGAATTCAAGAGTAATTAACAACATATAGCTAGTGCATACTCACCAGGGGCTCCAAATCCGTCCGCGTAGTTGCAAGCTAGGCCTCCAGCCTGTGGAGATGAACCTGCATGTCCCCCACCACCGCATCACGTGCATCCTGCATTTGTTGCATGTTAGTAGCATGTCTCCATAAGCATATAGCATTAAATATAGAAAGCATGCATACATACCCCCACTGGCCTCATCTAAGGCTGACCGGCGTACCTCTCCCAATAGTGTTGTAAATATGGCAAGCTATCTGGTGCATGGGAGACGACCGAGGTATCGCCCCGCTGCCAATCAGCGTACTGCTCCGAGAACTGCAGCCACCAATCTGTCACCACTGCTCGTCTATGAGTCTTCCGCCCTATCCCACCTAGCTCTACGACATCAACCCACTCCTGGTGTAGGCCCAGCATCCTCATCGCCAGCCTCAGTCACAGGGGCTCGATCTCGTTTAGGCAGTGAGCCCAGATCTCACGCCTAAACAAGGGTCGACCTCCTACAACCCATGGCTGGCCCTTGTCAATCATCCCTAGGTATGGCCTCCACACAACCTGCATGTACGCATGTCATCATCATATCATAATAAGCAGGAAATAGAGCAAAATGCATATACACCACACGTACCAAGGAAGTGGGGTAGTCCTAGAACTCCCGCCTAAGCACTCTCAGCTCGTAGGCATGAGGCGCACCGATCATACATGGTAGCCAGCGACGTGCCAAGGGGTATGCATCCGCATGTCGAGGAGTGACCCTGTCCATCCGCATGTAGAGGTGGCTCCACACCTGCATTCACAAGCACTAGCATCATTCATAATCATAATCATTCATACGCATAAACATAAATTTTAATCATAAGCATGGAAAATAACCAAAAAAATGCGTACTTGAAGGAAAGGTGAGAAGCCGCCAACAGTCGTCTCTCGACCCATCCCCATGGACAGGTCAGCTATCAAGTGCGCCAGCAGGGCGGCACCCCAGGCCCATCGCCCCACTCCGTCCAGGTCCTCCAAAATTCCTAGAAATCTACAATTCATGTCATCTCCCTTTGTCCCCAAGAGTAGCCTCCTGAGCATCAAAAATAAGAACCTTCTCACATCCATGTCCACTCTCTCTCTCTGGGTAGGGTCCTGGTAGTAGGCCACTCGAGCCCTTGCGGTTAGATGCTCAGCAAACTCCCCCAGTGATTCCCCCATCTTCTGCTAAGACTCTCCTTGCCCTAGGACCCCCGTCAGCTCTGTCCTAAAAATCATCCTGCAGTCCCTAGGGCCACCTACCACTGTCTCTAAGCCTAGAAGTCTACGGGCTAGGTCTCCGGAGTCAGGGAGGGTCACCCCGCTCACCGCCTCACCATCTACCCTCAGTCTTGTAATCCTTGTCACATCTTCGAGGCTTGGCACCATGTGCCCCCAGGGCATTAGGAAAGCCCTGCTCACTCTATCCCATCTCTCCCTCAGCACCTGAATCAATATCAGGTCTGGTCGTACTGGCTCGATGCTGAGGAAGGCGCCAAACCCCATCGCCTCTACAACATGGGTTTTTACCAGAGTTTGATTCTTTTCTTGGATTTGACTTAGTCTTCAACTTCCTAGCTACAAAATAGGAGGAAGAGTAATTAGGTGTATCTTTCAAGAGGAACACCCCAGCTCTTTATATAATACTTTTGCGATACAAGAAGTTCTACAAAACCAATATGAGACCAAACATTATATTATGAGGCGTCAAAAAGCACTCAGGGATTCAGCAACACAGATACGATCCATGCTCATGATTACCAACGAACAAGAGTGTTCAAACATCACTCAAACATATTAGACTCTAAACCCTAGGACAGTGGATAGGCGGAGGAAATCATCCTAGCTCGACCTTCTTGACGATCATCTCACATTGGGTGCCCTTCCCCGACGCGGGCGCCCCGGAGATCATGACCTTCAATGGCTTCCCAGCTACGCATTTCACCGTCAATCCCTGCACCCAGCATCGTAATCAAAACACACACACATTAAAAAAAACTCGTAAAACAGGACAACCTCAAAACCAATAATAGGCAAAACGCACTGAAACAGAAACCGCCAGGATCCCGATTTCACCAACCTTAACAGCACGGGGATGGCTCGAACGGAGGATTGGAAGCGAGTTCCCGAAGCAGTGACAGTGGGAGCAGGAAAGGGAAGCCAGAGAAGAGGACGGAGCAGGAATGGCGGAAGAAGAAGGGAAGAGAGCGCGAGCGCGGGGGAGTGGCTTGCTTGGGAGGTGGCAGCAGCACATCCCGGTAGCTGCCGCTGCACTGTGCGCCATCTCTCTCTCTCTCTCTCTCTCTCTCTCCCTCTCTCTCTCTCTCTCTCCTTCGCGATACCGGAGCGGAGCGGGGCGGGGCGGGGCGAGAGGAAGGGGATGGCGTGCGGATGTGGAACGAGAGACGCGGGAGTGGCCACTGACGCAGCGGCGTGGGGCCCACCGCACCGAGTTGGGCGAGTTCCCGTCAGAAGCGCTACCAGCCTAATATTCTCGGTGGTTTTCTGCCTAGATAGTAAATATCCCTATAAAGTATAAACTGCAATTTTTTCATGTGTATATCACACATTTTGTCAAAACTCACGGTAGGATATGAAGTTTTTTTGGTTGTGCACTTGTGCCGGGGCTCATAGGCCGCAAAAACATGTCGGGCTGACATATCAAAGTGGAATGCTCACTCCAAGCATAATGACACATATCTGGGAGCAGCACAATTGAGATTTAAATCCAAACTTGCTCAATGGGACTACCAGAATTTATCAAAATTGAAAAGTGAAGGGGAGTAAATAGACAGGAAGCACTTAAAATTCCCAGTATACCAACAAATCAACATTTCAAAATTGCTGCCCAAATCCACAACATGCTTAATAGCATCATCCTGAACGCAATCTTTCAGATCCGGGTAGAAACTAGCTAGGCATTCCGTAATGATTACACTTCAGTTGACTCACATAGAGAGGGTCGAATGGAATATACTTTGAGCAAAGCTGGACAAACAACTGCACAAGCGATAAAATTAAGATCTATAAAGAAAGCAAGACTCAACAAACACTGTTAACACTCGGTTGTTTTGTGCATATGATGATACAAATAAGGTGCAGGTTGTTTTGTGCTCCATAGAAAATGTGAGACCACAGAAACATACACTCCAGCAATAGCAAAGATGATTTATTTTATCTAAAATAATATGAGGGTTGCTCAAAACGAAAAATAGATTGGTTGTTGTACCCCTTGAGAGTGAAACCCTTCTCAAATTGGCTGATGATGACGCCCACCTGAAACAAATCCAGAAACTAGAGAAGAGAAGAGGGCCGATAGCGGGGATCGAGAGGGAAGAGAGGTAGATCCGGCTCTAGGGCGTTACGGGACAACCAAATGGAAGTTTGGGATAGCCGACTAAATGTGGCTTAATCACATGGCAATGAGTAAGTTAGCCAACTAGATCTGGCTTAACCACTTGGAATGAGTGGGGTTAGCCGACTAAGTGTGGCTTAACTACTCGGGGATGAGTGGGATAGCCGACTAAATGCAGCTTAGCCGCTCCCGTAATCTCTAAACATAGCAATAGAATGCCAAAGAAGACAAGAAGACTTTGATGCAACCAATCCTTTTGCCTCCTCCAGAGAGGAATCTCTCTCTCTCTCTCTCTTCTCTCTTTCCCTTCCCTTGCTCCCTATTCTAACGATACTTCACACCTCAGTTCACCATTAAAATGATGGACCGAAAGGAGCAACAAACAAATGGACTGATAGTTAATCAATCACTTTAACTAATATTAGTGAACCATGGGCACCACAAAGAGATTTGAAGTGGGCAATAACTAAGCACCTCAAATGATTACAACTGCGAGAGGAAGGGACGACTTGTATAAAGCTGTACCAGGATTAAGAAAAGAAGAAAAGAAAGGCCTTAAGGGAAGAACAGAGGGGTGGGCCTCCTGACTTCCCCCAGTACACCTCCTTGGCCAGTGCACGTCTTTAGCCGGCACAACCCTTCGACGGCACGCATCCCTCACTGGTACACCTTGTTCATTCTCTCGCCGACATAAACAACCTCTTCCTTCACCGGCACACCCTATTCAATTCCTCGCTGGCACACTCATCAAACCTCTTCGCCGGTGCACACGCCAGCACCTTTACCCGGTGCACCTCCCAAGCCCTCACCGGTACACTCCCTGAGTTCCTTCGCCGGCACATACCCTCCGAACGCTTCACCAGCACGGCCCCCAAGCCCTTCACCAGTACACTCTCCCCCGGCACACACCAATCACCCTTTTTCTCTTCTTTCTTTCTCAAAAAGTTGCACGAACCACACTTATGTGAAACCTGCACGGGGTACACTCTCCCTTTTACCCCTTTTTTAAAAAAAACATGTTCGAGCTATCCCCCCTTACCCCGTGCAAACGTGCACGGGGTATGCGCCTCGACCTCGTGCACCTTGTACACGAGACATCTCCCACCCCGTGCACAATGTGCACGGGGTATGTCCCATACCCCGTGCAGGTGTGCACGAGGTATACTTTCAACCTCGTGCACATCCTGCACGAGGTCTCTCTCTCTCACCCTTCAAACCCCCCTTTCACCGGTACGCCACCCTGCCTTCACCGATACACCCCCCCATTCCTCCAGCGGCCCATTCTTTGATAGAGAAACACAAGGGAAAAAAAGAAAAAGAAAATTCAAGGAAATTCAAAAAAATGAATAAAAAACACATAATGGAATAAATAAATTAGAAAATAAGAGTAAAATTCATGCAGACCAATCGATAAATGACAATAATAGGATGACTTCTAAACTTATGAAAAGCTTTTGAAAATCTATTTTTGAACAATTTATGAAAACTGGGTTGCATTGCATTGCATTCTCATATTATTATAGGTTGCATTGCATTAGAATTCATGCATTAGGTGCATTTTGATCATTCAAATGAACAAGCTAAAAACTTGCATCTTGCACTCATGTTGTCTTGCACTTTGCAATGCATTTAGGTCATACAAGCAAAATCTGAAATTTTACATCACATTACATTTTGCATTACATTTTACATGTTTTCCCATCGTGTGCTTGCATGTAAATATATACTATTTACCCCTGTCCTTGGAATTTCTATGACCTTATGCTTTCTTGTTAAATAATGTTACATTTGAGTCATCACTAGTGTGTTTCATGTCACACACTCAAGGGAGTAAATATTTGATAAGTGCATCTATGTAGGGGGAGCTGCATTGTTATGTGTTCATAATATTTGCGGTATACATGATGAATCAAATTCACACACTTCATGCACTAAATGTAAAAATATGTGTTAAATACAAGGATATAGGAATTTTCTTTCAACACTCTAGAGAAATTAAACTTGTTGCATGAATCTTGTTGAGGCAGTTGAGGAAAAGCTACCTGCTTGTCTTTGTAGAAAGAAACTAAAATGATTGGCAGAGCAATGTTTAGCCTCACGGAGTAAATTGGATGCATGTCACTTGAGATGTGATGTGATATACTTCTGAAAGGTGTTGGACTGAAGTACGTCTGCTCAAAATGAGGTGAAGTGGTTCATTCTGAGTAACCGGAGAGTCTGGCATGAGCTCCCTGTGTCTCCTTGAGTAAAAAAGAATTATTTGCACTTGATCACTCTTGAAAGATTCTGATTGTCAATGTGAATTGCTTGAGTTGAAAATTTAAGGTGAATACTATTTGTGGCAAAGCGTAGCCTCCAACATGCTATTCTCTAAAAATGAAGTGCAGTCTGTAAAATCTCACATTATGTTGATCTAAAAATCTGAATATCTATATGACTACAATCTATTTTCATGTTACTCACATGCACATTCTGTAATTTGATTTAATCTATTTTTCGTTCGATCTTTTCCATTTTTGTTTTGCTCCTTGTTTCCATTTTGTTCTCAGCTCCCTCTGAACTCTTTCAGAGGAAGGGAGAGTATTCTCCTGGTTCTTCCCTCTGTGGAATCACAGGAAGAGAGGTCTGATACCTCTGGGTTGGTGAATTGCTGGGACCAATTCACCGGGTTCCTTCGGGAAGCTGTGTGACAGCGTCTGTTGCAGACTAAGTCTGCTGTGATTGGTACTTGGCCAAGTAAGGAACCTCGCTCAGTCTGAGTGAAGGAGTGGACGTAGGCAGATTTTGGATCTGGCCGAACCACTATAAAATTGCCTGTGTGTTGTGTGATGGTTTGATCATTTTCCATTTCTCATCTGAAGTCATATATAATTCCTTTCGTGGGCTAATCTACTCGGTATTCTGAGTGTGGTGCAGCACATAACCAGTATATAAAAATCCATAGTTGGAAGGATAGGTTATGCCTATCTGGAAGCCTGCCTCTTGCATGAGGAGATCTTCTGATCGAACCTCCGCCAAGTACTGGTGTCCATGAGTGCAGCACATTTAAGTGTTGCTAGTAGATTACTTTCGCTGCAGCCTTAAACCTCTTGAATTGCATACTGCTTCAACACTACTCTTCAATTACTTGATTAATATGTTGAGTGTTATTGATTACAGCGCGTTGAGTCTGACCAGCTTCACCGTTCCCAGTTCATCTTGACTATTTCTTTCCCTTTACATGTGCACACCATCTATCTATTTTCTTATCTCTTCTGAGTGATGGACTTGATCATTCTGCTATTCCATCTCACATTTGATTGTCATTGAAATTGTTTGCTAAAATTTGATTTGGGTGACAAATATATTCATCTCCCCCTTTCTATATCTGTCATTCAATTTTTCATTTGGTATCAGAGCAGGTTACCCATTATGTGGTCCAACGACCAGGGTAGACCAGGAAACAGTGCTCCTCGTAGCTTCATAGCTGAAGGGCACTCCATTAACAAACCTTCGTTCTTCGATGTGACTAACTATCTATATTGGAAGAATAGGATGGAGGTGTTTCTACGTCCGTAGGAAGTTTACGACGGTATTACTCCTCGTCATAAATCCATTAAAAATAATTTTGATTTCCTCTCCCCACCTGCCAATTCCCACCCTCATGCTTAACTCTCTCACATTGCTCTCCCTCTCCTTCTCTTTGGCGGTCTCTCTCTCAGACAGTGTCTCCCATTCTCGTGACGGGCTTCGACCTTCCCCCTCTCTCTGGCAAGAGGCGGCAGCGGCAACGGCGACGGCTCCCTCTGTAGGTAAGCACTCGCCCTCTCCCTCTCTCACTGTCTCCCTCTCCCACTCTCCCTCTCTCATCGTCTGCCTCTCCCACTCTCACTGTCTCCCTCTGTCTCCCTCGCCCGTTTGGACAGTCTCAATGTCTCCTCTCTCACCGGAGCTCTCTTTGTTGA
Source organism: Amorphophallus titanum (assembly GCA_024336825.1). Classification (NCBI taxonomy): domain Eukaryota; kingdom Viridiplantae; phylum Streptophyta; class Magnoliopsida; order Alismatales; family Araceae; genus Amorphophallus; species Amorphophallus titanum. The sequence continues at coordinate 432,592 of JANBPO010007839.1, read as the reverse complement.
GTAAAGTTATGTTTTGATGATGTCTCACTATAAGTCATTGGTCAATCAATTTTGAAACTCATGAAACACATTTTGAATGACTAGGTGTGAAGAAGGTCGACCTTATGATTAATTGCATCGACCTCACTAGCTCAGCGCTAGTTATCAAATGTATGAAGAAGGTCAACCACACCATGAGTAGTATCGACCTCACCAACTCCAGTAGCAGCCCGTCTGATGGAATTTCTAAAGCAGTGTCGACCTCCATCTTTCAGAAGGTCGACCTCAAGTCCTCATAGAAGCCGTTGTAGCAGCTCATTACAAGAGTGGTGTCAACCTCAGATTCTCAGAGTGTCGACCTTATACCCTCACAAAAGATGTTACACATGTTGTTCTTCATGGCTGCCTTGACCACGTCATCAGACGCATCGACCTCTTCAAGTTTTCAAGTCAAAAGTGTCGACTCCAAGTGTTCTGTTGTGCCACGCTACGTCGACGCCATGGGCTCAATGCGTCAACGTAGGTGCCATTCTAGCAGGCCTCCAAGCAAGTCTTCACAGTCGCGTTGACCTCACTTTCACAGGAGGTCGACCTTAGGCTCCTCCCAGAAACTGTTGTAAATGCGGTTCTCTAAGGTTGTGTCGACCTCACCCTGACAGGAGGTCGACCTCATGATATTCCCAGGAGCCTTTCGTGTCTCTTCTGAGAATGCGCCCCCTAAGAGTTTGGCATTAAAACATCAAACCCATAAAACACTAAACTTTGTGGAAATCACCATTCCATGTCGCAATCATCTCCAAAATGCCAGGGAAACATCCCTAGACACATTTGTTGATGTAGATATATTAATCTACCCCACCCCAAACTAATAAGCATATACGTATAAACATGCGTGAATTATGAACATGAACAAAGGGGCGATAAAGATAGAAGTGAACCTGATCGCCACCCAAGGATTAGCAATAGGGATAAATGCTATGATGAATAGAAACCTACCGCGTACCATGGAAAAATGAGGAAGAAGACGCGGCCCCAAGACGAACTGCTACAATGTGATCGCGCTCTGAAAGGGATGCAGGGAACCGATCGTGGGTGCACCTCCTCACCTCCTAGCTGGCTAGAAAGCAAGGGCCTCACGTCCTATTGATAATTTCCTACAAAATAAAGCCACAAAAAGAGATGAAACCCATTAGAATTTGAAGTGTAGTGTGTGTCCTGAAGTGATAAAACAACATGAAAGAAAGGGGGAGAACACATCGGGGGAGGATTTTTAACCCTTGTAAATCAGTACAAATAAAAGGTGGGAGTGTTGTGCATGCATGGATATAAAGAACATGAACGATCACGTGGTATAACTACGGGGAGAGGTGACGCAAGATGGAGAAAAATATAGAACATGCAGAAAACTGTGCAAAGACTAAGTGTGGAGATAGTGACGATTTGCTAAAAGTAAGAGAGGAGAACTAAGTGTGGAGGCGAGGAAAATAAGCCCAAAGAGATGAAAATGAACACTAATACTCTCCTCTTCAATATGGAGTCAAAGGAGGATGAAGAGGGTGAAGCGTGACTCCGCCCCAAACCGACGAAGAGTTCCCCGTCGCACAGGTTCAAAAGGCGTGCAGAAAACCCAGAAACTGTGACAAAATCAAAAAAGTTAGGGCGAAGAGGAGAGGGCAAATGATGACCAAATAAAGTCCAAATAGATGGAATGGAAATCTAATACTTCCCTCAACAGCCTAGGGTCGAAGAGTTGAGGGTTTCTTTGGGAGCACAAGGGGCCTTAGACAAGGGATCCTCTATCCCCTCTGTTGTTTGTGTTTGTGGGTCAGGTGATTAGTGCTATGTGGAAGAAAGCACAGGCTTCCAGGCTAACAACTGGGGTTTCAGTGGGCAGAAGGGGTGATCATTATAATCACTTGCGATATGCCGATGATTTGATTCTGTTCGCTTCAGCTGAGGAGCAGGAGATAATCAACTTGAGAGTCATTTTTAGGCTATTGGAAGAGGTGACATGTTTCAAAATAATTTTTCTGAAAAATGAATTAGTAGGGGTCAACATCAAAGAGGATGAGAAGGATCGTTTAGCTCAGATTTCTGGAGCTAAATGGGGATCCTTCCCTATTAAATATCTGGGGCTACCTCTTACTGTAGGGAGGCTCAGAGTTACTGATTGGAATGGTATTCCTAAAAATGTGGGGACGGCATTGCAGGTTGGAAAGGTTGATTACTATCAGCTGGTGGGTGATGGGTGCTTTTGAAGACGGTGTTGTCTTCCATTGCAATTTATTACCTATCTATCTTTAAGATCCCTAGAACTGTTTGTCAAAAGTTGGAGTCCATGAGAGCTTCCTTATTCTGGAAGGGGAAAGAACCAGGTGAGAAAGGGGGTTACCATAGTGCATGGAGATCTGTTTGCAGACCTAAGGAGGAAGGCGGAGGTGGTTTGTTCCCCATTTATACTATAATCCAAGGCCGCCTTCTGAAATGGCTTTTGAGAGCAGACATGGAGGATGTGGCACTGTGGAGATCATTAATGGTGCACAAGTATTTTGGCAACCATGATGGATGGATGTCACATGAATTTAGACACAATCTTTTGTCTAGTATCTGGAGAAGCATTGTGAACTTGAGGGATTTCTATTATTGTTCGACGGACATTAAAGTTGGTGATGGTTGCATGATGAACTTCTGGGAGGACCCTTGGATGAACAACAGGCCTCTCACCTAATCTCTTTGATATTGCATGTAGGAAGGGAGTTAGGATAAGCACTCTGTGGTCTCATTCTGTGCAACAACCAGGTTTGAACATCGAATTTTGGAAAAGAGGGAGAAAAATGTTGTGCAAATCGGAGAAAAATGCATAAATGTGCAGCAACAATGCAAAAAATAGTGTAAAATTGTGACGATTTGTGAAAAGTAAGAGGAAAGAATAAGAAATTGGAGCAAGTACAAAAAGCCTAGAGAGATGAAAATCGAAGAAGATACTCCCCTCTTCAGGATGGGACCAATGGAGAATGAAGAGGATGCCGGATGACTCCGCCCCGAGCCGACGAAAGCCGCCCCGCCGCACAGGTTCAAGAACTTGTGATGATTTGTAAAAAGTGGAGGCGAAGTTAGGAGGACAAACGACGATGAAATGAAGCAAATGAGGAACCAAATTAAAGCTAATACTTCCCTCAATAGCCTGGGTCGAAGGGTTGAGTGGACAATCTGGCATGGCTTCATCCCAGGTCGAAGAAGAGCCCCCCGTCGTGCAGGCAAACTAGGCACTTATTCATAGAAAAGTGGTGAAATCCCCAACTTTCTCCCATGATTTTAGGAGATAGAGTCCACCAAATCTCAAGATCTCTAGATCATTCTCGAGATAACAGTCAAGATAAGACGTAGGAACAAACGAGACTCTTTTTGGTTGAAGATTGTGGAAGTTATGGCTCTTAGAAGAAGTCTCTGGAACCTAATCTGCAGGGATTTGTGTTACACAGAATGAATAAAACTTGATATTGCGGCTAAGATTTCAGGAGATCTGGTGCATGAAAAGTCGTGCCCTATGGATCAAACTGAAGATAATACAAAGGATAAGAGATAGAATCAAACGGGAGTCAATTTAGTGGAGGATTCTAGAAGATAGAGCCCTAACAAGGAGGCCTCGTTACACAGGTTCGACCTTAGAGTCCGGCGGCGAAAAAGACGGAGTTCAGGAACTTTTGGACTATCTGTTATATAAACGGTCACCTGATAAACCATTTTTAGAAATAAACGGTCCTCTCCAGACCATTTTTATCATGAAGAACAGAGACTTGGGTGACCACGGTAGTTTGGGCTAAAACAGACTGAAAACGGTCTATCGAATGACCTTCCCATGAATTGGGCGGTCTAGGTGAGACCTTTCAATGATGGGACGGTCTAGCAGTAGACCACTTAATGAATTGAACGGTCTAGCAGTAGACCACTTAATGAATTGAAGAACACTTTGGGTAGACTACACACAACTTTGGAAATCGGAGTGTATCTGTCAAACGGTGCAGAACTAGCTAAAGTGGTAGAAGAAGAAATTGTAGACAACTAAAAGATAAACAACTTTTATGAAGAAAGAAAGATGATAAAATGATTAGAAGATGGAGAAAATGGGGTTAGAATATAGGAAAAATGCTTGGTCTATAGGTGAACAATGCAGCCTGTCAGAAAAATATGAATAGCTCACAATAGTGACAGAACTGGCTAATGTCGTAGAAGAATAAGTTATAGATCTCAAAAAATCAAACAACTTTACTGAAGGACACATTTTCAATAGAGAATAGGAAGGGGATGAAAAAGGATCGCTTTCAAGACTGCATAGTAAAAGAGAGCCGAATGCTTGATGGAAGTTGACCTAAATGGGCTGTAAGTTGACTCAGAAGGCAGAAGCTAATAAAATAAGCTCCAGGACTCTAAGAAATCATGATCTTCAAGGCTCAAAGGGAATGGACAATGAAATGGGCTCGAAATCTACTCAAGAAATGCTCTAAAATAATGGTTAATTTAGGACATCAAAAATGATGAATAAGAGAAATGACTCAACTTGTGGGCTAAAAATAGGTGTCAACAGATGCCTCTCCTTGATGTCCGCTTTGTAAGGGAACGAGCGAAAGTGATGCGGAGGTGAAATGGAATAGAGATGGGATGAAAGTGACAGTGATGTGAAATGGAGATGACGCAGAGATGAAGCGGAGAGAACTGATAAGCGGGCATCCAGGCAAAAAGACACCCGTTTCAACCAATAGGAGAAAGGAATTCTCCCGAAAATGTCGAACTAACCACCAAGGCTGGATGACAAGAATGAGACATGTCTGGAGAACTAAACTAACAGGAAAAAAAGGAAACACGACCAGCCTCACTGGGGACACAATCCACAAACAATGAGGGGGTTGGAAAGAAACCTAATAGGAAGCAGGAGAAATATAACTGAGATAAAATCCAGACAGGAATCACGCTGGCCAACTAGACCAAGCGGCAAGATTAGAGAAATCATTCAAATTCAGAGTGGAATGAGGATCTCTTATTCAAGAGAATTAAAGGGAAATCAACCATTGTTGAGGAACAACCTTGAATAGATCACAAGGCATGAATGATCAAAATGACATGATCCATATGGGCTAAAATAAAGTGATGCGGGATGACTACGAGACTTGACGCGGATGGGTTGTGACCTTAGACTCTAAAGATTGATGTGGCTAATGAAATGATGCGACCAACAACGACACTACAACCCGGCACCAAAGGAGCTCCAAAAGAGACGATATGCCCCAAACAAGGAGTGCGAACTCACTGTCGTCCCCATCGAGGGAAGCGCGATGATCTGCATGGTTGAGTAACCAGCTTTAAGTCTCGGGTGGTCGGCTCACTCTCGCGGTCGGAACGAGTCGCGGGATGGGTCTTGAACTCACAACTCACAGCGGTGATTAGTATATAACGAGCTAATATAATATCCTACTCACATGCAGCAGCATCTAGAATGCATACTAGCTAGGCAAATATGACAAAAAGGGAGGTGGCGAGTGTACCTCCACGCTCGGGTCATTGGGAAGACTTCCCGATCGAGATCCGTCACTCCCGGTACAATAATTGAATTAATTATAGCATGAAAATTGTGGCCCACTCCACACAGAGAGGTAAAATGACACAACAATGGTCTGGGAGTGCCATTCTCGGGTTGAGGGGCAGCAATTGGTAGCGCTCGGGCGGGCATGGTTGACCGGTTCAACACTGTTCACTTGGGCCCGCAGGACAGCACGTGGGACCCGCTGCTGGTATGGCGACGTCTAGAGAGACTCCTGGCTGCAGCAACTGGCGGGGGCGTTCCTGGAGCGTCCTGGGTCGATCCCCGGGAGCGGCGGTCACCGAAGTGGAGGCGGGCAATTTCTTGGGATTTATTTCCCAAGGCTCTCCCGCAACTCAGTTTTTGGCCAGAACTGCGCGCTCCGAAGAGATCGGCTGCCACGCCCAGCCACAATGCCGGATCAAGACATAGTTAGCGCCGTTGCGAAGAGCACTCAAAGAGCGTCAACATACACTGGTTGACTGGAAGACTGCAAATTAACATCATAAGAACATGCAACATTATCTCTCTTTTTTAATTTCCAGCTGGTCCATCACCAAGTTGATTATTTGGTTTCCTAAAGAATCTAGTTTATGAGTTTTGTCTCTAAAAGCATTCTTGGATTGGATCTTCTCCTAGTGCCTAAACCGTTCAATAACACTGGACTAACTATCCAATTGAAATACACGGCAAATGAAAGGGTAGAGAGAAAAGGGAAGACAATAGACTTGGAAACCTAGCTATAATCTACATATTAAATATGTATATAATGAGCATACCAAAATATGTTAATGGACTTCCAATGCATGCGTGTTATCCCCAGAACTGCAAAAAATTATAAATATGATATTCATTATTGAATGTGTAATCTAGAAATAGGGCAGGACCATGCCCACTTAAGCCTGGGCAAAGGTCAATTATATCCCGAGAGAGAGAGAGAGAGAGAGAGAGAGAGAATATTCTTCGTATGTTCTCAAAGTAATTGACAAGAGAGGTAGGACTATGGATCTTATTTGAGTTTCGGGAGTATAGTAGTTAGAAAGAGGGACTCTTGTTCGTCTGATTTGTTGAATGGGGCCGTGCTTGGCCATCAGCACATCACCTAATTAAACGCTTTGTGTGGCGTTGCTTGTAGCTTCGTCATTTGACCCGGCTGTGACCTCTCCTTGTTGGTGAATGGTGATCATATAAATTGGCCACTGTTCTATATATATATGTATAGCGTAAATAAAACTAGAAGAAAATTGAACAACTTTGATGAAACAGTCATGGGTTTCAACAGATTCGGGAGTTTCTGTCGAGTCTAAAGACGCAGATTCATGCAACAATGGAAGCAAAGAAATGCGCTCGACATCAAACAAACTTAAACGATTGGCAATTCTTCTTTGATAAACAAACAAAAGCCAAAACCTGTATGAAGAGGCGATGTGATCAACTATTTGACGAACTAAGGGCAAGAACAGATGCATCCTGCAGTGAGTCAAGCAACATGCACGAACGGACAGATAATTAAGAAGATAAAAACAAAAGTTTAGGCCCCATTGGCACGAACGCAGTCGCAAGGCCGCCCGCGAGTTCTGGCAATACGCCGTACTCGTCGCGCGACATCTTCTGCATCGCTCGTTCGATATCACGCTCCGAGCGATAGCCCTTCCCAAAGTCACCCTCAGTCAGAAGGGTGCGAAGGCCACCTCCGACACCCTTTATTTCGTCCGACCAGTTAGCGGTCGCGCCTTTGTAGAGGCCCGGAGAACTGTCGATTTTGGAGATGCCATTGGCGTCCATTTCACGGCGCAATTGCTCTTCGGCTTCTCGTTGGCTTTGCTCGTCAACAATGGAGGAGTAGCCACTTATCGTTCCGTCGGCTCCGATAATTCCAATCTTGTTCCCTTGCTGGTCGTAAGCCCATTGTTCCCCCGGGCCGAGCGCCGAATCGTCAGCCGGGAGGCGATTCGGGTCAGCCGTCAAAAGGGTTTCGGTCGGGGGCGAGCCAGTAGGCGGGGTCGAACCCGCTGTCGGAGACGCCACTCCAGCGGCCCATTGCCCAACTTGGGCTACCGCTTCGGGGGTAGCTGTGCCGACTTCCGCGGCGCGGCCAGACGATGACCGCAGACCCTCAATCGCGGTGCGGCGCGCCTGCGCCTTTTGCGCGATCACTTCCGGACCGTCGCCGGGACGGGGAAAGTAAATCTGCGAGCTGGTGACGAACTCCTGCGGAGGGATAGCCGCGCCGGAATCGTATCGCAGAATCGCGGCGATAAATTCTCGCTCAGCCTGATCGGCAAGCTGCCGTGATGTGTCGTTGCCACCAAGCCATGTCGGAAGCGAGTTTTTAAGACCGGGCGCCACGTCCGCCACGAATTGACCAGGCACCGAGCGAGGGCCAACCGGCTGCTGCCCGCGAGCACTCATGTCTCCGTCGATATTCAGGTAGTTGCTCTCGGCGTTTTCGGCGCGCTTCAAGAAGCTTGCGGCCTTTCGTTCATCGACGGTTGCCTCGCCTCCCGGACCAAGCGCCTTCTTGCGTTAATATTACTCTCGGTCGCGCGCTTCATTCTCGCGCGCGATTCGAAGGAGATCTGCCTCGTAGGCGTTTTACCTAAGAGTGACTTATGAAATGAAATACCATAAATCACTTTGAATATGTTTATACATATTATGATTGAGGACTGTGCTAGTCTCTTACTTGGTCTATTCGTAGACTCACACCATTGAACATTTTCAGGAGAAGCGATAGAAGAAGGTGGGGAGTGATCTCGCACTAGTCTGATCAAGGCTTGGAGTTACTACCTCTTTTCCTCTTTTTTGTTGGTCTTTTGTTATTCATTCATCATTTTTTATTTTCCTTCTTTTTTCTTTTTAGCAAGAAATGGATGGGCGTGACCCATCGTGGGGTCGGTCGACTGAATCTTGAGTTTAGTCAATCGATCTCGGCATTTCCATGGGGCAGCCCTTCTGATCTTTCTCTCTTTTTTTCCTTGACCTTTGTTTTATCTTGCTCATTCTCATCATGTAAGCTCATTCCTATTTTTGCTTTCTTTTCTTCCTTTCTTTATTTTCTTTATTTGATTTGTCTTACCTTGTTATTGGGTTTTGTGGGAGTTTAATTTCAGTTTCATTCATCTTTGGTTTCATTCAGTTTCTTTTTTTTCCTTAGTTTGTTCTGATCTATCCTCTTACTTTCTTCTTATTGCACATGGGCAAAGCGAGCATAATGCTCATGCAGATGAATGCTTATGAGAAAAGGACAAGGGGACCATGATAGGTCACTGGAGAGTCGAATTGGCCGCCCCAGCCACTGGTGCATCGATGCACTGTGCACAGTGCATCGACGCACTGTACTCTTCATGCCAGTAAGCATTATAAGGCATTTTGCAATGGAGGTGTTCAGGCTAGACCCGTACTTTGGGTATATGTGGAGGCAAGTATGCAATTCGTGAATGATTTGGGTAGGCTATATGCACATGGCACGCGAGAACTTAGTCGTGTTTTCATGCAAGGTGATCTCGGGTACATGGCAGAGTACTAAACTCACACGTAGTGAGATTTTTCATTTGGATGTAATCCGCATTTCCACCTCTCACCATTTGATACACCCAAGGGATGATGGCAAGCAAGCATTAAAAAATGGGGTGTTCATGAAATCTTTTCTGACTTTGTGAGCGGAAATCCTTTGTATGGGATTGAGTCTCAAGTTATGCTTTTTTGGTGTTTGACACCAGTGCCACTTGTCATCTCATCAATGGGAAATATATGTTTGTCTTTCTGAACGCAAAAACATCCCATCTTTTTATTTTTTTAATATTTTTTGATCCTGATTTATGGACAGATCACCACTTCCAGATTATGTTAAGGTTCCCCATGTGGCAGGCTATCCATTTTTGTCACACCCTTCCATGATCCATGTACCAATCGAGGCAACTGGAGATAACAAGTATAATGCCAACGCTCATTTAAGCTATCTTTCGTTTTCGCCACCAGAGGTGAATTTTTAGTTCTTTTACATGCTTTGACATTTCCCAAGTCATAGTTAACCTTTTAGCCTTTTGTTGGTGGTAATTTCTGCTAATTTATGATTGAAAAAAATGTTTAATCTACTGTGCACCTTTCTATTGGAGTTGAGAAAGTCCAATATCCTTGCTCTGAGGAGATTGTTAGTCAATGACTTAGTACCATCTGCTATTGGTGCTTGGGACATTAAAATTCTCATCAGATTTCAATGTGACACATTCGTTGTATATTCATAATCTGCCTGGTGAAGTGATGAACTGGACATAAGAACCCAATTCTCATACCATGTTAAAAGACACGAGCATCCAAAAAAATGCTAATAATAGGCAGAAGTCTAACATTATATAGAGGGGCACTACTTGTGAAAGTCCACAATGGGATTAAATGGCTTTTCCCAAGAGAATGAATGTCACGGACATGTCAACATAGAGCGTCCTGGAGGAAACTGTTGATATTATTCCCCTTTTATGACAAAGAAACACCCAGATTTACCTGGATTTGCTTGCAGTTTGTCCAAAATGTACCCCTTCTCTTTTTTTCTCAGTTTTAGCCTGTGCTTAAACTGGGGAGATTTATGGACGGAAATGTTACTTTCAGTAACAATAACCAGTTTTGAATTTCTTTTTGGTAGTTTTTTGTTGTTGTTGTTGTTAAACGGGGAGGGGATAACTGGGTTCAAACCTGGGACCTCCCCCAAATGGGGGAGGGTGCCGAAGTCTAACATTGAGTTATTTTCCATTTTTAGTTGTTGTTGAGTTAATTTCATTTGAGTTATTTTCTATTTAAGTATTTTCCATTCATATTAGTGCACCATAGTTTGCCTTTTTTTTCGTTTATATAGAAATTCTCAAAACAAAGTCCTATAATCTCTCCATAGATTTGACCCGAATTCGCTGCTATTCTATTGTCATTTAGTCTTATTGCAATTTGAAATAGAAACTGGTAGTTATCGAGCCTAATGACACACATGTAATCCTACCAGGCTACTGTTGACACCAAAGATCTGCCCTTGTGGGAGTGAGTGTGCAATATGAAATAAAAGGGTGTGCAAAAGGAAGAGAAATGAAGGTAACTGTGATTGCCACCAAGGCCTGGCAACACAGATAGTAGTGAGAAACCCCACCACCAGAACGCTACGTGCCTTGGAGAAGAGCCCAGCTAGAACGAAGCCCATTGGCGGATTAACGCAGTCGCTTTGGCAATTGCGACCTAGTGAACGCAGTTCTGCTAGGAGCCGTGTCCTTAGATAGAAGTCCAGGAGTAGGGTTCTCTTCCTCCTCTCTCTTTAACCGACCAAAGGGAGAGGACCTTGTGCTGGATTGCTGCTACAACCTGTAATGGAAGATGAAAACACAAAGAACATCCCAATTAGCTGATGGATTAAGCATAGCATCTATAGAGAAAGGGAAAGAACTAGCAAAAGGAAGGGGCTTTACCTGGGAGGTTAGGTGGTTTTTAACCCCTCTTTGGGGAGCCAAAAGAACAATAGGTGTGTGTGTAGTGCAATAAGTGATGTAGAAATGAATTATGAATGCAATTATCCAAGAGATGCTAAGAATAACAAGAGAAGAAGAAGAATGCAAAGAAAACCAGGAAAACTTGAAGAAAAATCAGCATGGGAGAGATGATGAGGAGAGCCCCTAGTTGAAGCTCGAGTCAATTGTAGAGTGGTGACAGGTCGATCTAGAGGGGAGGGGTGAATAAATCAGCCCCTTTTTACCCTTCTTTGCGGAAATAAAAATACTTAGCCAGATAATCAGATAGTAACAAGTAACGAGAAGTGTACAAATAATGCTCCAGAGGAACAGGAGGGTTAGTACAGCTTTGACTAGAAGAATTGGAGAGATCCTTGGGCGTGCCATGCAAGTCAAAACCCAGCTTTCGTAGGAAATATTGAACCAGTTTGACATTGGTAATACCTCCCAAGAACAGCGTGATTTGGGATTTGGATTTGTCATTGGGAAGTACATGCAGTGTCACAGTCCTTACCAAGACAAGACACTTGAAGAGATTAAGAAATCCTTCATGTTAATAATGTCCAGAAAAAGAAACAGCTCAAATTAGGCAAATGAGTATACAGACTACGGCATGCTGGAATGATGCCCATAGGGGATAGAACAACGTGTGACGAATAGCACCGACAGTATACATTGGGACAGCAAAACCTCAAATTAACATATTTACATTTTTGCAGGCTTGAGGTGGAGCACCATATTATCCTGACAGGAATAATGTGCAGCTTGTGCTGTGCAGATCCTTGAGCAGCCAACCAAATTTCAAGAGCTGTTTCTGGATCGGGATTCTCAGCAATATGCTGAGCCTTTGCAGGGAAAGGCATTTGACGTCTTGATTATTGACATGGCCTTTCGTGCTTCACAAATCAGAAAAATTAAGCCAAGCAGTTAATGCACGGCTTCATCCCTCAAAATCTAAATCAAGGCAGATCAGCAAGCAGCTATTATATGGGGCTTGCCCTGGAAGCCTGCGAAGATCACGTGGACGTGAGTCATAAACCTGAATCTTCTGTGCAAACGCTTGATCAACTTAATGTCACATACAGGCTGTGCAGTTCCTTATGTCATATCCACCAAAAATACCATAAAAGCAGAGCACAGATGCTTCTAACTAATACTGGAACTGTCATCATTACCAATGCATTGAGAAAATAAAAGGAAGGAAGTATCAACAGCACTTCCCCCAGAACCATTTGAAATTGGCAACTGGCAGAGTTCAAAAAGACAGGAGAATTAACTTTTCTGACAATGTAAAATCAGAAGACATGAATAGATATTGCTAATTAAGATCATGGCCAAAAAAAATGAATCTTCATGTGAATGAGGGTTTCTTGCTGAGGGCATCCGCTACAGCGTTTGCCTTGCCCGGGTAATATTGAATGAAGAAGTCAAAGCCCTTAAGGTACTCCTGCCATCTTCTTTGCCTCATGTTCAAATCCCTCTGAGATAAGAGATATTTCAGACTTTTGTAGTCTGAATATACAGTGAATTTTTCCCCATAGAGGTAATGTCGCCATATCTTTAAGGCAAAACTGACAGCAGCTAGTTCCCGATCATGAACTTGATAATTTTTCTCATGACGTTTCAATTACCTAGAGGCATAACAAATCACCTTGCCATGTTGCATAAGGACACAACCAACGCTAATACTAGATGCATCCGTGTAAATTTCAAAGTCACCACCTTCAATGGGCAAAGCCAATATAGGGGCAGTGGTCAGATGTTCATTAAGAGAGAGGAAACTATCTTCACAATCTTTCGACCATATGAAAGGGTTTTTCTTTCTTGTGAGCCTAGTCAAAGGAATGACGATCTTCGAGAAATTCTTGATAAATTATCGGTAGTAGCCAGCCAGACCCAGAAAGCTTCTAACTTCAGATATAGTCATCGGTCAGCTCCAATTCTTGATAGCTTCGACCTTAGAAGGATCCACAGCGATATCTTCCTTCGAGATAATATGGCCAAGGAAAAAGACCTCATTTAGCCAGAACTCGCATTTGTTGAGCTTCGCATAGAGTTGGTGTTCTCTTAGTGTTTGTAAAGCTATTCTTAGATGCTCTTCATGTTCCTCCTTGGTCTTGGAATATATAAGAATATCATCAATAAAGACGACCACAAATCAATTGAGATACAGCTTGAAGACATTGTTTATGAGTTGCATAACAGATGATGGAGTATTGGTTAACCAAAATGGCATAAACACAAACTCACAAAGCCCATATCTACTTCGAAAAGTAGTCTTGTGAATGTCCTCATCTTTAATTCTCAGTTGGTGATAATCAGACCTGAGGTCTATCTTAGACAAATACTCCGCTCCAAAAATTTGATCAAAGAGCTCCTCAATACGCGGAAATGGTTACTTGTTCTTGATTGTGAGTTGATTTAACTGGACTCGACTCCACTTTGGGAATGCACACCTAGGACTCTAGTAAGCTCGCATTCGTCCCTAACGAGGGAAGCGTTCGAACCTGCACAGTTGAGAAATCGACAGCAAGTCAAGGGTGGTCAACTCACTCTCGTGCCCGGGTCGGGTCACGGGATGGGTCTCGCTCTCTCTCTCTCGCAGCGGTGATTGCTTTGTTACGAGCTAGGATCCTAAAACATGCTCTCCAGCAGCGACAAATAAGCATATACTAAGAAAGCGAGTAACTACGACTACAAGGGATAGCGAGTTTACCTCTACACTCCGGACGTGGGGAAGATGACCCCGGCCGAACCCGTACTCACGGTACAACAATTATGAATAGTTACAGAATTGATTATTTCTGCCCACTCTACGCAGGGAGGTAAAAGGCTACACACGGGATCCGGGAGTAACGGATTCGGGTTGACGGGTAACACTCCGGACCGCTCCGGTGATGGCGACCGCTAGAAACAGTGGGACCCACGCCCTGGTTGGCGGGCCACGAGGGCCGAGATGGGTGCTGCTGCGTCGGTGACTCCCAGAGGGGCGGTCCCGTGGAAGGTGGCGCGCTGGTCCACCGCGTGGAAGACAAGTCGGCCGCTCCCGGGGTGGTCGCCGGTTGCCATTCACGAACTGGAGTTGCTGTTTTGCTGCGCGCGACCCGAAGAGAACGAACGCTGCGGACAACCCCGACGTCAGATGGACGCGTGGTCAGTGGCGTTGGAAAGCTCTTTCGAAATCCTACGGTCCCAGGCTAGTCCAAGAATTATGTAGCCTCTGTGCTGATCGTTGGGGATTTTAGAAGGGGCGGGCTCACAGATCTGGGGCTGGTAGGGCAGAAAATGGAGTTTCCTGATAACAGGGGTTGACCGTAGGGTAGGTGGCGGATCTGGGTGATGTGGTCTTCATAAAAGTTGTAGAGCTGGTGGTCAGGAAAACAGGGATATTTTTTATGTGAACTTTTATGGAGGTCTTGATTTTTGGTGGATTTTATAGTGGACGAGGGTCGGGTCTGGAAAACTGTGGACAGTTAGGAAAATGGGATTTGAAAGTAAAACTCAACTCAGGAACTACAGAAGCAATCCGAAACTCCTCCAAAAGGATCCGAACAACCTAACAAAGGCTCGCCAAGACCTAATAGAGATCCGGCAAGAATCTAGGATGTTACAACGGGTGCCTCCAGCCTACCGAAGACTGAGGTACGTTATAGGGGGGTCTCCATTGGGGTATCAACTTGAGGAGAACTTAGGGCTGGATGCTAGTGAGACCCAGAACGAGCCTGTCTTTGCCTCCACCTACCCTGGTGAGAGGCGCTGGCTGACTAAGCGTCGTCAGGTGGCGTCGTTGTGGCATCATGCGTGTCTTGCTTGACGCCGCATCTGAGCGCCCGAAGGGGGTTCCTAAGACGTGCCCTCCTAACGGCTTGAGCTTCCTCCGGGATTACCCAGATCCTTCTCAAGTTGGGTTGCTGGTCTCCCTTGTCGCTACTTTTTCAGCGAGACCTGAGAGCTCGTGCATCAGGCAGGCGTGGGTGCCCCTGGGCCGCTACCGGGGCACCTGTCTTTCTGAGTTCCACTTTGTCCTCTCACATTTTTCGTAGGGGGCTAAAGTGGTTAGTGGTGGGGACTGTAGAGACGATCCATTCCTGAGGTATGATTAGTTCGCCCCCATTGAGACAGATCCACAGATCACCGACAAGAATGGTCTTGCTGGAGTTGCTACTCATAGCGGCGAATCACCTGCCTTTGTGGCCACAGCGACACTTCTTCTGGGGAGCCAAAGAAGACCCCGCTCCGAGGTGGTAGACTGAGAAGACCCCACATGTGGCCGCTGGTGGCGCAAGAATGCCAATCAAAAATATTAGAATCGGCCCCCAAGACATGAAGTCTATGGTGGAAGCTGACAGCTGGGTGGCTCGGGTGTAAGCTTTCCCCCGAGCTGATAAAAGTGTTGCTGATGCTCAAGACGATGCCCTTGCATCGGGAACCGATATTGCGGGAGGTTCCGGAGTGCTGGCGACCCAAGGCTGTGAGCCTGTAACTAACACTAGGAGATAGGAAAGTGGGGTAGAGGACCCACACCCAACGTCGTGGTTGTCGCATCCCATAAAGGAAGACCTATGCTGGGATTCGGTGCCACTGAGGGGTAGGAGATAGAGACCCATGATGGGGCTGAGAGGCCCGAGGCCTGACGTGGAGAGCACGGACCGGGGACTGACCTTGAGAGATCCTGGGGTTGTGCTCCTGGTCTAGATGCTGGGGTGCCTTGAACCAGGTGTTGAAAACCCAGGTCGAACGACGGCTCTTTAGAGGTTCGAGTCAAGAGGCCCAAATGGAGTGCTGGGGAGCCTTGCCCCCGGGTTGGGAGACCCGTGAGGGAGGTTGGCTCGATTGGAGCTCTGGACTGAGTGCCCGAGTGGGATGCTGGGAAGCCAGGCACCCTAGGGTAGAAACCCATTCTGGATGCTGGCTTAATTGGAGCTCGGGGTTGGAGGCCCGAGCAAACTGCTGTAGTGGAGACCAGAACTCACGGCGTAAGGCCCGCACTGGGAGTCGGTCGAGACTGGGCCCGGGGGATGATGTTTGCTCGGGCAGGAGCTGGTCCGAGGCCCTTACGGGGGACAGTGATGGAAGACCCGAGCCTGACACCCAAGCAAGTTGTTGAAGCTGGGAACTGGTGCGACGCATCCGTTGTGCTGGCAAGCATAGGAACTGAGGGCGGCTGTGGTGCAGCCATGGGGACCACACCCAAGAAGTGGGGTGATCCGACGACTGGGGCAAAGCTACCGAAGGCAATCGGCACCACCAAGTAACCCACCTCGCATGGGTGGTAATGATGATGGGACCATAGGTAACGGTCGCCATGGCTATTAAAGTACTGGATGCTGTGGTGGTGACGGCCATTGGTGGTCGTAGAGTGCGGTCTGTCGATTGAAGCGCGAACTGGAAGCTACTGGAAAGTGTGAACATTGCTCTCCTCTGCCTCTCCTGCAAGGACAGGAAAAGGGCACTAGGACTTCAGGGATGGCACGGGCTTTCTCTTCAGCAAAAAGAATGAAGGCAGGAGACGACCCACCGGGTGTGCCATCCTTTTGTTCACACGCGTCGGGTCTATAGGGCCCGCTGACCTTCCGGGGGGAATGCCCTCTGGAACCAGCCGCTCCCCAGCTGCTCCCCGAGCGTGCGGGGGTGTGTGTGTTCGGTGACCCAACTGAGGGACGGGATAAGGTGAGAGGGGAGACGCCATACTCTAGCGTACTTCGGGCACCCCCTCCTACGGCCGTATCCTTCTCAGGGCAGCACCGTGCACTCGCCTTTTACGAAAAGTTAAGGGTGGACCGAGTGGCATGAGAGGTTTCCTGGTTTTAGGGGAAACATGGCTGGAGTACAAGCGTGCCAGTCGATTTCTCGACAATCACCTAGGGAACCAAGGGTTGACTGGGAAGCGTCGCCAGGATGCAGCACGTGGGCTTAGGAGGCGGGTGACACATGGATAGAAGGGAGGTTCCACGGGTGCGAGTGCGTAGGTGATTGTAGGGAATCATGTACTGGACGTCTTTCCCCACTGACCATAAGCAGTCAATGTTTATTTACATCAGATTGAATCCGAATACCTTCATTCTAAGCTAAAGAGAAGTCTGGGTAAACCTGGAGCCTTGGGTGGCGAGCAAAAGGCACTTTACAACTATTGGTTTGTGTTTAACCGAGAGGTGCTTGTTGGGGTCAGAGGTACTAGAGATCTGCACCAAGTGGTGCGGAGGAAGGTTGGGGGCCTGAACGTGGATGCGAGAACATTCATTCAGGCGATGATGTAATTTATGAGAGCCACGCGGGCTTACAGGAGGGCCGTAGCAGTCGAGGTACAACGGGCGCAAGTCGCAGGATAATTCTGACAAGGAGATCGGTCCCCGGGTCAATGCGTGATAAGGTGGATATCCGCATGTTTTACAGAGGCTCTCCTCGAGGCAAGGACAACACCCGATTTATCGAGGGAGGACTAGACTGGGCAACCGAAGAAGGCACTGACTGGAGACTGGGCGAGGACCAAACATGGCTCGGGTCGAGCAGTCGGGTATGGCCTCGTGACGGTAGGAGGTGCGACATCCTGGCATGTGTGTACGATGATCTCACATGGGCATCCCCGAAATGAGGGAGTATTTGCCATTGTCATAGTGCTGCACGTGTAGCGGGGATAGACTTGCGTGTCATGGCCAAACGCCGCGTAGCGGGGATAGACTTACGTGTCATGGCCAAACGCCGTGTGAGGGGAGTACAAGAGTCCGCAGCAATAAACTTGAACGGGCTAGATGTTCCTACCACACATTCACGGCGGCAAATTTAATCGAATACAAGATGAGCAAGAGATGAGAGCGAGCTGTAAGCGCTAACCGACTCGCTAAAGAGCGAGGTCCATCGAGAGTGTGTGTACAAGCTCGGAATCACCGGGCCGAGGTCAGGCGCCTGCTGCTGCTGGTCCGCACGCTACTGCCCTGGGTTGATGAGAGCGTCAACGCAGCGAGGGCGTGTTGCACGAACTCCATGTGTCGGTCCAAAGGGGGCGAGGCTGCAAGCCGCTCCGGGTGCCGACGTGGGAACATACGTGGTCGACGAGGCTGGAGTACCTCGTGTGGGAGCGCCGACAGGTAGACGTACACCGGGTGTTCTCCGTCGGCGTCCTCAACGCCGTGCAAGTTCATCCAACCGGGAGCTTGTCTAGTCCAGTGTGGGGGTGGAGGTGCCAAGCCACGGTGCGGGCTGAGGAGGGCCCACCGGCGAATGGGGGCGGCTGCAGACGACAGAGGCTCGAAGGGTGGCTGGGGCCGTCCCAGGCGGAACCGACAGGGCGTGCACGGGCGACAGAGGCGGCCGCGTCTGGACGGGTGTCTGCGATCGGCGAGCGGGCGGCCGGGGGTTCTCTGGACTCGAGAGACGCGTGGGGGCCCCCGGCGCAGTGGGTCGCAGCGTCTGTCGGGGTTGCGTGAGGCGGAGCGGCAAGCGGGCAGGGTTGCTTGGGGGCGCGGTCGGCCACAGCAGACGGGGCAGGCAGTGTCGACTTCTGCGTGGGAATCCCGGGCGGCGGCGCCGGAGGTCCTGTGGAGGGTCCAAGTGGTCGCGGACGCCGGCCGCGGAAGGGGTCCGCACAGAGGGGGCCCACTCGAGCGGACGGCGCGATCGGCACCGGGCGCCTGTGCGGGCAATGTGGGGTGCGAACAGTACCCACGCGGCGGCTCACACGGGAGCGGGCGAAGCCAACGGAGGGGCCGCTGGAGGATCGCGCCGGGAAGGAGATGGCAGTCAGGATGGTTCGGCTACATAGGAGAAGCCGAAGCCCGCTCTGATCAGACAGAAGAGACTTGGCCTCATCCAAGTTTATGTGATTTGCTCCAGAGGGGTCTGAATCATAACAAAACTCTACTTTAGTCACTGCATCTTCAGTTGAAGCAAGGTTCCTATGAACATCACCAAATACATTCCTATTCCAGAGGTTAAGCATTTTCCTTATGTATTTCAATTTAAGATAAAGGGTGGTAATTCAAGAAGAGGCAACAGGGCTTGTGCGCCAGCAGATGTCAACAGCTGAATGAAAATTCTCATGTAATGTCCACATTTTCTAAAACAAAATCTATTACGAAACCTAGAAGCATGAAGGGGCTTAATTAAAAGAGGCACATGATCTGAGGCTTCCCTTGATAGATGTTCAATAGAGATAGGAAAATGATGCATTAGTTCAGAGTTAAAGAGAGTCCTATCCAATCTTGCCCATATTCCTTTACTCCCCAGCTGGTTGTTGTGCCAAGTGAAGTGAGACCCAGTAAAACCAGCATCCATAAGACCACAAGCCAAAACACAATCCTTAAATTCTAATATCGATGTTATATTAGGAGGATTCCCCCCAGTTTTTCATCCATTTCTAGAATACAGTTAAAGTCTCCTGTGACAATCCAGGGAGTAGCTATCTAATTGTGTAAAATAGTCAAAGAATCCCATAAAGGCCTTCTTTCAGCAATGGAGCACTTTGCATATACAATAGACATGAAAATGAGGCATTGGAGAGTTTGCTTGTAAGATTGTAATTTGCTGTTCATCCCTATTGATGAGGGTAAAGTCCAGTGTATCATTCCACAGAACCCAGATGTGAGCCATCATATCAATATTAGCAATAGCATTCTTCATTCCCAATTTCCTACAAATATTCTCCCTGTGACATGTATTAACTTTAGGCTCTAGAATAGCAACACAGTCAATCTTATGAGTTTTCAGCAGGAATTTAAGATGACCTTGGGACACATCATTACCAATACCTTTGATGTTCCAAATGAGGAGAGTCATTGAGAAGAGGCAGTATCAGCAATACTACCCGTAGACCTAGTCTTGTGCATAGATCTGGTAATAACTCCAACATGGCTCATGATAATCCAATCAATAAAAATTTGAAAATCCTAAAAGCTGAGAATGAAAAACTAAGAAAACAAATCGATGAATCTAGGTCAACTATTCAGAACTACAAAACATGAAAGAAGAAAATGAGAATCTCAGAAAGCAATTAGATGAGGCTAAGCTAAGGTGCCAAGAATATGAGAAAGAAAACAAACTCACCCATGAAAAATATGAAGCCATAAAAGCTGACAATACTAAAATGCAGAAAAATCTTGAGGAGGTTGAAAATGAGCTGAAGGACAAGCAATCAGTCCCTGAAAAAATGGTTCAAGGTAAGTCCAACTTGGACGTCGTTTTAGGAACCCAAGTGAATTTCAAAAAAGACTGGGATTCAACCCCACTAAGAAAAAGGCACTTGAGCTGAAGACCATTTCATTCTGCCCTGAAAAAGGAAAAGGAAAACTGATAATGGAAGAACCAGTCAATAAGGATGTCCCTAAACTCAGAACCAATAAAATTCAGAACAATCAAGGTAAGGGATGAAGTATCAAGAATAAAGGAAGCAAGAATTTAACCAATCAACAGTCTGGTCACAAGAAACATGTTAAATCCCCAGGTCAACACACTGGAAAATCAGGTCGACACACCCTTGCTCAATCAAGGTCAGCTAGGTAGCCAGGTCAACACACTAGGCAGTTGAGTTGACACAATTCAGCATTTGAATTCCAGCAGAATCCAACCTGGCCTGCTTATAGAAAACAAAACAAAATAAGAAAACCTCAACCAAACTCAGGAAGATACGTTCCGTTTATTCCTGTCCGTTGTGGGCCAAACAGGAATCAGTTCGAGCTTAATTTGAAAAGGAACTATAATCTCCACTCTAATCAGAAAAAGAACTTCTAGTTCAACTATAAGTGGAACAATGAAAGAAGTTTCAACTCTCAATCAGATATGGGTGTCCACTATACCCAATTTAACAAGTTCAGAAGACAAAGTGCAAGACCACAATCTGATCCATACTTTGTGAATTCTGCAAAACCTGTCTGCCTTGCATACAATAGATTTACTAGTCCTCACTGCCTTCCTAACGCGCCGATCCGGGACAGGCCGTGGTACCGGACGCGCGTGACCGTCCCCGTCAGCCTCGCGGTCGCCGCCGTCGCCGGCGTCATGCTCGCGCAACGTGCCGGTCTTTTCTGATCCGGATCGGAACGGCGCCGCCGGCCGGCGGGCCGCCGCGGTGTCGCCGAATCGGCGGTCTCCACCTTCGCGTCCACGCTCACCGGCCACGGACGATGCGTCCGAGGTTTTTCGACGTCACGCCGGTGATGGTGTTCGACGGCGCGCGCGACGCGGTTCCGGAGGCGCAACGATTTTGGAAAAAACGATGCTCTCCGGGAAAAAAGGACACGGCCGGATCCGCCGCCGTATCGGTATCATGAACCGCGTTTCAAAAACGATCTCCCCTATGCCCGCCTACTTCCCCGAAGTCAAAAAGCCCGTCGCCCACGAAGGCCGCACAAGCCGCAATCCCCTCGCCTACAAATGGTACGACCCCGCGCGTCGCGTGCGCGGCAAAACGATGGCGGAGCATTTCCGTTTCGCGGTCGCCTACTGGCACACGCTGAAAGGCTCCGGCGCCGACATGTTCGGCCCCGCCGCCTGGGTGCGCGAATGGAACGCCGGCACGCCGATGCAGGCCGCCGGCAGGGCGCTCGAGGCGAACTTCGAGTTCTGCCGGAAACTCGGCGTGGAATACTACTGCTTCCACGACCGCGACATCGCTCCGGAAGGCGGGACTTTCGCCGAGTCCTGCCGGAATCTCGACGCGATCGTCCGGGAGGCGAAAAAGCTGCAGGACGACACCGGCGTGAAGCTCCTGTGGGGCACCGCCAACCTGTTCTCGAATCCGCGCTACACGCACGGCGCGGGCACGAATCCGGACGTGGACGTCTTCGCCTACGCCGCCGCCCAGCTTAAACACGCGCTCGAAGCCACGCACGATCTCGGCGGCGAAAACTACGTCTTCTGGGGCGGACGCGAGGGCTACGAAACGTTGCTCAACACGCGCTACGGTCGCGAGCAGGAACAGTTCGCCGCGCTGCTGCGACTCGCCGTCGAACATAAGAAAAAAATCGGCTTCGGGGGGCACTCTTATTCTTAGTTTCTGGAAATTGGGACAGAGCCCTGACTACATCGACCTAGCCAGTGGTTGCCTCGATGCAGCCTTCCTTCCAAAGGAGGCTATGTCAATGCATCACTTGGATGCCTCAATGTAGTCATCTTTCCAAAGCAGGCTGCATCGATTCATCACTTGCATGCCTCGATACAGTCAGCATTCTTAAGAGACTACATCGATGCATCCATGTGCTACATCGACGTAGTCAGTGCAGAGACCCTGATTTTCGATAAAAAGTTAGAGGAACCTCACGAAAGCATGTAATTTGATGGAGAAACCTGAAGATAAGCATAGTAGTCAATTCTCCATACCCTTACTCCCTCTTTAACGTATAGAAACTAATTCGAAATCGTTCTAATTCTTCGTTGACCCCTAGGATTTGAGGGTAGGTGCCTACGTTCGAAGGTAATAAATCAACTACCTGGGGATGAAATTCACACACCAGATCCACCTAAAGCTCCTCCCCTTCATCCCAAGGTGCTGCAGGATCATCCCCCATGTGTCGGCTCATCCCCCACGTGTCAGATCGTCCACTCTTGCGGAGTCAAGGTCCCTCACTCTTTCTCACTCTTTCTCTTTAATTCCACATCATCTGGTATACAGATCCTTCCTCGGAAGATGATTACCCCATCAATCCCCACATAGAAATCCTCATTGTTCAGTAGCTTCTGCAATGCCAAGTCTTGCTTTTGCACCTTAGTGATCCTGTTTAAGAATGTAGGTCTAGCAGACAGCCCAGCGAAGAGACCAAATTGCTTCCCTTTCTTGGGTCGTGATTTAATCACACCCTCTATCATATTCCATTCTCGATGCAAGCTCAACGCCATCAACTTACGGCTGAGAGCATCTACCACAACATTTTCCTTACATGGATGGTACCGCAAGGTGAAGTCGTAGTCCTTCAATAATTCTACCCATCTCCTTTGCCTCAAACTGAGTTCCTTCAGAGTGAATTTGTACTTGAGGCTCTGATGGTTGGTGAAGACCTCAAATTGGACCCCATATAGGTAGTGTCTCCAGAAGCGCAAAGCATGGGATTCCTCCTTCGCTCATTGAGCAATTTTCTCAACTTTCTATCATGTCCCCATGTGGGCAATCAATCAATCAGTCTTAATCCGAGAAGTCTCCAATCTTTCCATTTTCACACCATCATCTTCTACTCCTCACCTTCATTGTTTCACGATCCTTAAGAACGAAAAAAAATGCCAATTTTCTAACTCCCCAATCTACCTATCTCCTCTCTATTGAGGAGACCTTCTATCTTCTTCCTGAGTGTGCTCCGACCCAAGGGCCACTTATTCAAGGTCCGTTAGTGGACCTCCTCTACCCCTCCGATGAGGGAACCTCTTCTGTACCACCTCTTGTACCCGCTTCCTCTCTTTCCCCTTCTTTTTCATTAGAATCTGGTAATCATGCTAGTTGTTCTTCTTCATCTTCTAGTGTTAAGGGTCCAGGGATAGTTGCTACCAGGAAAGCCAAGGGTAAGCAGATCCCCCGTAGGTTCTTGAAAAAGCTAGCAAGGAGGTGCCAAGCATGTTTAGCCATCCCCTAGTTTGTAGAGGATCTGATCTTCCTACTAGGCTTAGAATGTGAGGATGTGAGTATTTTCGATGAAGGGTTTAGGGTTTATGAAATTATGAATGATGAAGGCCTTATCAAAGAGGGGGATGAAGAGTATGAAGAATATGAGGATGAGGTTGACGCTTTTACTAGTGGTATGAGAATATTCAACGAGCTGTTAGCCTCAGTAGAAGAGCCTACCAAAGAAATCAATTTAAGTACTGAGGAAAATCTCAGGATTATCCTCATCAGCAAAAATATGCCACCCTCTGAGGAAGAGGCGCTCATTCAAGTTCTTCAAGAGTATAAGGATGCGTTTGCATGAAGTTATGAAGATATGCCGGGTCTGGACCCTGCGCTTGTCAAACATCGCTTAACACTTAAGCTAGGGTCCATCCCGATTAAGCAGTAGTTGAGACATTTTCACCCACACATGGCACTAAAGATGAAAGAAGAGGTCGATAAGCTCCACAAGGCTAGATTTGTTTGAGTCATCCTCTATCCCAATTGGGTAGCTAACATCGTCCCGGAGATGAAGATATTCTATTTCAACCTAAACACACAGGCATTCATCGTAGCAAACACAGTATAATCATATATAAGATAACTCCCCTCTATCTGGGATAGGATAGTGACAACACTCATAATTCACAGATAGTGTGGTTCACAAAGCACAACTAAAGAGGATGTACACATGTAACGAGGACGCCGCATAGTTTATGTGCATAGCTTAAATTCACGATTTACACTCGAGATAATTTCTCTGTGGTGTGGAGGTGCAGGCATGTGAGCAATGAACCCCAAACATAGGGATGTGCAGGCCTTCTAAGTAACACTCGAGGGTTACTCTATTACCTACACATACATTTTCAGCTTTCGATTTTCGATAGCTTCTCACAACCCCCTTATTTATTTAGAATTCTAAATTTTACCATTCGGCGCGAGTTTTCACATATGTCTCAATGGGGATTCTCAGCTACTAGGATTCATCTTTATTATAATTTTATCATGGGGTTTCACTTCACCATTTTGCGCAAGTCTCCTCATTTGTTTCAGTGGAGATTCCCAACTTTCTAGATTCACTTCCCCCTTATTCATCATATTTTCTTTCTCTTTTTTTTTGAAAATAGGGCAGACAACTTTTTCCTCACGATTGCCTTCCATGTGAGTGTAGGTATTCAAGCGTCCATAGAGTGTTAGGAAGAAAATCCAGAATCCCTAGGTCAAAGGTCATTATTCACATTACGCGTAAAGTGTGGGAGTTTGCCTCGGGTGTATTGTGTGAGTTCTGCTGCATGGCCACGACTCTTCCCTTTGACGTATGCACTTACCAAAATTAGTTTCTTCCCCCTCAGGATGCGACGTGGCACACACGCGTCCAGAGTCAGGGCAGCATTATTTATTCAAGGAGTCACGGTCTTACAATATCCAAGGGAGGTGTAATACGCTATACTACATGCAAGCTTGCAAGAGTAAGCATTCGAAATCAAGACCATGCAAGAGGTTTTTTTTGTTTCTTTTGTTTTGTTACCTTTTTTGTTGTCCTTTTTTTGTCTCATCTTGTTTGTTTATTCGTTCTTCTTCCTTTTTTGTTGTTTAATCACGCTTCCGGCGCCCTTAACCCGGCATGCTGCCTAGTGTCCCTTACCCGGCATACGCCTAGTTCCCCTTCACCACCACGCCCATTACCCAGTGCACCTACACTCCTCGCTCGGTGCACCAACTTCCCTGGTGCACCCCCTGGCCTTCGTGTGTATAGACCTTGGCCAACTGGCCCTTCACACATCCCAATGTGCATAGACCCTGGCCAACTGGCCCTTCACACATTCCATGGGTGCATCGACCTTCCTCGTCCTGCACATGCCCAGACCTCCCCATTGGCTGAGGCAAACCTACACATACCCTGCCCTATGTGCACGGGCCTTAAACCCTCATGCGCACCGACCTTTCCTTAGCTTGGGTAGACCTGCACTGACTCAATCCCTATCTGCACTGACCTTGCCTGTGGCTGCACCGACCTCAGCCCCTTGTTGCACCGACCTCATGCTGGCCCAGGGAAGACTTGCACTGACCTTGTCCCTTGCATGCATAGAACCTGTACCGACCTCAAGGCGAACCTGCACCGACCTCCCTCCAGCCTCTGGTCCATGTGCACCGACCTCAGTTGAGATTTGCACCAACCTTAGTTGCAGCTTGCACAGACCTTGGCCAGAACCTACACAGACCTTGGAAGCCCAGCCCTCAAACCTGCATACAACTTGCGTCGACCTTATCAAAGCTTGCATCGACCTCTTCCCCCCCATATGCACCGACCTCACCTCACCTAGGCCTACACAGACCTAACTCCTAGCTGTACAGACTTTATCTGCACCTTGCACAGACCTCGCCATGAATAGAACCTGCTCGGACCTTGCCTAGACCTACACAAACTTTTCCTGGTGCACTCCGTCTAAGCCCCCAGCCTGATACACTCTGTCCAAGCCCCCAACCTGATACACACCTCACCCAGTCCATGCCCGATACGCCCTGGCCCAGCCTTGCCTGGCACACCTCCAAACTTGGACCAACCTCCCCTCTACCCGGTGCACTTGCATCTTCTAGCCTGGTGCACTCCCCAGCCTCCCAGCCCAGTGCACTTTGCCCAAGCCCCCAGCCCGATACACCCTAGCCTGGCCCCTACCCGGCGCGCCTTAGCCAAGCCTTGCCCAGTGCACCTCCCAATGCACTCCTCTTGGTGCGCCCTTCACCCGGTGCACTCCTAGTTGCTCCTCATATGAAATGTAATGGCATAATAATAATAATGATGATGATAAAGAAAGGGGAGATATAATACACACAAAAAGGAGAATCAATAAGTAAAAAAGGGGATCATAAATAATAACAATAATACTGAATAATAATAAAAGAAAATGAATAGAATGATGCAGCTCTCATCATCTCCAGACCCTATGCACGGGAATATCAATAAGACCTTCGTGGGTCATGCTTGGACCTCGGGTTCGTCCCAATCATGGTCATTGCCTGACTCACATCCTAGGCCTATAGCCCGCTATCTTTGAACATATCTTTATTTTGGGATCTAATCCTGGGACCCTTTCCCGCTGCCCTTTGGCTTCGGAAATATAAATGATGCCCATGCAAGTCTGACTTCCACCGCGGGGGGCCCACCGCAGTGTGGTCGCGGCTTGGTCTTGCACCGGGCAAACAAACTTATTGATTTTCGACCACTCTAATCGAGATTTTACTGAACGTTTTCCATCCCTCTGAACAATAAATTTGTCGTATCTCGACATACATATGCTCCGATTTTCCCGTGACGGTTACACTTTTCTCAAGTCAGACACTCGTCTGAACATTAAATGGTCAACGTGTGACCGACATGAGCTCAAACACTGCCTTCACTCCCTCGTACGAGAACTTCAGTATTTCGTAATAGATTTTTTTTATGTAATTAATTTTCTGGCCATGAGGCCCTTTTTCCTGGCATATAATCAAGGGTGTTTCCCTCTCCGAGGAGATGTAAATGATGCCGTAACCTTTACGACGTGACGAGTTTTGGTCCCGACCCGAACCACACAATCACCTGACCGAGTCAGATCGAGCGCACCAAGGACTTCTATAAAGCCTGAATAAATTGTTATTTTGTGACTGGCACGTCCACGCACTTAATAAACCGATAAATGAATAAAGAATTGATTCAATAAAAAGTGTGTCCACAAGTCTGGCACGTCCAATGGGACCAAAAATCACCCTTCATCTCTTCGTCGGGATTTAAGACCTCATGGTCCCCTGATAAATGATGTTTGCCTGCTTTGATGAATTACAGGTGCTATCTTTGCCAGCCCTATGGGGAGAAAAGCCGGACTAGGCGCAATTGTCTTTGTGGCCTCGAAGATGCTACTCCGAGGCACCTGCAGCTTTCAGGAATCATGAAGGCCGCTAAAAAGGGAAGAAAGAAAAGAAGAAAAGAAAGAAACAAAAAAAAGAGAAAGAATTGGCGAGAGAGGGTTGTACGGCCATATCCATCGAGACCCCTACTGAATAATGATTACCACTGTGGGATTGATGCGGTGGGACGAACCACTCATCCCCTCCCTGAGGGGGTGAGCACTCCCCTTCACACCCACCTTGATATATTATATGAAAAAGAAAGAGAAAAAAAAGGGACAAAAAGAAAGTTGACAAGCATCGCCAACCGAGAGAACAAGAAGAAGACCGACATCCCGCCCGGCTCTAGGAGGGTCAAGTCCCTGGTGCAATGCCCTGGTCTGTCCCACCTTCCTACTGCCCCTATCCGGCCTAAGACGGCCCCTCGAGTGGTTGTTCGAAGACCTAACAAGCCGCAACTGTAGCTTGAAGAATCCATGCTCGCTGTGGGGAACGCTTCATAGCGATGAGGCCAAGCACGGCCACGACTCCCAAAGAGAACACACATCCACTCCGCCCTGGGCGCATAAGAAGCAGAAGGATCCGCCCCGGCCTGGGGGCATAAGAAGCAAAAGACACACCCCTCTTTAGGGGCATAAGAAACAAGAGAATACGCCCCGGCTCAGGGGCATTTGAAGAGAAAATCTACCCTGATATAGGGGCATAAGAAGCAAGAGTACACCCCGGCCTAGGGGCATAAAAAGTAAAAGACACACCCCGATCGGGGGCATATGAAGAGGAATATGCCCGCGTCTGGGGGGGGTATAAGAGGTAGAATCCACCCCGACCCGGGGGACATGATGAGCAAGAAGTTACTCCCTGACTCGGGAACACATGAAGCAGCATCCACCCCGCTTTGAGGGCATATGAAGAGAAGCATACCCCGCTACAGGGCATAGAAGTTATTGAAACTTTAATTGGAGGGATTTCCCATAAATTCCCATATCTCACATTTTTTTCACGAATTTAGAAATTTTTTAACCCTCCCTAAAAATTCTTGCAATCCCCCATTTCCTGTCTATTCTCAGTTTTCCAGGCCTGACCCCTGTCCACTGACAAATCTACCAAAATTCGATACCTTTGTCAAATCTCACATAAAAGGTATCCCCATTCTCCTTACATCCATATCTACAACTCTTGTGAAGGCCACATCACCCAGATCCATCATAAAACCCTTGGTCAAACCATATTCTCAGGAAATCTCCTTTTCTATCCAGTCAGATCCAGATCTAGGAACCAGCAGATCCTAAAATCAGGTATGGCCAACACAGAAGATTCTAAATTCCTTTCTCCAACTGGGGTGGTAGTATTTTGAGATAGCTCTCCAACGCCACTGACCGCGCATCGATACGACGTCAGTGCTGATTGCAGCAATACTTCTCGCTAGGTCGCGCATAATAGAACAGTGGTTCCGATTCATGGACAGCACCCGAGGACCATCCCCGAGGTGGCTGCCTAGCCTTTCGCGAGGCCGATCAGTAGGCCTCTGCCCACGGTACCGCCCAACCAGGAGTGGCCGACACAGCAGCAGCCTTCAGCATCCCCGGACCATCAACCAGGACATGGGCCCCGTGAGTACTTGCACGTGCCACTGCCAAAGCGGCCCCGAGTGCTGCCCGTCAACCTGACGCGTCACTCTCGGGTCTCGTATGTAGCCCTTTACCTCCCTGCATAGAGTGGGCAGAATTCATCACCTCTGTAATTATTATTAATTATTGTACTGGGAGTACGGGTTCGGTCGGGATCGTCTTCCCCACTCCCGGAGCGTGGAGGTAAACCCGCCACCCCCTTGTAGTCTAGTTGCTTACTTTCTTAGTATATATCTCTTTGCCGCTGCTAGAGAGAGCATGTTTTAGGATCCTAGCTCCAATCAAAATAATCACCACTGTGAGAGAGAGAGCAAGACCCATCCCGTGACTCGACCCGGGCACGAGAGAGTGAGTAGACCACCCTTGACTCGCAGCCGCACTGCATCTGGTATGATCTCCATTCTCATGATATTCCTTTGGCTCTGGGAAACATGGTGTGAGAGAAACAAGCGCAGGTATGAAGGATCAACCAGCACACCTAAATCCGTCTATTATAAGATTATGCACCTGGTTAACTCAACCAAGTTTCCTCGTTGTCAATCCATGGGTGACATCACTTGGCTTTCCATACGGCCTCACTTCCAAGTGAGCCCTTCAGTCAGGAAGAGGTCTAAGCCCAAGATTGTGAGATGGTCACTTCCTCCAATTCACTGGTTCAAATTAAACATGGATGGCGCTTCTAAAGGCAATCCAGGCCCTACGGGTGGTGGTGGAATCATTAGGGATCATAGAGGCTTTCCCATTCTAGCATTCAGTCATTTTTATGGCCCATGTTTCAGTCTTGTTGTTGAAGCGCGCACCATGCTTGATGGTCTTCGCTCTGCCATGGCCTATGGCATTAGAATTCAAGTGGTGGAATCCGACTCTAAAACATTGATACACATCATGAAGGACTCTCTTGCATGCCCTTGGAGATTGCTGCCATTCATCAATGAATTGAGGGCTCTTGTTAGTACTTTGAACACTGAAGTTGTCCATATCTACAGAGAAGGGAACCAAGCGGTGGATGGTCTTGATAACTATGCTTGTCATTATAGCAATAGCTCCTTTTTTCTTGGTAGTTCTATTCCTTTACCTGCCTCTGCCTGAGGAGCTTGCAGGCTTGATAGATTGGGAATTCCCAACCTGAGATTATAGCCTAATTCTCCACCTTTCTTATTCAAGGGTATGCCCCGGTGATTCATGTATTGACTCTATCAATAAAATTCAATACCTCTGGCCGTGATCTAGTGCAGTGATTACACTCCTTCCCTCTGGGATGGGGTCCATTCTCCTAGATCTAATCACTGGCACTTATTTTAAAAAAAAAGACATGAGGGTAGTGATATCTCCCTTAGTAAATGCAGCCATCAAGTCCTCCTTCGTTTTATTTTATATTTTCTCTTTTTTTTTTGGAAGGACCCAACTTCTAAGGGATGGCATCCCATATTCAGTAGGTGGAAAATCTCCATGATCCTCGAAAAATACGCAATGCGCCTGTAACATCCCGGAGCCTGGAAACACAATGGTTCACCCTACACAGGAGTCTGAAGGCATGATAACCAAAAATCTGATTTAATTACAAAACGCAATCCGAGACCCAATAATGCGCTCCAAAACCTACGGATTCCTGATTCGAAAATCCTGGGTGTTATAGGGGAAGACTCCTCAGGAGTAACTTGAATATGAGGGGGATTATGAACTTGGTTAGTGTCCATGGCATGGGCATAACCATAAGAACTTGATGCGCGAGAAGGACCCTCATGAGAAGAGTGGTGATGAGAGGCATATGATCGAAGACTATATGAAAAAGCATATTGACTACCCTCATTAACATGTAAATCATAAGCATCCATTCTACCAAAATGCGACATTATGCTAATGAAATAATGTAGCTTTCAAACAATATGCAAAGGTTATCAAATAATTAAGATGATCGTATTTGGTTTTTCACTCCTTGTATGATTTAAATAGTTTTTTTAATTGATTCACTCTTACAAGGGTGGACCCTAGTTTCAATATGGTCAACTTCAGTCCCAACTAAGGGTCTCACAACTCACCACATAGGGTAGCTAACTCTGGGGTGCTTCAATAGTACAACTGGCCCAGTGTCCATGTGAGAAGTTACAGCTTGTGTGGACTTACGGAAGCCTTGATGGAGGAAATTTCAGTCCAATGAGAGGAATACTCAATTGGAGGGCCCTTCCTTCACCAAGAAGGGGTAATAGATTCTAAGAATGTAGAGAGAGGAGCTCTCTCAACCAAATGCCCTTGGTGCACCGAAGTGCATGCAAATTCTATCCTAGATCTAGAAAACAATATGAAAGAAAATGATGGCTTATAAGTACAGAATATATCACAAAACTATGTGTAGGATGCAACTAGAGGATATCAACTAGAAACCCGATGAAAAATATGGTAGAAAGCTCTCAGGTGGGGACTCACCTGAACATAGTGTCCACAGAGGGCACGTCCAGAATGCGATCACTAGGTCAACCGCGTCCAACCAAGGACTGAAAACCAAAGTGGGGGCAAAGGAATCTGGGAAAGACTGGATAGAGTTCTCATTAATGCTGCTTGGATGAATCTCCTCACTACTTCTGTTGATCATCTTTCCAGGGAAGCATCTGACCATGCTCCTCTTCTTGTTAAATTACCAGCTCGGGGCAGGTTTAAAAGCAGATTCTTCTTTCAAAAAATGTGGACCTTACATGATCGGTTCCTTGTAGATGTTGAGTCACATTGGCGCACCAGCCCTCTGGCTTCATCTCCGATTACTACTCTCTATCTGAAATTAAAGTACATGAGGAATATGTTTGGGGTGTGGAACAGGCATGTGTTTGGCAATGTTCATATGAATCTCATGGCTGCTGAAGATGCTATTTTAAAGGCTGAATACCTCTATGATATTAATCCTTCAGAAACTAATTCTGTTAACTTGGACGAGGCTAAATCTGTTCTCTAACTGATTACTTCAGCAGGAGTGTTCAGAAGTCTAGAATTCGTTGGCTTCTTGAAGGTGATAGAAATACAAAGTTCTTCCATATGACAACTGTGGCTAATAGAAGGAAATGCTTTATTGCTCAGCTCTATAATCCTGCAGGAAATCTCACTTCTGATCATGAGGAAAGGAAGGCCATTGCTGCTGCTCACTTTCAACAAGCCTTCTCTTCCCAGGAGCATTATATTGATGACAACATTCTGAATTGTATTCCTCGCTTAGTTTCTTTGGAAGAAAATGAGCTCCTCTGTGCTGTCCCAAGTGAGTCTGACATCTGTGATGTGGTGTTCTCCATGTCTGCTGATAGTGCCCCTGGTCCAGATGGCTTCATGGGTGCCTTCTACCAAAAAGCTTGGCCTATAATTGTTGGTTTAGTGGTAAGTGCTACTCAGGAATTTTTCTTACATCGCCAAGCTCTTCTAAGAAGTGTGACCTCTACTCTTATTGCTCTCATTCCTAAACTGAATAATGTCACTGATATCTCTGACTATCAGCCAATTAGCCTTTGTAATTTCTTTTACAAGATCATTTCTACTATCATTAATAACAGATTAGCCACTATACTCCCTAGAATTATTTCTTTGGATTAAAACACTGTAAAACACTGTATTTATGTGACACACGAAATAAGATATTGTACGGTGTCTTGTGACGTTTGTTGTCAAACCAGACGTCTCCTAGCTCTAACCCCCTTTAGATTTTAAGAAGTTTTGACTTGTTATGCTGGTGCTCTGGGATATGGCTTGGGTGGGTGGTTCTCCTGTCAGTGTCAGTGGGGTTTGCAATTGTTCTCGTCCATGGAGATCAGATTACCAAATCCGATAGACGTCCCTGTAGGTGAAGTGCCGGCCATACCGTGCGCTTGTGGATATTCCTTCCTCCACGTCTGCTCTCTGCCCTTTGTTGGATGATGGCCGGGTCACAGGCGACGTGGACGAACAAAAAGGAACTTGGAGCAGTCGCCAGTTCTGACGCATCAACTGCCCTCACTCAGGTTGTAATTGCTAATATTATGAGTAGTCATTCAAGTAACCTATGCTCCCTCGGCCTGGTCATTCACTCGTCGCCTCTTTCGGCGGGTTTAAGAAATTGAGAGATCTGTTGACGTGACACCAGTACGTACCTCCAGTGCCGTGCCGCGGTTTTTAATATGGAGTCGTATTATGGACCTTCAAAAAGAAGGATACATAATGCCAAACCTGACGCCACTCCCCCCTTGCTCCACCTCGATTCCCCGTCGCATTTCTCTTGTTAGGTGCCCTTTTCCTCTCAAGGGATCAGACGTGTGTCGTCAATGTGCATGTATCTCACCTTTGCTCATCAGCAATTGATGTTGGTTCCATTAAAATAAAGTTTAAATCTCCGGTTGTGGTTTCGGAAATCGATTGAACAAGGTGTCACATGGGTCAACTGGTTCTGCAATTCTAACTCCAAACGTAAGGAACGCAGTGTAAATTATTTTACAACATCTCAGATAACGAGAAACATGCTGTTTTACAGCATTAATTTTGCTATGTTCTACAACATTTTACAGCACAGCACAGCACAGCACACCAAGAGACTGCCGATTAAGAGAGGATCTTAATATAAAGCAACAGCATATCCATTCCCCCTTCTTCTTTTGCCTTAGTTAATTTTCTCGGCCACCCCCCTCTCTCTATTGCCCACCCAGCCCCTCCCCCATCTCCAGCAGCCCCAGACCAGCTACACCCCCCCACCTCTACACCTCAGCCCCTAAAAGACCCTCAACCACATCCACCCTCTTCCCCATCCATCACTCCTTCAATCCCCTGCCTCCCCTCACCCATTTCCCCCCCTCCATAGCCTCCACCACTAGCAGTCCTGGATCAGGTCACAGGCAACATTGAACCTTCAGTTTGCAGAGCATGCCATGGTGTCATATTGAAGCTTCAGGAGGCACATCATACACCAATGGAATCGACGTCCAGTCAGCTTCGCAATGAGGGCATCCTCGCCTCCGTCCGAGCACGGAGCTGCCCGGGAGAGTCATTCTTCGTCGACTGCGCAGGATAGGTCCGGCCAGCAACCTGAAGTGACTTTCAAAAGCTACTCCGGCCACTCCCTTGCGAATCTGGGCATGAAAATTGGTTGAGATGATCTTCCTCAAGCCCTCTGTCAACCCCAAGAAGGAGGACCTCATTTGAACCCCGGAGCTCAATGTTCCAGCCATTCTCCCATAGGTGCGCAGATTTGTCCTACTAGGGCCTGATCAGAGCCCCTCTCACTCTACCGGCTCTATCTCCATGCTCTGACCTCCCCTGGTGGCGTCTCTAGTCGCTGTTCTAAGTGGACCCTCCCACAGTCATGTCGATATCAGCTACGCCATCAACGAAGCTCGGAGGTGCTCGGAGCGAGGATATCTTCCAGCATCTTTGGTTCTGGAACACTCAGAGTAGCAACTGTCCACCCCGACTCTTGAAGCTGCCCCAGATACTCACGATCTCTGATTGGCCCACAATTTTAAATGAGCTCTCCTAAGTCAGTCGAGAGAAATTTGGCTCTACTCCCACCTACAACAATGATCAGAGGAACTCACAGCAGCAACGTCTTCACTCCACTGTCCTGCTGTGCCAGTGCAGGCAGAACCGGCGTGACTTAGATAGCTGACCTTACAGCGGTCCCTCCTCAGCTCAGCGATGGGCCTGGACATCCCCCTTTACTACTACCACATCCCTTGAAGTTCGTCTATCGCACAGAAAAAAAAACCCTAAGCCTATTTTTGAGAAAAGAGAATACTTCTAGAGAGAGAAAGAGGGTGCTAGAGAGGGGGGACCATGGAGGGGTGATAAACAATGTTAGGGGACACAAATTAAACAAAACAGAAAAAAATCACCCTCGAAACAATCCTCCAACACCAATCACCCTTGATCAACGATCTTTCTTCAACAATGAGCCTAGATTGAGCGGGGAGAGAGAGAGAGAGAGTGTGTGTGTGTGTGTGTGTGTGTGTGCGCGAGTGTGTGTGTGTGTGAGAGAGAGAGAGAGGTGTGAAGGAGGCTAGGAGAGTGAAAGAGAAAAGAAAGTGAAAGGGTATGTGTGAGAGAGTGAAATCCCGGTCAAAAAGTCCCAAGGATCAAAGACCTTTGGTTGGCCTTCCCCCCAAAGCCTTTTATTTGAAATTCAAATAGGGGACCATGGGCTGGATTCACCCGAAATCGGCTCGAATCGGGTGATCTGACCCGATCCCGCCGATCCCAGACCGATCCCGGCTGATCCCAGTGAAGGATCGAGACAGGCCGATTTGAGATCGGGTCGGTTTGTCGAAAAACCGATCAGCTTGCCCCATCCGATTTGGTGAACCTTGCTAGATATATTAGGGGTATTCTTGATAATATGCAAGAAAAGGTTTAAATGCAAATACGATATGTTATAGGGGTATTTTCTAAAAATCCCATTAATATACGTCTTCCTCTGGACTGGATGCTAGAGTGGAGCCTGCTGGTATGAAAATCACCTAATCCCTCTCAAGCAGGCCTTTCATCACTCAGGTTATTCTCATGGCCTTGCAGGCACGTCTTCAAATACAAAATCATGTCATTCAGCTTCTTCTCATGGCCCTGCAGGTAGTGTTTAATTGCACACCGCCATGAAAAAGAGGCTGATCTGACTTTCCCCAAGGAACCTACCTACGGCAGTTTGTGTGATATTAGCATGTTACCTCAGAATCAGTTACTGCACTACCATTACAGTCATCTAGTGAGCAGGAGTTTCCGGGAGAAAAGTAACGTACTTCAAATTTCCCCTTGGGCAGTGTGAGTACAAGGATCGCTCCTCGTACAACACCGACTCATGGTGACGTAAGCCGAAGACGCCACATCCCGGGACCCCCACAGCGCCCCACACCTAGTCCCCACATGATGCCTAGCATCAGTCAGACCACAAGTCAACACATGGATCGAGGTCTACTCACCCAAGACTCGAATCGGCACGGAAGAAACCACCGACTAGACCTCAGACGATGAACGGTCCATCATTGGCCACTCGAGGATGCGCGGCCAAGCCGCAGTCGCGCATGGGAGATTAGACGATCCAACCTGACCGTCTGTCAATCCTAGTGGAAACCAGACTATAACGTGCCTACCCAGGGGCGTTATAGTATTTAATGGACGAACACAGGTGAGCCAAGTCCCAAGTCACGGAAGGGAACATAACACACTCCTCTGGGGGCGTTATGTACATAATGGATCAGTCATGGTGCGTTATGTCACAGGGTAAAAATAGACTATAACGCACTCCTCTAGGGTCATTATAAATCTTAACGGACCATCTCTAGTGCATTAAGTGGAAGACAATGGTGTTAAGCATAACACATCTTCCCTGAGGCGTCATAGACATAACGGATCTCCCTCGGCGCGTTATGTGACCAGGACCCGCAACCGTCAAAAATCAACGGTCGGAAACCATAACGCACCAACATAGGGGCATTGTGAGGAACATAGCGGTCAGTCGTGGGACTGTTAAACCCACGAAGGCAAGACTCAAAGCCCGCGGAGCATAACGCACCTACCTTTGCGCGTTATGACCATAACGGACACTGGGACGACCGCTATATCGTCCCAATGACGAAATGGCAAACTAAGCCAAAAAATGTCAACCACGCCCCCATTCCTCCACGGGAGAGGGGAAAATCAAGGGAGAAGCTCCCCAATAGCCCTAGGCATGATTCTACGATCTCGGATCGGCCAAAAATATGGTGAATCACTAGATCGGGTGATCACTCCCTAAATCATGGTTTTACCCTAACCCGCTCAAAAACACCCCTCTCGGTCTCACGACGGGCTAGAAACCATGAAAATGAAATGCGGGGAGTTAGGAAATTGTCAGATGAACAAATCATGTAGCAAATTGATCAACATATAGACCAACTCATTGAGCAAATTGAGTAGCAGTAACATCAACTTGATATCCAGCCAGATCAGATGAATGAGGAAGAAGACATTCTAGAGTAGCAACCACAAGTTGAGCAACCCCAAGTGCAGCAAGGGGTGGAAGAGCCAATGGAAGAAGAACCTCAAGAAAATCAAGAGGTTGAGGCTGAAATACCACAACAAGAGTTTGTAGGTCCTACAACATATCATGGACCCTATCATGGGCCAATGATGGGATTTGGTATTCAGCCACCACTATCCCCTGAGGAACCTTATATTCCACCAGAATTTCAGGCCTGTAGTTTAGCTGGACTGAGCTCAAGACAGTATGCTGCAGATGTACATCCTTCTCTGGTAAATTTACTGTTGAATCAATTCAGGATGATGAATGCTTCTTTCATGCATTTACATACGGACATAGAAAGACTGGATGCTAGAATGATACATGTGGAACAAACTGTTAATAGCCAATGGGAGAAGTTTGTTAGAGATAAGTATAGGTCTGATGAAAGGCTACATGAATTTTTAGACTCTCTTCTACATGTCTGTGAAGAAGTTGGTACACTGATGAAAAATGTGAGGTTGAACCAAGCAGAAACTCAGATAAGGACAACTCAAATGTTAGTCCATGCTTATGACATCAGGAGAGAACAACAGACCATCATGGGACAGTTAACTATCATACAACAAGAACAACAAGCTCTGTCACAGAGAATCAACAACATGACAGAGGAAATCCAAGGTAGCATCATTCAAATGGGGAACATCTATGCAAAGCTAGATAGTGTTCAAGAGCAAGTATACAAGCTGTCCAACAGCTTTAAGAACATTGTTACTACTCAGGCCACTAGCTCCTCTACCTCAATGGTAGAAATCCACCATCAGTAGACTTCACAGCTAGAGAACATGTGCAGCATGTTACAAAACTGGTTTACGGATTTGACTGCCACTGTCAAAGAGTTACAGGCCCAAGTTTAGCAGAATGATGGAAAAGTCATGGCTAAATTTGCTGATGTTTACTCAATTGATTTATCCAAAAGGTGGGAGTAGAGATGAAGTGGCAAAGGTTCATAGATTCTTATTCTATCATGCCATGAATGGGAATTTGATAAATATGGGTCGGCTCATGACTAATTTGATTGACACATGCCGAACCCAACGATGGCGATCTCTCCCTTATGCTTCACAACTCACAAGAATATTTATTTATACTGGGGTCCATTTGGGAGATGAAATGTTCATTCATGTTCACTAAGATGATATCTATAATGACCACAAGATTTGTTCAAACTTTGGATATTACTGGGGTGAAGATGGTGAGCATTGTCGGAATGTGCCAACCTATGCGGACCAATTAGAAGAGGTAGAAGAACCACAATAGCAGCAAGATCAAGGGGATGCACCCCCTCCAGTTCAGGCGGAGGATGAGCCTCCTCTACCCTCCCCTCATCATATGGATCGGGAGATGCCACCTCCTCTACAGTTCTTTCATGGGGAGTCTTCTCCTCAGGGGGCCGACCAGCACACTTGGGTAGATTATGAGACTTTTGACAGGCGTCTCACTGGGCTGGAGACTCGTGTGGATACTTTTGGGGGTCGACTCAGTACCTTTGGGGATAACATAGACACTATGGGCAATATGCTTGCTGCCATGAAAAATTGCATTGCTTCTTACTCCACAGTCCTAGATACCATCACTACACAGTTGAACACTCTCACAGCCAGCTATGATGACTCCAACCAGGCCTTTCGCATAATGAACAACACCCTCCTTGAGATGCAGCACCGTGATACAGCCCATGATAATTCCATTGCCAACATCCTGCACCGACTGCATTACCAAGGACACTCTTTGGCAGACATTTAGCACCACCTTGGCCGCGTGCCTTCTCCTCCACCTCTAGTTGACCAGCCTCCTGCAGATGCTCCTTGAGGACTTTCTCTGGCTTCATCTCTCCAGTCTGTTGTACCAGGGTCATGTGTCTTTTGGGTCTATTTCTCGGCTATCCTATCTCCTTCTTTGATGATGCCAAAGGGGGGGAAGTAGTTATGCAGGTCTTACATAGTTTATGGATTGAAGGCATGGTGAAGAAAGATGAGATTGACTTGGGGGAGTACAAGGTTGACCCTCCACAGCCTCATGAAGCTCCTCCGAGGAGGGTTGCAGTCAATATGGTCTCTATATACTAGGCATTGCCTGAAGAGATCTATGAAGCTAGCACTCAGCACACTTATGAAGCTTACTTCCTGGCACCCGTGAAAGAAGAACAAGGATGGCAACAGATCCCTACAAAGAACAAGAAAAAGAAGAATGCTCCTCGCCCGAAAGTGGGAGCACGTGTTCGTGGCATCACACTGCGACCAACTCCGTCGGTGACAGCATCTGTGTGGATCAACCCACCTGCAGTCATCAGGATACCTACACACAACCGGAGGAGACAAACTTCACCGCCAGTAATCAAGGAAGTGATCCTTGAAGCCTAGAAGCTACAGAACTATATAGATGGGCTAGATGAATATGTGCAACCCGAACAGAAGCCTCTGCTGATGTGGGACCATGTCCTATGGTAGGAACTAGAATAGCTTTCACTCAGGTAGGAAGAAGAGGCTGACAAATTATCTGATAAGGAGGGCAGTTTGTTCTGGGGGCAGGCGCCAGTTGAAGAGAAGAAAAAGAAGAAACAGAAGAAGAAAAGAAAGGCCGCCAAGGTCAACAAAGAATGTGTTGTATCCTGTAATACCATCTCAGCTCTCTTCACATTGCCCGGTGAAGAGGATGAGGAAGAAATATGCTTTACACCTACTGTCGGAGGAAGCCAAGCTTAGGCCACCACTGCTACTCATGCAACCCGGTCAGGCCGGAGATGGGGGCGCCAGTCGCCTGCTAATCATAATATCATATTCAGGGGTGAGCAGTCCTACAAGATACCTCCCCCAGAGGTCAAGGGAGTCCAAATCCCTCCTCCGGCAGGCCTTTATGACTAGAGTGGGGGCAGCACTACTGCTCCTTCCTTCTTGGAATTTGTGAAGATGTCTAAGGGAAAGCAGTCATGTCGGGACGCCGACCATGCAATCAGGAATACTCACCCCCAATCCCTACAGTCTTCCGAAGCTCCGGATACAAAGGAAGCTTGCCCAGCATCAGTCGATGAAGGGCAACAAGAACATGGCACCAAGCAAAAGGGTGCAGGATCTGAGCCCGATGAGGTAGGTCCGTCAAAGGCCACAGTCCAAGACTCTTCCAAGCCTAGATGGGCAGAGAAAATGAAGCTGTCTAATGTCCGAGCTGGAAGTTGGATAATGAAGCTACTCAAGAAGCTCCCGACAAGATTTACAATCTGGGAAATCCTTTCTCTGAGTGAAGAGACCCGACAGGCGATCGTCACTGCTCTGCAGATGCCTGCCCAATATGAAACCTGCTTGGCTGAAACACTACCGGAGGCCAGCATGACCTTCACTCAAGATGACATGCTACTCCCTACTACCTGCCACAATAGGCCACTGGACATGAAAGGGCACCTGAATGGACGAGAGTTGAACAGAATCCTAGTCGATCTCGGTGCAGCTGTCAACATCTTGCCATACAGAATATATCAGAGGCACTACTTCAACGTGTGCCTTGAAAAGGTCAGAGATATGCATATCGTTGGCTTCAATCAAAAGTGTAAAATATCCCTGGGAGTAGCAGAGTTCACACTCATTCTAGCAGACTTCACTACAAGGGTGCAGTTTCATGTCATCGACTCCCGCACCGCATATAAAGCGCTGCTTGACCGTCCATGGCTGCATGAGAACATGGTGGTGCCCTCTACGCTCCACCAGTGCATCAAGTACAGCCTCGAAGGGAAGGAGGAGAGGATATTTGCTGACCTCCACCCATTCAAAGTGTTCGAGTGTCACCTGGCAGACGCTCACTAGTATACTGAACGGTCACCAAAGACCTTTGAAGCCAAGACCCCTACCTGGGCATCAAAAAGCACCTCCGGTGATGACTAGTTTCCACCCCCGCCGCGCAGATATGTCAAATCCAAGATGGTCTCTCACATCACCGTCACCAGAGACATGGGCAGGACAACACCTCCCGCCACATACCTCGGAGCCAATGAAGTCAAGGTCGATCAGCAGCATGACCACATCGAAATCCCAGAAGGCCTTACCAAGCCGGTTCTTGGCCTTGATAATATCACCATTGAGCCTTTCAAAGCATGGGAGGTGGCACAGATAGATGGCCCCAGTAGCTTGTTTTACACAGTTGAAGAGCATCCTATCCAGGAAGACACTGATTATCATCTGCCCGAAGACATACAGAACCCATCAGTTCCCGTCCAGGGTCTGGCGTTCACAACAAAATGGATGGCCAAGATATTCCAGAAGCAGCACATCCCTTCTGGCTAGCCGCGCAAAGAAAAAGAAGCATTCCAGAAGATGTGGTATCCCACAAATCTGGACAAAGAACTGAGACGTGTCTCTCAACATCCAGGGTTGGGTTTCACCCTTGAAGAATACTATTATAGTGGGCGCTATGAAGTGGACACCATCTTCACTTTCTACCCAATTGAAGATAGCTCACCGGGGGTAACTTTCGATGAGTACCCAGTAGAAGCTGAGCATATGGAACCGGCTCGACCAAGAGGCTCGGATGCAGAGGTCATGACTCCTTGCCAATGCTGGGAGCAAGTCTACCCTGAAGAAGCGGCCCTTCAAGCCAGATTTAACATGGCCAGTAGTAGCGAAGCCAAAGATGTTGAAGAAACAGGGACATCACCCTCCTGTGGACATTCACTAATGATGATCTCAGCACCTCTCGTACCAATCGGGGAGGCTTCTGCCCAAACCAGTCAGGAGATGTATGCTGCTAAAAAGGAAAAGGCCACCTCCACCAAGGATATAACGATCCAAGAGGGCGAGACCTTCTCACCTCCTGCTACAAAGCTACAATGCTGCTCTAGCCTAGCAATAAGCAACCACCAGTCTTCCATGGCTACAAGCCTATCTGCGGGGGATGAAGCTATCAACTCACCCCACGAAACTACAATGGCAGTGGATTTGCTGATAGAACAGTCCACACAACCGCTGCTGGCCAGGGCGGAGATATGTATTGAAGCCCAAATGAAACCAAATGAAGAGATCGAGGTCCTTGACCTTAAAGATGATATTCTAGACTTTGTCAACCTTTAGCCAGCGCCCCCGAAGATAGAAGATGGCGGCCAAGCTACAGTCGATGAGCTGATAGAAGTCAACCTCAGAGATAAGGATGACCCTAGGCCA
Organism: Amorphophallus titanum; assembly: GCA_024336825.1. Lineage (NCBI taxonomy): Eukaryota > Viridiplantae > Streptophyta > Magnoliopsida > Alismatales > Araceae > Amorphophallus > Amorphophallus titanum. The sequence continues at coordinate 390,340 of JANBPO010007839.1, read as the reverse complement.
ACCTTCCTCAGTACCCAGCTGTCCGCTGAAGAACAGCGCGCCGGGAGCTTTTCGCGCCGGGAGGCTCCTACGCCGGGAGCTTCCGGCACTCTGTATTTCAGAAACCTAGAGAATTTAAGACTCTCTGTGGGTAGATTTTGATGGGGGGGTGCTCTTCAGTCGTATAAAACAAGCTGCTGGGCCCATCTATCTGCGCCCCCTCCCATTCTTTGAAATGCTCGACGGTAGGATTATCGAGGCCAGGAATTTACTTGGTGAGGCCTTCTCAGACCCCAATGTGATCGTGTTGTCGATCGACCTAAACTGCATTAGCTTCGGGGTATAAAGCTGGGGGTGCTACTTTGGCCACGTCCCCGGAGACGGTAATATGAGAGACCACCTTGGGCTTGACATATCCGCACGACGGTGGTGGATACCAGTTGTCTCCGGACATACTTTTTGATGCCCCTGCAGGGGTCTTAGCTTCAGAGGCCTTCTGGGACCGTTCTACATACAGGTTGGCATTCGCCAAATGACATTCAAATACTTCGAACGGGTGGAGGTCAGCAAATATCCTCTCCTCCTTCTCCTCGAGACTATACTTGATACATTGGTGGAGCGTAGAGGGCACCACCATATTTTCATGCAGCCACGGGTGGCTAAGCAGCACCTTGTACGAGGTGCGGGAGTCGATGACATGGAATTGCACCTTCGTAGTGAAATCCGCCTGGGTAAGTGTAAACTCTGTCACCCCCATCGACACTTCACATTTCTGATTAACGTCAGTGATACGCATATCTCCGACTTTCTCTAGACGCATGTTGAAGTGGTGCCTCTCATATATCCTATAGGGCGGAATATTGATAGCTGCACTAGGGTCGATTAGAATCTTGTTCAGCTCCCTTCCATTCAGGTGCCCCTTCATGTTCAACGGCCTATTGTGGCTGATAGTGGGGAGCAGCATGTCCTCCTGAGTGAAGGTCATGCTGGCTTCTGGTAGTGTCTCAGCTAAGCAGGTCTCGAAGCGAGCAAGCATCTACAGAGCAGTGATGATCGCCTGTCGGGTCTCTTCACTCAAAGAGAGGATCTCCCAGATTGTAAATCTAGCAGGGAGCTTCTTTCCTCGGAAAGAGCACAATGCAACTGTAGCGTCCTCGAGTTAATGAACTCAACAATAAACTCACCACTGGGTTCCGTAACTTGTACGAGAGAAAAATCAGTGTGGATCGTAAAACACAACCTAGGACTCACAAAAGTGATCTGAAAGCTCTCCGAATAGATTCGAAAGAATTCAGGGTGTTACATCCTCTCCTCCTTTAAGAAATTTCATCCTCAAAATTAAAGGAGCTAATAAGAAGAAGTAGAGAAGAACAAACCCAAAATTCTAACATGTAGAACTTAATAACACAAATCTCGAAAAGCACAATTCAGAGGGACATAGCCAGACCACAATCACAAGCACACGCTCTGGATCTCAAGGCAAATCAATCCACAGAATGAGCATGGCACACTAGTGAACACAAGTCTGACACCTCCGAAACAAGACAACGTCATTTACGTCTCACAGGAAAGGAGACATGACCTATGCCACAAAAATAGTTACCGATAAAACAAACGACAGACACAACAAGCATCAGCTTAAACAAGGAAGCATAGTCCTCTCAGTTGACACCTCCACATCATCGGCTTTAGTGCCAAAAATAACCATGAAACCTAGCACTAAAGACACCAATGACAGCACTGGACCACAACCACAATCAAGTCAGTCCTCACTCAGACAGTAGATCTAATTCGAGTCACACGCCAACTCTACCATAATAGAAGAGTACAACAAAATTAACCGACAAGACCTCGGTCCACTCAGTGTCAAATCAGATTCACAAGGAACTCCTCCCAAACTGAACACAACCGCCAATAGACAACAACATCAATAGCAACAGCACTTACAAAATCCCGGCTCCGTACTCAACACAGAACCATGGAACATAACTGCAAGTTGGGTCACATCAAGGCACAATTATAGCTGAACACACGACTACAATGTACTAGTCATACAGTGAGAAGCTTACCAATAAAGAGGACCCACAACAACAAGAACAATCTTGGGAAACGTATCTCAAGGACCACGATCACGCGCCGAGAACACAATACTCAAGAAAAAGTTACAGAGGAGCGAAGAGTACTACCCCTCACAACAATCCTTTATCCCTTTAGGGGCTTATCCGCCCTTGGGAGGCCTCGCGGGTTCCAAGCGATATCAAGTATATTTGATAATTTATCGGGTATATCTGGTGTCCGGGATCTGGGTCGTTACAGCCGTGATTTCATCGACTGTCGTGTTTTGGGGATTTGTGTACAGTCATGCTTTCTGTCGTATTATTATGGCTACTCCTACTGTTATTGTTGTTCTTGCTGTAGTTGCTTCTTTCTGCTACCGCCGTCATTTTCGGTTGGGATTCTACGGGACCCCTATTGAGCCAGTGATAGGAGAGTCACCCCTATTTTTCAGGCCTCACCGCCTGCGCCACATTCACCCGGCCAGCCGCTCCCCTCTGCCTGCATGCCCCCACGACAACCCCATCCAGCCGCACCGCCCTCCTCTCCCCCTACCTCTCCCGCCTACAAACATCACCCCCATCGTCGCACTCCCTCTCCCTCCATCTCTGTCACACCCGCCAAACACCACTGTATCCCAACCGCGACCATGCCCTCCACTCACAGCCCCCTCTGTACCTCCACCAATGGCAGCTGGGTCCCACCGCCATGCATAAGAACCCCCACCGAGCCGCTCTCACCTCTGCCACCCTCTTGTTCCCCCACACCATCCGCTCTCCCACTCCCTCTTCACACACGCACATGCTCACCCCACTGCTGGCCTCTCCTTCTCTCTCTCTAAAAACTCCCACACTCCACACACCACCACCCAAGCCCCCTCTCTCTCTCTAACCCTCACACCCTCACACACATCACCCGTACCCCTTCTCTATTTCTAACACTCCCACACCCCCACACACACTACCATCGGCCTCTTGCCCTCTCTAACACCCACGCACACCCCACCGCACAACTAGCCTTTTCTCTCTCTAACACTTACACCTCACATACATCCAACCGCCCCCCACTCTCTCTCTAGCCATATCCGCACCTCTCTCACTCACTCACACACACACGCCCCCTCTCACAGCCGCTCCACCTCTCTCTAGCCACACTCTATATCTCACCTTCTCTCTCTACATCCTTTCTTATAACAATCTGGTGAAAACACGGAAGGACTCTCCCGGGGAAGGTTTGCGATGGAAACAGAGACGGAACTAAATGCATTCCAGGTCATCAATCTCCTCTTTTAAAAGCTCTCGAGTAGCCCTCAGCCATATATACAACCTGTGAATGCCCACGTGTTTCTTATGGATCATCCCCCATCTGAACAACAGGCCCCTCCTTGAAGTGTGAATATAAAGGCCATTCAAGAGGTTTCCCATCTTCCTTAATCGGGCCTTCAAAGACTAGGCCGACTCTAAGGATTACCCTTGCCTTCTTCACCAGCCTTAGTCTTCCTTGTAACTGTGCCCCTAGACCTTTGCCTTGTTGGTAGCCC